>JAOTQQ010000052.1:9730861-9764334 GCA_026546715.1 Gallinago undulata | reverse complement strand
CCCCAGATTGATACGCCCCTGGTTCCAGCACCCCCTCATCCCACCATCCTCCAGCTCAGCATCCCCTGGTCCCATCACCCCCCAGTCTCACCATCCTTCAGCTCAGCAACCCCTGGTCCCAACACCCCCTGGTCCCATCACATCCTGGTCCCACCATCCTCCAGCTCAGCATCCCCTGGTCCCATCACCCCCCATCCCAGGCAGATGCAGCAGCATCCCCTCCCATTGAGGGGGCTTCCAGCCCCACAGAAAGGTGCTGGAGGGGAGCAGGAGCTTTGGGCACTGAGCAGGAGGAGCTGGTGGAAGATTGAAAGGCTGCTGTTCGCCTTGACATTTACACGCTAAAAATAAAGTTTCCAGTGTTAAATGCTTTTTTAAAAAAATTATGCCAATATTCAGATATTACTTAAGGGACTCAATTCAGAGTAAAAGCTCTCGCTACCATCAGAATAGCTTTTCAGCAAAAATGATCTTTTATTTCTAAGTTGTCTCTTCAGACAGTGGGAAAATGTCACTTGACAGTCATCAGTGAGCATTGCAAAAATCAGAAGAAAAATTACCTACAGGTGTCCAGTTTAACACCACAGAAAATAGGTACAGAGAGACCCACAAAGGCAAATTAACAACTAAACCCCCACTTCAAGCAGATGGAGAAGGCTGACTTGACTGTTTGGATGTGATTCAATGAAAATGTTCTCTAGCCTTCCCTTTTTGCATGGGGAATAAATCTGCAAAGAAAAACATTTCTCTGCTGTTTGCTGGCAGGACTGGTATCATACCAGCGATATCTAGCATTGCTATGCCCAGCTTCATATGCGTTTCTTAATAAGTGCACAGAAAAGCTTATTTGGCTGGCTCTGGGATCATCAACAGGCTACTAAAATGAAGAGAGGTTAAATACCATTGAATGCCATTCCCCAGTAAATGGCTGTATAAGCAGTTACCCTTAATGGGAGGTATGTAAGGGAGAAGACCTGAATTTTTGGCTAGCAGCTCCTTGCAGTGCTCCCATCCTAGGCCAGGGTGCCCTGCGCAGAACGGTTCCAGAGAGGGACGCTGCCTTTCAAACCTCCGTGGGGACTTGCGGGAGCCCTGCCTGCGGGTGGGGACGGAGCCCGGTGCAGCTGCAGCACCCACCTCCCCACTCCCACCCACCAGCCGAAATGCAGCCCATCGCCCCACGCCGGGTACCCACAGCAAGAAGGGGCCGGAGCGGGCACCAGCACTGCTTGGCTAAGCTCTCCCGTAACTGATACTGGAAGGGATGACTCAGCCTGAAGTATAGTTATCAGAACCCAAAATAGAGCCGAGCCCCGCCGGCAGCTCACCCCGCTCTGGGTGTGCGTGTCAGCCCGCTAACGACCCCCCGGGCCGGCGGGAGCTGGGGGTGCGACGCAGAGCAGCAGCCCCCGGGCATGGCCGGCTCTTCACCACCTCCGGAAAAATCACCAGCCGTCTGGGAGGTGATTTTGAAGTAAACCTTCAAAATTCATTTTGAATTCAGTTTCCTTTCCAGAATGGCATGAATACTTTGTATTTTTATAGAAACAAAAGCTTCCAGTTGCTGCTTTTCTTAATCAATTTATACTAACCGGAGAGTTTAGGAATAGGATCAACTTACACTGCACCTAAAAATACACCATCGACTCCGTACCCACATATATGGGGAGGGTGGGGTGTGCATATAAATACATGCGTGTGTGTACCTAAAATGCTAACATTCAATTGTAATTCATACTATTCCTTTTCCACTTTTGCAATACCCAGTAAAATTTTACGGTTTCAGTCTGAGGTGGTTCCTACCACCCTCATTTCACAGGGGCTGAAGAATTAGGTACTACCAGCACGTTCTCCCAAATCCCTGCATCCTGCCTGGGGCTCGGAGACGCAGCCCCGGGAATTCCCAGTGGCCAAGAGCAGGCAGAAGCAAAACCAGCCCCATCCGCAGAACAGCCCCCTTCCCCAAAGGTCCAGTGTCCCAGCGACCAACCTGCTTTAATAGGGCCCCTGCAGCAGTTACCGTAAGCGTTTTAGCATTTCTAAATTAGGAATTCCCAATACTATGCTGTAAAGAGTGGGGAAGCAAAAAACGCAATGCACTGGCTATGTATAAGCAGCGCTTTTATAATTTGCCCAGTACTCCATGAAGGCCCCCATGCCTCTGAGAATCAGGAGCAGATCTAGAAGCAGTTCACAGTGGTGGGGAATCTCCAGGAGGGAATGAAGGAGCTGGAGCCACTCAGCCCCATCATCTTCACATCAGCATCCGCCGCCGGGAAGATGAGGGGCTGCATTCTGGGCTCTGCTTTGCCTCTTAACACTGAATTGTTTCAAATACCAAACAAAAGAACTTGCCCCTCAGGCTAAGATAAACTTAAATTGATTCGTGACAGGGTCTGCCCCAGCAAACCCCAGAAATAATTTGCACAGTGTGAACGGCTCCTGCAGCCCGTCAGAGAGACCCTGCTGCCAGCCGGAGAGCCCGCGCTGCTGCCTCGCCTCCCCCCGCCGCACGCCTGGTGGCAGCTACTGAATACAAACCTTGGGCTTAATTACTGCATTATGACTAACCTCCCTGTCATCACTACCTGTAATTAAAAGCCAGATTTAATATTGGAAGCTAAGCAGGTGACATGGCAGGAACAGAAGCCGCCCAGAGGAGCCTTGCCAGGGCACGGTGCTTCCCAGTTGGATTTTGGAACCAGGGCACTTTCGGCAGCAGCCGCCAGGTCCAACCCTCCTGCACCACCAACATGCTGGAGGGACAGGCTGAGCCCACGGGGCAGCTGAGGGGGCTTGGGGAGGCTGCAGCCAGGGTGCTCTTATCGGGCTGATGGGAGGGAAGAGACCCAGCCTGATGCTGGGAGGCAAAAGGGTTTAGGAAGTAGAAATCAGATAATTTTAGCCAAAATGAGGACAGCAGATTTGTTTTACCATGGCACAGTGAAGTGAATTACAGATTTTCTACAGTTTTTCTCTATCTTCTGAGATGCCCTCATGCCACTCAGTGTTGCCAAAGCAGCAGCTCCTTAGTTTGCCTCTGTTGGTGCCTCTTGAGCTGGGCGTGCTGCATTTCGCCTGCAGCAGCAAGGGCATCTTCACAGCATGAGGTACTGAGGGACCTTGGGTGGAACCAGGCTGTGCACCCCCAGAAATCCCCTGGGATGCCAGGGCTGGTCTAGGCTGTGCATCCCCAGAAATCCTCCGGATGCCAGGGCTGGTCCAGGCTGTGCACCCCCAGAAATCCCTGGCTGGGAGCCACAGCAGGATGCCCTCTGGGCCAGTGCTCCTCAAGAAGCTTCTGCTCCTCTTTCCTAGTAATGCTTTTGAGGGTATAAATATGCATATGAGATCACTCAAAATGAGTCATATTTTAGTGTCATCTAATTATTAGTTATATTATATGATATTTGCCAGCTCATATTGTAAACAGTTACTTTATATAACATATGGAGAAGTGTGTCAGGCTGCCAGTGGTTTTCAAGATCTCTGCTTTGAAAATGATTGGAGTGTGATGCTTGTTTTCATCGACT
This sequence comes from Gallinago undulata, assembly GCA_026546715.1. Classification (NCBI taxonomy): domain Eukaryota; kingdom Metazoa; phylum Chordata; class Aves; order Charadriiformes; family Scolopacidae; genus Gallinago; species Gallinago undulata. The sequence continues at coordinate 9,760,801 of JAOTQQ010000052.1, read as the reverse complement.
GCAAACCTGTAAAGTTGTTAACATGCTTTATCCAGTAAAATGAGGTGTAATGCAGATGTGGTTGTCATGAAATCTTTTGAACTACCCTCTCTGCATGAAGGAAATAATTTCCCAGATGCCTAGTGCCCTTTCTAGCACCGATGCTGTGATTTAAAGAAAAGCCAACAGCAACAAAAGCAAAAAAAAAGGTCCCTGTAACACTCCAGCTTTAAGCAGGAAGCGTGTGTCAGGGCTGGCACCGCTTCTCCTCCCATAGATGTGCTTGGAATCTGTCGCTCAGCCGATCCTAAGACTCCTGCTTTCCTTACAGGCTACAAGCTGCCATTTGCAGACTTCAATGTAAAAATATGTAGGTGAGATCTGCAGGTGTGCAGTTCCGAGTGCTGAGGGAGAAGGGTCATTCCAAACCATCTCGGCAGGGGCACTGGTGACAGACTCCCCACCGCCGTGCACTGTGCACCATCACTTGCAGACAGCAGAGAGCCACTTAAATCTCTAGCAAGACATTTTAGTTCCACTTTGAGAAAGGACGTGGGGTTTGTGGTGTGCAGCTGAATATAACAGCCATCACCTGTCTCTCCCTGGGAGCAGGCCAGGTGCCCACGTGCCCTCCCCAGAGCCACCTCCCTTGCTCCCGTTGCGGTGATGCACTTGGGTGCTGCAGGATGGACCAGGTCTGGGCTCCCAGCCCCAGAGCTCAGACACCAGACCCCACGACTGCCATCCCACCACTCAGATGTGGTAGGAAACTTGGCAACTTGGTGTTTGCCAAACCAGCCCCTCTGCCATCTGGTTCGGTTCTGCAGCTGCTCCAAGCAGCCTGAGCAGCAGCGCGGAGGCACAGCCTGGATCCCAGCTCACTCCCACGGCTGGGCTCGGTGGGAGCTGCCCCAGCAGAAATGCACTGGTTACTGGAACACACGGTGTTGCCCAGGTGGGCACTTCTCAGGTCGGAGCAAGCTGGCAAGGGCTGTGGCACAAACCCTGCACCCCCTCAGCCATCCAGAGCTGTGCCCAGACCCTTGGGCATACACTCCTGGCAAGCAGCTGTGCTCACCAGAAGATTTTAGCCAGTACGAGTTTATCCTCAGTCCCACAAAGAAAGCAGCCTTGTTTTAGGAGAGAGCTGTGCTGTGTGACTAGACTCCATCCCCTTTCACACTGGTGCTGCCAGAGGAGGTTGGCCAGCCCAGGGGCACACTGGGCCCTGGCAGCAGCGACCACGACCGTGGGGCAGTGGGGAGGGAAAAGAAGGTGGTGGAATAAGCTTGTCTGGGCTCCTGTTCCCCATCACCCCCCCAAGAGCCCTGACCCTGGTCAAAGCACCTGCCCCCAAAAGAGGGAGAAGCCACCCAGGAGAAGCTCAAGGGTCTGCAAGTGTCCAAGGGGGCTTTACTGTGGCTGGCAAGGGGCCTTTACAGCCTGGAAAAGAGAAAGACCGCAGCTTTTATTTCCCCTCAGATTTCTGGGCTATTTTGAAATAAAAGCAGTTCTGCTCCAGCCCAGTGCCAGTCAAGAGCTGTAATTACTCCATCACCAGGAAAGCTGGGACGCTGGGAGACAAGCGGCACGCGCTCTGACGAGCTGCTCTCAGCCTTTTCCTGGTGACTTGATGTCTCGTGGCTTGCAAGGAGAGATGTGCACTATTATTTCAACTTTGTTTTGACTGATGATGAGAGGGAAGGGAGTGCTGGAGGCTGCTGGCACTGTTCAATTTAAGTAACTACAGGAAAACTTCTCAGTGCCTGTCTTTGCTCCTGTAACAATCCACGGTGCTTCGTTAACCATCCCCCATGCACCTGGCATGTCAGGAGCTGCTGATTTGGGAAGTGGCTCAGGTGGGTGGGCAACTAGCAGCAACATTTCCCGAGAGGTGCCAAGGCTCTGGGACCATTGTTCCTCTCTGCAGGACACCCCGAGCCCAGCTCGTTACTCCCTGCCTCTCCTCAGCAATTGTCAAAGCCACCATGAGTGTTTCGATCCCTCTGGTCACCTCAGTGCCTTTGGTTTCCCTCTCTAGCCTTCCCCTGGGCCAGGGTAACACTGTCACCAGGGAGCAGGGGCTGAGGAGTGATGGGGGTGCCCCAAACCACATGGAAAGTCTGTGGAGCAGCAAAGCACCAAATCAAAAGCACTAACCCCCGCATCAGCTCTCTCAGCCAGGCTGGAACTATAAAAGCCACTTAACTGGTATATAAACTCTCTCCAACAAATCTAATACATTTGTCTCAGTGCCAAGTGACCATTAAATGAACAGAGTCCAAAAACCACATTAGCACGTCCTAACTGGCGAGCCCCAGGGATGTCGAGGGCAGCTGGAGAGAAGGATGTGAGCTCCAGCCCAGCCTGCTTGAGCCGCAACCTCCTGGCACAAGGGCTCAAGCTGGTGGTAGACAGACCACGTTCATCGTGTGGGAGCAGCCACTCGGGTTTCACAAACAGCAGCTTCGAGACAGATGATACGAGGCCCAATTTGGCCGGGCAGCACTGGCGGTGGTCTAGTTGCCCAGGGCACCAGCACAGTCCTCCGGTCCCCTGGCACCCTCGGCACAGGCAGCGATGCGCAAGGCAACGTCAATAGACAACTGCTGCCACTGCATAAGGTAACCGATGCTTTGGACAAATCCTTTCACAGCTTCTGGAAAACAAGCAGAGAGGAGCTGAGGTCAAGAAGTGAGAGCCGCTGGCGTGCCCTGGGGGAGCTGGTGGCCGCGTGGCCCCGTGCCTGGCTGGCATCCGGCGCCGCAGCCTGGCCCCTTTCTCCTCCCCACCGCTTCCGCTCCCAGCACGGCTCACCTTATCTCTAAACCCTGCACAGAGATTTCAAGTCGGTGACAACACATGCTGAAGCGTATTCCCAGATGGCAGCACGATGAAGGAGCTGCATTATCATTCCTCACTGCGCTTTCAGCTCAGGCGGTGAAGCGTGAACCAATAGACCCCACCACCACCAGCAGCGCTCCCCAGTTTCCCAGCCTCCCTTCAAAACCTCTTCCCAAGCCCCGCCGCCGCTGCCACCCCTCCAGAGCTATATTTAGCCGCTGGCTGTCGTGCTCTCTCTTAATTGTCTGGGTTAAAACACTCAGTGAGATTTTACGTCTAGGCGCAAAGAATGTGGTTAACGCCTTTCGCATGGCCATTGGTTAGAAATGCCCACCTGGGGTGGCAAGAGGCTGGCACACACGTGTCCTCCTCTGTCCTCGAATGGCACCCGGTGCGTTTGTTCCTCCCCCCTGGCTGCTGGAGGCCAGGGGCTGCAGTGCACCGGGATCACTCTGATGTGGGCAGCATCTCCCCGAACAGGCAGGGGAAAAAGATAAAAAATGTGATCTCTCTTAGCAAGCTTAGTACTGGGTGGAAGAGCTCTACAGGCTGAACACTGACCTGGGCAGTCCCCGAAGCAGACTGCTCGGTGTGAGACACTGATGAAGCAGGGAAAGCTTCTACAGGTGGAAGCCAGAGCTCCCTCTGCAGCTCCGAGACATGACATTTCTCCTGGACCAACCTGCCATTTCCACCAGCAGCACGGGGCTCCAGCAGAGGCAGGATCTGGGACCGGCTGGAGGGTGATGGTGTGGCTTCACCACACGCAGCTTGTCTTTGGCCACCCCATCCCCAGCTGTGTCCCCTCTCCTGGTGGTGCCATGCACTAATGATAATGGCAGTGCTGGCTTGGGGCTGTCAAATTCACTGAGATACTCACCCGTGTCACCCCAAGGTGAGGTGGGGGTGAGCTGGTGGCCGGGCCCCCACTGTCCCCTGGCACTGCTGCGTTGTCCCCCGCAGAGCAGTCCAGCCACGCAGCCAGAGGCCATCGCGCCGCAGCACCAACACCAGCCAACGGCACACAGACAATGATTAATTGCTGAGCAAATTGCTGACATTTGAGCTTTTAGCATTTAGCACCGACCTGTTACTCAGGCAAAGCCAGAAACACTCAGAAAATGGATTTCCCTGCAAAACACAAAGGTACAGCTGTCTCACAGTCACAGTCATTGACTCTAAGGCTCACATTTGGAAAGGGTATATAAATACTGATACAGGTGTCATCTCCATTTTCAAAGCCACTTAAAAGGCTACGGTTTATAAAATAAAACAAAAATAGGACTAAATGTATTTCTTTAGCAAGGTCTTAACTGAAGCAGAGATGATTAAGTGCAATCCACTGTATTTCCAACTACTTAATTAGAAACAGGACACCGTAGAAAATTATCATACCACATCATTTCAGTAAAAAGCTTTCCAATAAAAAGATTAAACATGTCTATAATGCATGAAGATATGAGCAGGTTATAATTACTATTGACCTCACCTCATCAGCAGTATTTAATTGATGTCAGGGTCTTTGTCTGCTTGTTCAAGTTAATCAGCATCCTTGGTCCTCCAAAGACCACATTTGCAAACCTCCTAAGGAAGCAGAAATCTTTCTGCAGTTTTTTTCTCTCTTTTCTTCGACACGTTTCTCTGAAATCCTGGCATCTCTGGCTCTGCCAGGGGCACTCACTGCCTGTGTTTTTAAAATAAAACACTAAAATAGCTGCTCAGAGCCACCTCCTGCCACTTGTGTTTCCCAGCCACTTGCAGCACATTCGTTTTTTTCTGGAAAAGTAACTTCACACTTTGGGGAGGGAGCTGGTCCCGAGTGGGCTGTAGGTGCCACACAGGGTTTTTTCCAGAACCACACATGCCGACCCCGGTGAGGATGCCCGGGGTGGGACGGCCACCAGCGAGTGCTGGGGCCTGGTCCCACGCAGCCCCCAACCCCCATAGCACCCTGGACGCCCCAGCAGGCCCCACGCCCCGGCAGAAGGTTGGTGGCCGACCTCTCACTTTTAAAGATATGCACATATCGATGGTTTATAAATACACCGGGAGCCGGGCATGCATATGTATGGGCTGCAGCAGCACGCCGAACGGGAGGTGGGTTGGCTCCCGCGGGCTGTTCTGCTCCACTGCAGGCATACATATTTATATGCAGGGTTTATTTAAGTATCAAGGTTGGGTTTTTTTTACCCTGCTGGCCACCACGGAGCTGAATGCCCTATATAATGGGTGTTAAAAGCAAATCAGTGCACAGTCTTTTAAAAGAGCGATGCTACAGTTGAAGAGTACAGGAATTTATGCTCTGCTCAAGAGCAGTAAGTTTGAAGCATACAAGGAGCACAAAAGCTCATGTCCAGACTCCAGGCTGGAATAATCATGGACAAAGTTTTTTTTTAAATGAAACACACTATCTGATATTATACCAGAATCAAATAGAACCAGGAAACGCCTCTGGCACAGCTGTACCTTTACCATAAACCCTTTTAATAAAAAAAAATCCCCAAACCCAATAGTGACAGACTTCCTCCTGGCCTTCAGCATCAAGCTCAGCACTGATTAAATCCCCAGATTCAGGGAGGGCACTGGGAGGTGTCTGGGTGGCACCTCCAGGCATTGGGTGCTGACTTGAGCTCCCCCTGTCCAACCTGGCTGCCTTGGGTCCCCAGGGACCCTCATCCAGGGAAAATTACAAAGCAATTTCACTGCACCTTTCATTGTGTTAAGCTGATTACCAACATTTAAAAAGAAAAAAAAAAAAAAAAAGAAAAAAAAAAGGCTTAATTCTATATTTTAGCAAAGTTTCTTTCCCACATGCATTCAGAAGAAAAATACGTCTTTTTAGAGGGAGCAGAAACTATTTGGAGAGATTTGTTGCAGGAGTCCATTCTCTGTCCAGGTCCCCACAGCCATCTATGTGTCCTGGGTTTCGTCTAGCATTTTATTAATTAAATACTCAGGAAAAATATGTCATAGCTGTAACAGGCTGAAGCAAGAAAATGTCAAACGAGTTCTGCGTCACCTCTGCCAGACACAAACTCCACTGATGGTTCAGGCAAGTCCCACTTAGCATAACTAAAGCTTTTTGAATCTCTCCTGCTTAGAAAACCTCATGACTTTTGCCAGCCTTTCCATTGAACCCCGTGAGAAGCAGCAGCTCTGCCAGGAAGCCTCGTGTGCTGAAATTAAGCCTCGCCGGGTGCCAGATTTCATCTGCCGTGAGCAGCCCCCCCGAGCTCACTGGGACTGACTGGGAGCCGGCGCTGGCAGCTCCCCCAGGGGGGAGTCTGAAGCCCCCTCGTTTCAGACTTCTGCTGCAACGTCATCACACAAATCATTAGAGGCTTTTAGAGGCTTACGTTATTTCCTAGAGGTAAGCATTTGTTATTACCCACAACGTTTGAATCAGCACTGCAGGCTCCCGGAGGGGCTCAGCGAGCCCTGGGTGGAGGATACACACCGGGCTGCCCCTCCATGGGCAGTGAGCTGTGCCCGGGGTGCCACCCCCTCACCCTACTGCGGGCCACCACGTGGCCCACCTTTGCACTTGCACAGGCTGTGCTTTTAGCTAAGGGCTACACAAGCTAAAAGTAAGTAAAAAAACAAACCGTTAGAGACCAACTTTTCCGCCAGCGTTGGAGCACCGAGTGTGGCTGGGAGCACTGGGAGCACTGGGAGGGCTGGGAGCGGCAGCGCTGCCATCGGGAGCAGTACAGCCCCCCTGCCCCGCTCTGCCCGCAGCAGGGAGCAGCTCAGCCCCACACCGTACCCCACGGCATCTGGCAGGCGAGTGCCCTGTGCCCGCGCAGGCAGCCCCATCAGCTGTGCCAGGCCCCGGCTGTTCAGCAGCCGCCCTGGAGCCTGGGCAGCTGCTCCCGCTCCCTGCGAAGCAGCCTGTTCCCAGCTCTCCCTTCAGCCTTCCCTTCTCTTCCCAACTCCTCCCAGCATTCCTTCCAGGCTCCTTGTCACTCTCGCTTTGCCCTCTCGGACTCTTGGCAGTGGGTTTGCATCTCTGTGGGCACTTTGTGCTCCGGCTGCACTTCAGCTAACATTTATTATTGCACGGTAGACGGGGAAAAATGTTATCCGAGGGATGCCACCCTCCCACGGCTGCTTTTCTTGCACTAACACTGCATTTCTGGCTCCCGTTCAGCCCCCACGCTGTGGCAGCCTCAGCCCCCTCCCGCCGGCCACCGCCAGCCGGGGCTTGGGCTCCTGTACCGGGGCCACGTTTGGCCACATCAAGCCTCGCCGATGGCACGGGCCGGCTCTGCCACTTGCCCACTGGCTACGCAGCCATAGCCTCAGCCTGTGGCAGAGGGACACGGTCACCCCTTGCTGCCTGCCCTGCCTGCAGCCCGGGCTCCATCCTCCCCTCCAGCACCTGAAGGAGGAGCACATGGTGGGGAAAATGAAGCTTTAAACTACTTTTCTGCTCCAATGGTTTAGCTTTCCAGGGATGATCCCATTGAAGCTCAGGTTCCCACAGCCTCTCCAGGTGCTGGGAGTAAGCACAGGGGGACAGGCTGCTGCCAAGGTCAGGCCTGGGCTGCAGCCCCCAGCTTGGATGGAGGGGATCCTGCGCAGGTGACAGAAAGCAGCTTTCTTTTAATTTAACAAACAAAATACAACAAACCAAGCTGTGCCCGCTGTGACCACCAAAAGCAGCAAAGCCTCCCCTGCCACCCCGGCGGTGCCCGAAGTGTATTGTGTCCGGCTGCAGCGCACCGCTGGAGTCCGGCCGTGCTGGGGCAGGGGGAGCCTCTCCATTTCATACAGTGTTTACAGCAGCCTGCAGCAATTCCAAAGCCAGCAGGCTTCCCAAAGTAAATGAGGGAAAAAACTGCTGTTGATATAGAAAGTTGTTTTGTGCTTAGAGCCAGAAAGTGGTTGTTTTCTGCCAATTACACTTCTGCCACAAGCCTGACATTCATTTCAGCCTGCTGTGGCTTGGAGGCACGGTTGAGACCCAGGTGCATCACCATATCCAGATGGAATGGTCATCCCTTGCTGCTCACAGACCTGTTCCAGGAACTGAGCTTTTTCCTGCTACTTCTGACCCCCTGAAGCTTGGATGACACCTCAAATATCTTGGGAAGACCTGGATGAAGCAGGGTTAATGCACCAACTGCAGCCTCCTGTGAGCTACAAGGGTTCCTGCAGGAGTCATTCCACAACAGCTCACCACCCACGGGCAAAACCTTGGAGAAAAGTCACAGCCAGACCTTGAACAGAGAAATCCAGAGGTCAAATATGAAACACTCATCACAGGCTGGGGCGCCAGTGGTTTCCCATGGGACACTTTTATTTTCCATAGGGCTAGAGTAAAACTGCACCTGAGTCACAGAATCATAGAATGGTTTAGGTTGGGAGGGACCTTAAAGATCATCGAGTTCCAACCCCACTTGTCATGGGGAGGGACACCTTCCACTAGACTAGGTTGCTCAAAACCCCATTCAACCTGGCCTTGAACACTTCCAGGGATGGGGCATCCAAAACTTCTCTGGGCAACAGGTAGTCAAACATGGCTAGCTGGGATTGTACCCTGAGGTGTGGATATAAAGCTAGTGGTTAAAGCATTCGTCTTCCAAGAACTGGGATTCTTAAGTCTTCATATATGAAGGTACCTCCAAAAGAGGTTAGCACAGTCCTTGAGTGAGGTTTTCTCTCTTGTTTGAGAAGGCAGTTATTGACATGTGCCCATTTAAATCACAGCACGACCTCCACAGCGCTGCATCCCTTCTGAAGGATGCTCTCCTCGCAGAGCGAGTCGGCAAAGCCCAGCACAGGGGAGCACCAGGAGAAAGGCTTTCCTGGGGAGCTGAGGGCAGTGGGACCCAGCAGGGGCTGCAGGCTCCGTCTTCCCTGGCAAGCAGAAGGGAGAAAGCCTTGCATTTATTGGAGACAACACGATCTGACCAGAAAGGGAAAGGACAGAAAAGGTGCGTCCGAGCGACAAGGGGGCGCCAAAATTACCAGTGCTTATATGTTCCTCCCATAGTGAGAGCCGAACCCTGCCATCACACAAGACACGCCAAACTCAGGGCTGGAGCAAAACAAGGTGGGTGTGATGAGGCTAAGAAAGGAGTCGTGATGTTTTGGTAAAATGTAAATTAGAGCTCTAGCAGAGTGTTCGGCAAATGGCGATCCGGATGCGAAAGCAAGTATGTTAGGATGGAAGCAGGGTAAATGAAACAGCCTTCTAATAACCCCAGCAGTTTAAAGGAGGAGCACTCTTGGCATTGTGGTCTGTTCAAACATATCAGTAACAAATGTCACATTAAAACCATGAAGTGTTTTATATTTGAAAAGATGATGTATTTCTCCTCTTGAGCTTAATAGTGCCCTAATCCCACTAAAAGAGTGATGGTCTTATAATGTGAGCTCCTAAATAATATATCACAGGTCAATTTAGAAATACACTACAAAGCATCCTTTAGCACTTGAAGGTTTTTTATTCCCTTTAGGTATGGTAATGCATTAGCTGGATCCCAGCTTCTGAGGTACTGCAAGTGTCTGGGTGTCTCTGCCCACCACACGCAGGCTGCTTGGCAGCAGTTGGGTTTGTTGTTTGTAACAGGCCCAGGTCTTGCAAAGCTTGCTGATCTGTCTCTTTGCAACGTGTGATTTGTGAGAACAACACGTATTTTGCAAGTGTCACTTGTACTCTCGTACTTCACAGAAATATTTGGAGCGGGTCAGGTACCATATTGGGCAGTTAAGGAAGTGTTAGCTCTTTGCCAGAGGATGGACAAGGAATAACAGCATCTTTCACTGTTATATGGAGCTGGTCTCATCCTGACCCAGATTTTAGCTGTGTTTAGCAAAGCATATATTTGTTTGTTCTTCTAGATCCGCTGTAGTTAGAAATCACACGTTTAGGTATCATGGTATTAGGAGAGCTGGAGACAATCCACAAGATGAGCTGCCTCATTAAAGTGCCTTTGAATGGGGGCAGTGCAGGGAGGGATGGTAAAAGCCTCTAACAAAACTCTTTCCAAAGAGAGATAATTGCTGTGAAACCTGTTCTAAAAGATTCACCCCCTTTATGGGAACCACAAACATGCAGCGACTGTGAACAAGCCAGTCCTTGCTGGACTTGGCTGTTTCCCCTCCCTGAGCAGCACCAAGACCCCTCGTGTTCCTCCCCACTGCTTGTGGAACCCCTGCAAGGCACAGGGGCCAGGCATAGCTTTCTCAGGGGAAGGGGACAAAGGACGTTTTGGAGGACGGGCCACAGCAGAGGTGAGTTTGTCACCAGCACAGGCCTGGTAACGGTCCCCATCCTGGAGGTGAGTGCCAGCTCCATGGCTTGGCCTCTGGACACCATGGGTTTGCGCTGGGCAGAGCAGCCCATCTTCTGCAGACCCAGGGTTAGCCGAGCACCGGCAGCGATGTTCAGCAATACCTATGAAGAACAAGAAGGGGACAATTGTGAGTAACAGTTTGCTTTCCTACAAAGCAGCCTTTCTCTTCCTCTGCAGATCCACCCAAGGACGGACACCGTAGGCATCTCCATGGTTACTGCTCAGTGCCAGCTCCCGCAGGGTGCTCAGGCAGCACCCGCAGCTCAGACGGGCTCAAGGAACCGGGCAGGAGCCAGAGGGAGGACGGGTTACACTCAGCAATGGGCTACCACACAGACCCTCTCCAGGGCCAGCACCGGGCAGAGACACGGCCTCAGTGCCCAGGAAGGCTCAGTGCAAGCTGGGATGTGCGAAGGTAGAAGTGGCTGTGGTGCCAATGTTGCACCGGTCCACGGTGATGAGTAACCCACCGTCCTGCCCCGCAACCAACCACAGCCCCTCTGGTACGCTCAGGTGCTGTTAGCAATGGCTACAGGCTCATTTATGCCTATTTTTAAGTTGGTGATATTGTCCCTGCACCGGCTAAATATATGTCTTGTACCGTGTGGTGAGTAACGTTTGGCGACGAGCCATGGCAAAGCAGCATGTGGCCGGGCTTTGAGAAAGCTGCAAATGTGGTGCGGTGGGGTGGAAGAAGATGAGATAAAAAACACCCAACACCCAAACTGTTGCTTGTCACATCCTGGAAGGACACGTGACAGAAAGGGCAGCGCTCACGGATAGGCAGACAGCATGGCACAGCGATGGGGTTGGCCCCCTGTGCAGGAGCAGGGCTGGAGGGATGCTTGTCTTCACACGGGCAGTGCATGGACCATGCAGGGAGATACTGATCCAGGAAGGTCCATCATGTGAAACCTTTGACACTTGCAAGGGGGCCCCAGGTCCCAGTTCCAGGTCTGGGGGTTCAGCGCTGTGCTGCTGGCTGTGTGGTGCTGACCCTGCCCATGACCCTGCACATTCTGTGGGAGCAGAGCCAAGCCGTCCCCAGCCTTGCCCACACCCGGCCTGCCCCACTTCCCCTCGCCCCAGCCCCACTTCCCCAGGAGAAGCTGCTCTGGTGCCTGGTGGGCACCACACCAGGTCACTGACGGATCCCCCATGGGAATCTCAACCGTGTTGCTCACACAAATTAATCCATCTCTACAGAGCATTTGCCAGACAATTTACATAGTCCCTCAATACTAATTATGCAGAGCCCTCCATCTCCCACCACCAAAGCCAAAATCTAATTCCCAGCACTGTCTCAGGAGGTCGTCACACAGGGGCTGGAAGCTGAGCAGGAACAAGTGCCTGGGCATGGGCACAGCAGCTCCTCTAGTCCTATTTGGGAAAGCTCAGGCTACACTGGGAAGAGCTGAGTGACCTGCTGTGTTCTTGGGCTGAAATGTCACACACCTCCTGCCAAGTTTCTCCAGCAAACATCAGCAGGCACCTTGTGTTACAGGTCCCATGCACATTGGATCATTTAAGAAGCCTTACAGAACACATTTTCTAAAAGACTTTAGGATATATATGAAGGCCAAGCTGAAGTTCCCCCTGGAAACAACTGAACAGAAATGAGCTGACGTATCTTACCACTGCAATTAATTAGAAGCCAGACTGGAAGGAAAGGGGTTGTGCTTGGGTTTTTGTTTTCCTTTTACATGAAAGACATTTTATTATTTTCTGAATCTTTATCCTTAACTCCCTCCTGGCCATACTGAACTAATACTTGACCTACTGGGCTGTGAGTAGGTCAGCGTGCCAGTCCTAAAACTGTCGCCACCTGAGAGAGGGCTGGTTTTCATTTTCCTCTCTGTGTAGCCAGGGAACCCTGGGAGAAAAGCCCTGCAGGGGTTGTCTCTGGGTAAGGACACAGGCCCTGATGCCCACAGCCCTACATTTATCACCAGTGCAAAGTTTCACCTGTTAATTCGTCAGTTAATTCACAGTCCACTGAGGTCAATGAGTCTTGTGGTAATTTGGTCATTGTTTTTTACACTGTAGGGGAGTAAAAGGGGGTAAAGGGGAGTAAAAGTCACCAAGAGAATGCTATTCCCATTGCTAGCTTTCTGGCATTTCCTATGACATTTTCAGCATGAAACAGTTAAATGGCATTGGCTTAATTGTATTGAGAAAAAAACAAACAAACTCTAAACTTTTGAAGTTCCTCACTTGCCTTTGGAGGGATGCGGCTGGTCTCAGCCCAGGTGGGACTGTCCCCCCGCGTAGCACGTGGTCGGACCCAGGGTCCCCTTCGCCAGTATCCCCAGGTGATGAGGGATGGGCACCTTCGCCTCCTCTGTGGTCTAAGCAGGTAGTGACGCCAATGTAAAGCTAAATGGATTGCCTGTATATATGGGCAATTTGTCTCTCTAGATAAATGATCTATAGCTAAATAGCTACACACCCCCCGCCCGAACCAGCCGTAGCACCAGCCGGGCCCGGCGCGGCCCCGGCCCCGCAGCCGTGCCGCCCCGCAGGCAGCGCTAGATGGCGCCGGCGGCGTCTGGTTTCTCCTTCCCAGCGAAAATACACGGAGAGAAACCAGGGAAAGACGGAATAGAGGGGCCCGGGCGAGGGACGCGGGTGGGAGGGTGTGTGGGGTGTGTATTTTCCTAATATCTAACCTAAACTTCCCCCGGCGCTACTCGAGGCCGTTTCCTCTTGTCCTATCGCCTGTTACCTGGGAGAAGAGACCGACCCCCCTCCCCACGCTACACCCTCTTTCAGGTAGTTGTAGAGAGCGATAAGGTCTCCCCCCAGCCTGCTTTTCTCCAGGCTGAACAACCCCAGTTACCTCAACTGCTACTCATCAGACTTGTTCTCCAGGCCCCTCACCAGCTTCCTCTGGAGACGCTCCAGCCCCTCAATGTCTTTCTTGTAGCGAGGGGCCATTGCAAAGTGAATGGGTCCATCTTTGCCCAGCCATAGCCCTTCTCCTGTCCCTGAAGCTCACCCAGACTCAGGACATCCCAGGGACAGTGGAAGGGACAGCTTGGGTTGCAATAAAACTGCTGCAGCACCTTCACTGTGGGTCTGAGGGGACTGGGGAAGCCTTTTCACCTCCTTGGATTTCAATGTGAGAAGAGTCTTTGACTGATTGCTCAGTACCTCGGGGATTTGTTGCTGATTCAAACGTGTTTTCTCTGCAGTGATGGTAAAACACCTTCCTGACCGGGGACATGATTCATTACATCTTGCACAAGACAGAGCAAAGTTGATCCAAGCCCCCATGCAGGACATGAGATGTCAAATGGCTTATCTCGACAATAAATAGCGTATGACACTGTGTTCTGTAATTTTCAATAATTACCTGTCTTATTTTTCCTATGATACCTCAGGTATTCTGGTTTACATTTCACAGGCTCTACTTGCTGTAGACTTACAGTCTACATTCAAAGAATCCAAACCCAGAAGAAATCATTGTAATTTTCCAATATGACCTTCTCCATACTATAAACTGCAGCATTCCCCCAGCCACATTCCTGCCTGCCTGCAGCATCTCATGCAGGAAAAAAAATCTTGCTTTAAAAAAAACACTAGGGGTAGGAGGCTCCTTCTAGTTTTCAGGAAACTGTTCCAAGCTGTGGTTATCCTGGCTCTGCACATTCACACCGCTCTGCCATTACAGAGCTTCAACCTGCAGTCACTGGACCTTAAAACACGTCTCTCTGCTGGGCTTGGAGAGACCTAAAACTAGCACTCTTCTATTCTCCTTATAGGTGTTCATAAGCTGTTATCAAATGACTGTAATTATCTTTCTGTTAAACTAAACAGATTTAGCTCTTCGGTTCAAAGAATGTTGAATATTGTTTAAAACTGGACCTTCATTTTTGATTCACCAACCTCCAACTCTGAATGAAGAGCAGCAGCTGGTTTTGTGGGGTCTTGTGTTCAGTTTTAGATATAACTGAATCTAAAAACAATTCCACACCCAACCTAAATTTGAGAGAGGCAGAGAAGTATAAAATAAGCACAGGAACACTCCTAGCATTGCAGTGCTGAAAATATTTGTCAGGCTACACGTAGGCTGTTAGTGCTGACCTGCCAGAGAGCATCCTGCCCGTCACCCACATCGTCAAGAGTCCATTCAACCGATATCACTGAATGTAACGCAGCTTCTTCCGCTCTGCACCGTTGCCTTGGAGATATTTTACATACAGCAGTAGGTACGAGTTTTTCTTTATGCCCAGGTTGCTGGTTAAAAGCAGTGTGTTTTTCCTCACGTGTTGCCGTTTGCAGCATTTTGGCCCCTTGGGGATACCTGTCCAAAGTATCACAGCAGCCGGGCTGTGTGCCAGCATCCATCCATCCATCCTTCCCTCTCTGCCCCACTCTGCAAGGGCTGGGGAGAGGAGCACAGGAGAAAGGGTCATGCAGGAAGGGTGTGAGAAAACAAGGCACAGGTCACACTGCCTGAGATTTTTAGCCCAACACCTCTCTCCAGCAGTTACGTGGTGCTTTTGGGTAGGAAACAGAAATTATTTGAGACGAAGCATGCAGTTGTAATTATTGCTTGTCAAGTGAGCATGTTGCTCTTAATTTTGAGCCCTTTTGGGGCAGGGAGGAGAAGGTGCTATTGACTTCTAACTGCGACAGGAGCAGAGGCTCAGCAGATGTTGTGCTTACAGCCATCCTGCTCCCTTCTGCATCCCCACCACCCGACACCCTAGTCCATTCCCCTGGCACAGCCCCGCAGCCCTGCCCTCATGGGCAGCTCTGTCAGAGGGATGTGAAGCCTTGCTTCTCTTTGGGTAGAAAAGAGGTTTTCATCAGGGTCTCCCGCATCCTGGGTGGCAACTCCAACCTCTGGGCTAGCACAGAATGGGGCAGCAGCTGCTGCCACTGGGCTGAAAAGCAAAGTGTGAGCACACGTCAGTGCTATTGAGGGGGGAAAAGGGAGAGAAGACAGTGCCAGCTGGTGAGGGTGGGCAGCTGGTGCCAACCTCAGTTGAGACCTTCTCTTGTGCTGGCTGCTCCAGCCCTGCTCAGGGGGACTGCCTATGCTGGGCTTGGCAACGCAGTGTCCCCGCTCTGCTCCACCGAGGCCACAGGCTGTGGTCTTCCTGGCTCCAGCCCTGCAGGGACCTGCATTGTTTGGGGTTCCTGCTCTCCGTGGCTGTTTCTCTGTGCAAGACATCCTAGACCAGTTTGACTCACATTCAAATGACAAACCCCCCTCTTTAACGCCCAGCAATTCCAAACATTAATTTTAAAACTGATGTTTGCAGCAGCCTGGCAGATACGTACTGATTTGAGAAGCAAGGAGGGAGAGTTAGACGTGGAGGGCAGTGCTTGCAAACCCTATGGCTCGCACTGACACGTGTGAGGGAGGAGGATGAAGAGGGATCGCTCTTCCTCCCCCTCCAGCCCTGAACTTCAAGCTGGTCTCCGCTGGCTGCCAGCGTGCTCAGGGCTTAGCTCTGTGCGGGTCACAGTGCTCCCCGGGCCAGCGTACACGACAGGAGCACAGCTGCAGGCAGCAGGGTGGAGTGTTGAACTTCAGCACTGGATATATCATTATTACAGCGTTTGTGGTTTTGGTTACACAGCATTTGTGCCAGCGGGCGAGGAAGCTGGGCAGCACTGCTTTCTGCCTCCAGCAAAGTCTGCAGCCAGCTTTGCTCTCAAACCAGCTGAAAATCCTCTCTCTGATACTTATGTAAATCCTCCAACGAACAACTCAGGTAAATAATACTCCACTTATTCCTGTACCTAGTGGCTGTGAGCAACAGATAAACATGTCAGGAGAGGCTTCAGTTCATGAGGGGTTCGGAGACAGGGTTGCGGTCCTGCCTGATGATAAAGAGCTGGTTTTAAAGCCGGTGGTTGCTCACTTACTTCACAAGAAATTTTGATCCCACACCACAACTGAGACCAAATGCTTATCTATTACTGGGTTAAGAACAGAACAGTGGCAGACGTATCAGTAAGGTGGCATTAGGCCATAGTCCCCAGCGCTTGAAACTCTCGCAGGACTCGGTATTTATAATTTGGGGTAACTCAGTGGAAGCCGGTGAAATTGCAACAATTTCCACCAGCTGCTGACCAATTCCTTGAATTCTTCTTGCTTTGTCCTCATTGTTGGGATATTGTTGGATCTGGGCCAAAGTGACCAATTCCTGTAAAATTCACAGGTCTTCATAGTGCAGACCAAGGCATGCGTGAAAAGTGACAGCAGTGCTCTTGTGAATGAGACAAAGCTGTGTGTGTCACATCCTTACCAGAGTGTTCACTTGCACGGTGTGAGACCTATAAATGCAGTGCTTATGAAGGTAAACAGATGTGGGCTCACCTTTTTGGGTGTTCTCCAGTTTCAATGTTCAACATCTTTTTTTTTGTTTGACAAAGTGCTTACACACCCCTACCAGAAGACTAATCCTGTTTGTTGATCTGACTCTTTTTGTCACCTTGTTTGCCTAAGAGAGCTGATTTTAAAATAGACAAGACTGTAAACAAGTGTAGCAAATGGTGCTTGAAACCTCCCGATGGGTTGTTGAGCCTCAATGTTCCCATTGTTCCAGCCTGCAAGGAAGAAGCGGCTGGAATTACGGCTGCATGTGTCAGACGGGACCTTCCCAGCTTCAAACCCTCCAGGCTGGGGAGGCCTTTTGTTTACAGATGTAAAACCCCAGCCTGATTTTGCCCTCCCTGCTCCCTTCACTAGATAACCCTTTTTAGGGCAATTTGCTTAACTTTGTTCCGAGCTGTCAGCAGTCCGCTCTGCTAAAGAGAGATCCTGAGGGGATTAGTGTTAACACAGGGGCTTTGCAATAGACCTTCAAACACAATACACATATGGAGCTCGGCTTAACACTAACAAACCGTAAAAAATGACCATACATTTGAGTTAAATGTTTATAAGGTTTTAAGTATTCTCATGCCATTAATACCCTGCCTGAGTCATCTTCATTTCCAGGGCATTGTGAAGAAACAGGTCAAAGGTCTTTGGGAGGGACGGACAGAGCTGGCTCACCCCACAGAAAGAAACAGAAGCTCTTCGACCACCTTGGAAATCTTCCCTTTTCCCAGTCCTGTGCCAGACTGGGTCCAGGGAAACCACCAAAAATTCCCCCAACTGTCCAATGGGGTAAAGGATTAATTAAGATTTCAAGGAACTTAGACACTGTTTTATTAAGACGGTCCAAGGAATTTTAGATTGTCTTCTGCACATGTTTTCAGCTTTCCTCTCTAGACACTGACTTGATTTCAGCTCAAATCACTGTATATGGACTTGCTGTGCAACCACTTACATCTTTGTGACTGAACAGGGGCTGATCAGCACAGAATTTGCCCCAGTGCAAGAAAACCAAAGTAAAGCCGGGCTGGATTTATAAACCATTCATTCACGTTAATGAGAGTCTCTTTCCACTAAAATAAAATTTAGCTCCACGTGATTGAGCAATCCCAGAAATGCAAAGACAAGACAGCACAAAACCAAACACTTCTCAAGGGTAGATTGCTAATGTACTGATTGCAGTGCTAACGACAGAAATATGAAATGAACTACAGTTGTGACCTTACCTGCATTTCTGGCTTATTCCTGTAGCCAAATCAAAGTCTGAAATTTATCACCCAGCCCTTTGCAGACTGAGGTTTAAGTAACCCCGCTGACTCCAGCTCATGCAGCTTACATAAGTCAGGCTCCGCAAGCATCAGTCACCAGGCAAACCCTTTATTCATCCCTTGGATATGTGAAGTGTGGAAGTTTGTTTTCTGGAAACATTCCTTCACCTTCACTCTTCTCTGGCAGTAGGTATTTCATCTGGAAGGTCTCCAAAGAATTTAAATAATTGCTTTTCTAATTATCTTCTCCATGGGAGATGAGGGATGCTGTTTAGGGACAGTGCCCTGTTTTAACCACAATGGCTGCCTGGGGAAGGTGACAGAAATAACCTGCCCTCCTCTCTTCTCTCCTCTCCTCACTGCCGCCAGAAGAGACCTGTTATGTGCAGGGCCAGGGGACATTTCAGTCTGAGTTTTCTTCTGGGACACGTAATCACAGAAAAACTATCATAGAAACAACTGATGGGTCTGGCCTTTCCTATATACCATCAGCTTTAAGCTTTGCTTCAGCACAAAGCTTGATGCACAGATACTACAATGGCAGAGAAAAAAGACAAAAGGCAGTTCTGTTAGGCTGAATGTGTTTCAAGCCATGTCTCTTTCCCCCTGGGACTCGGAGCAGCTCGGTACTGGTGGTCTCTTGCCATATCATCCTATCAGCTCCCTGTGGAACTGCACCATGTCCCAGTGCCTGCACCAGCACCAAACACACCCATCTCTGGTTCCTGATCCCAAAAGCATTAACTCAAAGGTGCTTAAATAGATGCTTAATGATGAAATTTTAGCACATTTAGACTGGCTTAGTCTAAATTCTCTCATTTTTTATTCTGTAGACATGTCTACTTGAATTTAGCACCACATTAAAATACAAGCTTTCAGATTTCTCAACATCTGTCACAATTATTTATTAAGCGTGAGATCCAGCGCTGTGCCGAGGACTGCGTTCAGCCCACAGAGCCTGATTAAACTCCCTGCGCCCGACTCCCACTCGCTTCATTCTCTGCCTTGATAATGTGAAAATGCTGCACGCTGAGATGAGTGGAGCATCAGTTTGTATTGATACTCAAAGAACTTTTATAAGTGGTAGCTGTTAATTAGTTGTAAGAGGTCTGCTTAATTTTTTTGTGTGACAATCCACAGACAGCACATGGAGAGATAAAAATGTGCATTCGTCTTCAGGTGAAAGGTGCCTAGAGTTGTAAGACAAGCTGGTTGGTAGTGCCCTGCTAGCACTCGCTAATGCCTCCTCTTGACAGCCACCCTCCTCAGTGCAATGAAGGAGCTCAATTGAGCCAAAGACCTTTATTCTGCGAGAATTGTTTGCCCTACAGTGGTTCTACAGCCACAGCTTTGCATAGATATCTACTCATAGCAGGTCAGTGATGCTTTTCCTTCCCCTGGAAGGGGTGGCTTTGTTGTTCGAAGGTGAGTTTCACCTCTGATAGGGAAATTTTCAGATAGGTTTCTTCTCGCTGATGCAGACTGATGTCTGCTCTTCTCCCAAGTGGGAAAGCGTGGCCGCGTCCCTGGTCCACATCCAGGCAGCAGCGGGGTTCCCCAGCATTCATCTAGCACCTGGGGCTCCATCACTCAGGGACCACACACTGCAGACAACCCCTCCCCACTACACCCAGCTGTCAAATGCTCAGATCCATGCCCAGCAGATGGATTTATGTGCTGGGTACTCTTGGGTGATGTTTCCCCAAACACCACCACAGCATCTTCAACAGCAGCGCTCAGGTACCACTGGGATTCATGGTCTGTCTGCTTCCACTGCTCCCAGCCTTTGTCGATCCCAGGGAGATAATTTGTGCCACATCACTAGTTTTTCTACGTGATATTTGCACCATCCTGGAGCTGAATTCTCAGCATCTAGATTAGATGGTTTGCCCTTAATCAAAGTTCAGGCATTTAACAAGCCCATGTAAACTGTAGAGAAACAAAATTTTTAAAGGAAATTAAGTATAAATGGTATGTAAATAAGAAGTCAGGAATGAACTTCCATACATAAAGTCTGTACTGTTGAGAAAGACAAGCCCCACATCATCATTAAACCAAAGCTGCACCTGAGGTGAAAGGCCAGAGCTTTTATCCACTTAGTTCCCAAGCCTCTGGTTTGAAGCACAAGTATAAACCCATCTGCTCAGCAGGCAGCACATAAGAATTGAATCAATTAGTGCCATGTTATGCAACTTTGAAACCTTTATGCATTTGGAGGAAATCATCTGCATTTATTACTTGCTTAAGAAAATAATGCTACCTCTAGCTTACTTTCCTAATAATTATTTTTTCAGCTTGCTTCTGTAATAATTAATCAAAGCACTGCTGCTTTAATGGAGTGCAAAAACCATCCCACCCATTTATCTATCCTATAGCAGCAAAATGGCATTTGCTGTCTTAAGTAGGGAATGAGCAATTAAAAGGCAACAGGAGGTTATTTTTTATTTCCCTCTCTCCTCTAGAATAATAAATATATCAGAGTGTGTGTGCTGTGTGTGTTGATCACTTGGACAATTGGATGTGAGGGAAATAGTCCTTAAACATGATAGCAATTGGATGTGTCCATTACAATTTGAACAATTCCGTCAGCTTTTCAAAATAACTAGGTTTATATCTTTTCGAGAGCACAGGGTTAGCAAAAAACCTTTTAAACTAATCAATAAGGAGTAAAATAAATTAATTTTCCCAGGCTACTTCAACATGAAAGGATGCAACAGTGCAAATACCTACAATAGATCATTTAGCTAATGATCAATTAGGCTAAAGCTAACAGTTGTTAATACACGACGTTCATTGCATTAATTCCAACCTGCTCAAAATTCCTGTCAAAAACACTAAGAGGAAAAGGATAACATCATTTGGCCAGTAATTGGCACAATGGAGGCTGCCCACAATAAAAATGACAAGTACCTGGCAGTGCCTCTTGAAAGATGCCTGTTTAATTTAGGAAGAAAACTTCAAGAAAAATGTCACAGCCCAATGACAGTTCTCGGCTGCATCAGTGCTATATTGCCTTATGCATATTTTTGGGTTTGTAGAGCGTTCTTGCTCCAAGGGCGATCCCTGCCACCTCTGTTGGTGCAGCTCCCCACAGTGCCCCGAGACATGGGTATGTGTGCCTGTGCTGAGTGATACATCCCAGGGTGGGGGCACCCCGCAGGGCATCCCTTCCCCATGGCCACAGTCTGAGTCAGGAGGCAAGAAACGCTCAGGGCAAATGCGGTGGGGTTTGAGAGACACCAGCTGTTACTAGATAACTGAAACTGGAGTGTGGCCAGACAGAACAAATACATGTCAACCTTATAATGTTCTCAAATATAAGTACCTAGGTCCATCCCTGTTAACTTCTGGCATCCCCAGAGAACATTTCAGTCTGTGATGACATTCACTTAGCTGCGGTTTAGTCTGCCCAAAGCTTGAACTTTCTCATCATGGGTTGAGTAGAGAGGAACTCTGGCAATATGGCTTCTAACATAAGCAACTTCCATAAGTGTGTAAAAGGGATGAATCCAGGTGTAAACTCATGTCTGCAGAGTTGTGCACCCACAGATTCATATTTATGTTGTCTGTTGCTAGATCTGACCTAGCTCCAATGAAGAAGCAGAACAGCCACATGGCTGTGCTTGTGCCATGCTAAGAAAGGGGTATTGCTTTGATACAACACCTCTAGTGCAAATATTTGGCTTCTGGATTGGGTATGTCCTACCAGCTCAGAGCACAGGCAGAGTAAGTTTGGGTCTATCTTCACCAACTTAGCAAAGATGTATCCTTCAGTTGTCCCCGAGCAATAAATGGTATGCTCGAGTGGCTTGTAGCTGCTTTGGTCATCCTCCACTGCTGCCTGTTCATGATTTGATGTCTGGTTGCTAGCTAACAGTACATGTATTTCTCTAAGCACATATGGAATAATGCTCCACATGTACAGACTAGGTTTATCTAGGCACCTTTTTTTTCCATCCAGTGTATGTTTTGTATATACTACATATATAATACTATACACTACAGCCACCTACAACATCAGTGGAAATGCAAAGACTTGTATGAGGTCCACAGCCCACACAAATACCTAGTGAGCCGATGCTTGCATCAGCCCAGTAACATCCTGGCATACTTTAGGTGACAGGGGAGTTTTTCCTGTCCTGAATCCCAACCCAGTGGTACCAGGTCACAAGGCGTCAGACGCACAGCAAGTGGGCTGAGCATGATGCCTCTGCTCTGCCATGCATTCCTCACCCTCTTCTGGCTTGTCTCTGATGCATCAAGTTAACTAAGCCATATAAAGCATTTTTGTGCAATAAATGTGGACATTTGCATAGACAGGCCAGTTGTGCTCTTAAGTGAAGTGTTGAGCAAGTCCAGCTGGAAAGGGGTGGCCAGAGCCCTGGAGCCAGCATTTTGCCCCTTGCCTCTGCACACCACAACGTACGGTAGGGTAGTTTAGATGGAGATCTGCACTCATTTTCTAACCACTCATCTTAGTTCAGACTCTTATTCACTTAGGAAGGAATATAATTTAAGATTATTAGATTGCATAATTTATGCTATTGGAAAACATTAACATAAGCATTAACAAAAAATATATTCACAATCACAGTTAAGAACTATATGAATAAAATTACGACTTCGCCAGAGCAAGTGATTTAATCTGCATTTGTTCTAATTGCTGGGCCTTAAACATAAACAGTTTAAAGGCGTCCATATTCTGTTTTACCAGTAGTGAAACAATATTCAAATGTCAATCCAAAAATTAATTAATAGATGTTCATGGTATGTAACAAATCAAACTACTTTTCAGCTTGATTTTGGACACCAGCTCTGTTGTTTCTGCTTTGGCTACAGCAGCTGAAAATATCTCTCTCTCTCATTTGTGTCCTTAACCAAAACAATTAGCCTGCTCTTCGCTCAGTGTGAACTGCAGCCGTGCTTAATGACAAGGAGGGAGGGGAGAAAAGCCTGTCAAACAGGATTACTCATGAAAAAAAATAGCTAAGTGGATTTAAAATTGCAACCTGTCACTGCCTTCTGCAAGTCATTTAGGAAGAGCTGGAAACTAGAATAACAATTTTATCAGGAACAGAAAACCTAGGAAAGAAAGAAAAAGGGGACTTGTGGGAGGAGATAAACAGACCTGGCTGTAGGCAGAAATGGTGGTGATGTGTTCAGGCCACAGCAGTCCTGGCAAATGGGGGAGATGAGGATGATGCCTGTAATTCCCAGAAACAGAATAGCAGAAGCCATAGAGAGTACAGAATTTTATATATTTTTTTAATCTGGAATATATATACTATTAAAAATAGAACTATATATAATATATATTACGTGTAGAAAATATAATATCTAATATATTCAAATATTTAAATATAAATTTAATATATGTATATATAAATATATAATACCCACATATTTTTTTATATATATATGTGCATATATATAACTACCTGAAACTCAGTTATTCCTAGGATTGTTCATGGGATGGCAGAAATAGTGATGCTTTATTCCTCTTTGCCTCCTTCCTTTCCACCCCAAAGACCAGTTGCAGGCAGGTTTAGGAGATTTCAGAAATCTCATGAAATAACTAACTGAAGACAAATGCAATTTAATTCTCCAGTGTTCAGTCCTTCCATAGTCTCTTAAAATCCAAAAACCTCTTGTAGCTGCCCCAGGAAGAGCAGGCAGTTTGTGGGTCAGGAATTTTACCCCCTTCAAAGGCTGCATTTAGAAGAACGTCAATGACTGCTGTCCCTCTCCCGCACTTCAGGGATGGCATTCTGTAACTATTAATGGCATCTAATGGTAACTACTGGTGGCATTCTGATACTACTGTGGGTCCTAGACACTAATATCAAATAAGATATAATATTTTTTAAATCCCTAGGTTGTCTTAAAATATGTATGATGGGGGGAAAAAAAGCGCTAGAGCAGAAAGAATGTGGATATAGTGGCGGTTACGTGCTGGACAGGAACATAAAGTGAGGATTCTTGTTGTTTCCAAAGATGACATGAAAGTGGTGAGAAACTGTGAAGGCCCAGGTTTTACATTCTCCTTCCATAAGATCTTCAAAAGAAAGAAAAGGTGACACCACCAATTCTCTTACAAAATACAATTGGAATGTCTTTATCTTGGCCAATGTGGATATGAACGTTTATCTTCTGAAATTTATGAGCTTCAGACAATTTGAAAGCTTTCCCTCTTGGCCATAGCAAGGCTTTCTTGCACTAAATGAGAAGAAAAAGATGCTATCCTTCTGTATCAAAAGTAATAAAAATCCTGTAAGAGAATGAGACAGGATGACTATACCTACTGTTCAGAGGCAGAAAACCTGAAAATCTCTCAGCATGTTGAAGATATTCCCAAGTTAGCACTAAAGAACAGTATGGACAAGTTCCAGAAAATCACAGTTCAATTATGACACAGGTCTCATATCTGGACTGTGGATGAATAAAATTTGAAAGTCTTTAATCACAAATCAGCATGACCCAGGCTGATTTGTGAGGCTATGCAGATGCAGGACCCTCCTGCATAGTCTGACAACTCACCTTTCAGTAGAGATATGTCCCCTCTTCCACGTCTAAAGAGCAAGTTTCGGTAGCTCCAGGCACTGCTGGCCAGAGCTGGAATCCCTGTGAGGCTCCCACTGGGCTAGAGGCACTGCAGGAACAAAACAGCTCACTTTCTTCCCTGTGCAGTTATTTAAAAGCTTCTATTTATTTAATGATGTGACCCAGCAATGAGAACATGAACTGGGAACAGAAACGAGAACATGAGCAAACCCAATGATTAAATGCCAATGCTTATTACCCTGTGTTCTTCTACCCCCTGCATTGAGATCTGCAGGAGAAAGGCAGGATCTCTCCACCGAACCCCACTGCCATAAACAGGGCTTAGCCACATATATCAGATTACAGGATATTGGTCCTGAACTAGTCTTGAACCAATGATCTAATCCCATTACCAGTTCTGTGAGTCATTCAGCTCCACCAGGAGCATTTAAAGTATTTTGTATTTAATAAAAACATTCAGGAAAGGCATAGTGTGTTTGTAATACACTCTCATTATCTCTGCAGATGTACTGATAGCGGAAAGAAGTCTTACAAGTCCCAGACCTCTCTTGCTCAGACTGAAGATGTAAAAAAAGCATAAAGATTTTAAGCTGTTAGTCCTCCATGAGACTGGATTCTAACTTCGAAATCTCTCCAGGCAAATTGGTGTTGAGCATTAGGGTTTCACTCCAACAGTGGTATTGGACCAGACTTCCTTGTAGCTTTGAGAGATCTACAGGACATCTGCCCTGAAGAAGCACAAAACAAGAAAGCAAAAGAGAAAATACATTATTCAGGAAGTAACTAGTACCAAGAGTTCTTGGGTCTGGTTTTAGAGCTCTCTGAGTGAAATCTCCAAAACAATGGATAAGGAGAGCCCATTCTGTTACTCTGTGCATTGCAATAATTTCCTCCTTGAGTTCAAACTGTCGTTTTCTGATGAGCAAACATCCCAGAGCATTGCAACCAAGTCTCCTGAGAGACAATGCAGAGAAAAAATAGGCAATTTAAAGTATTTCATTATTTGAGTGAATGCTAACACTATTACATAAAATAACAGCAGAAAGAAATGTTTTCTGCTGTTAGAAATCTCTGGATGAATCAGTTTTAGACACTACTAGGCAATTATTTTATCACAATCACCCATTTTTCATTGGTGATTGCTGTGCTAAGGCTATACTCCTTAATGGCCCTCCATGGCAGTTTTCCCATCTCTTCCATTCACAGACATTTTGCAGGTGCTTTTGTTCGGTGGCTGCAGTTCTGGCTCTATTCCGGCTGCTGTCCTCTCTGTGCTGGCTCTGCTGGCAGCAGGTTTCTGCATTGCCTTCAGTTCTCTAAGTGGAGTCCAGGCAGCATGAGGCAGGGCTGGACGGAGACACCCCGGCTCGTCCCAGAGAGTGCCAGCCGGCACCAGGAACGGCACTGCGCTTCGGTGACCTCCCTACCTTGCTAGGACAATATTCTCTCCAAACTCAAGCCTCATCCAGGTATTTGACACAGCACTGAGAAAACTTGCTATTCTCAGCCATTTATCTGCTTTTATTTTGCATGCGCAAAGAGTGCAGCATTAGGCCCTAACAACTCTGGTATTATCAAAAGTAGGAAAGAAAAACAAAACCAGAAGCTATAAGCACTGCCTCACTTTGACTGAATGTCAGAAAAATTATTGTCAGCAGTTTGAATTTGGTAGGACCATTCAAGCATCTATCACACCTCCTCATGCCTTCATTCTGCAGAAGACTGGCTGTGCTCGGGGCAGGGCAGGACCAGCTCTCCTTTTACTATTCAACTGAAAGTGGTCGCTTTGACTTTTTGTTTTGTACTATGAGCTAAGTGGACAGTGTGTCCTCTGTCCTCTGAAATGGTTCCTTTGTCATTAATCAAATTCAAATGTATGCCTCAGCTGCTCTCTTAAATTCTCATCCGTGAACTATGAAGCAGCAGTGGTTATCTGCTGAATTAAGTAGTTCAACTAAAAGAATCATATATATTGTTTCCAGTCAATGGACACTATGAATAGATTTTATGTAAAATTACTGGGAATGCATAAGCCATTTTGCCAAATGTTATGGAATTTCTTATCCCAAAGCCTGTGTGAAATATAATTTATGTTCAGATACTGACAACTGAATCATACTCCTCATTTATATAGTGCTTCACATATGCAAACTGCCATGAAACATTAATTAAGCAATAGATTTCCTAATGCTGAAAAAGTATCCTTACATCAGGCTCAGTGTGTGAAATGATCAGGGCCTCCCATCCATGCTTGAATACTATTTGCAGAATTTCATTGTACTATGAGTTTAGTTATTGGCATAGCTGTAACTTTCAATGGCTTTTTCCACAGGCTAAGTAGGAGTAGGAATGGTGGCTTGGTCTTTATCTACACTAAACTTTACTTTTAAATGTTACTTTTGCTACTGACATGTCATTTTTAAAATGCAGTAATTGTAGTAAGAACACAGCCTACTCATAGTCATGGTATATCTACAATACCCCACTACAGTTTAGTGGGGTTTTGTTAATATTCCAGCTGACTTTTACTCCTTTTGCACAATCTGTTCTTTCCTATTTGAGGATGTGCAAAGGAGAAGCTTTGAGAATCCCTCTTCATCCCCAAACCACAATCCCAGGCAATGACCCTATTGTTTGTGCCACTGCTGCATCCTGTCTAATCCATTAACCAGCTGAGAATCAGCTGCCTATGGGCTCCAAGGCTTGCAAGGGTAAGTTAAATCAAGTTAAACTCCTCTTCAGGTGGAGGTGCAGTATTCTGTGAGCTGAGGATCACTTCAGGTGACTCTTTGACAGGAGTTAGAAATATAACATGAATTCCTTTGCAGAGAAAAAGCATACTTTGGGCATTTAGCCCAAAGTAAATAAATAATCTTTTCTAATTCAAACTTTAAGAGCCTCTTGTCTGCAGGGGAACTCCAACAACTCGTAGCAGGGAGATTTCAAAGGCTGCTGTCCATGACTGTATACCAGAGCCCTTTCCCTTCCTCTGGCAACAGCAGTAGGTGCTTCTGACCAGTGCCACATCCCAGCATATGCTGGAAAGAGAGGCAGCAGGTTCTCAGAGCCAAACAGGGTGGCACACTGCAGGTAGCAAGCTGCCCAGTAATGGTTCCCCAGGGTATGTTTTTGAGCACATTGCATTCAACACACTGCCAAAACAGCAGGAAGACTTCTGGAGCTTACTGCATACAGAGCTGTTGGTGGGTATGGTACATACGTGTGCCCACACATGTAGAAGACATCTCTGTCCTGAAAATCATTTTGTCTCAATTGGATTTAACTGAGTGAGGAAGGACACATGATGAGACAGGGAAATGTGAAGACAATGGCTATCCAAAGACAGGATGAGGCTTATAGAATGCTGTAAATTTACTGTGTAAATTATATTAGAGTTGTAACCATATTATCTGTCTCACGGCCTAGAAATACCATTACAATAAGCATTCATTTGATCTCTGTTACTGAAATCTTAGCAGATCTCATAACTCAAAGGATCGGGCCAGGCTGGATGAAGTTTTGAGTAATCCTGGTCCAGTTGGAGGTGTCCCTGATCATGGCAGGGAGGTTGGAACTAGATAATCTTTAAGATCCCTTCCAACCCAAACCATTCTGTGACTCTATGATCCATACATACATTGATTTTTGCCCATGAAGCTAAGCATCCCCAATATTGCAAACTTTCATTCTTTGTCTTTGTGTCATCTTTTAGTTACAAAACCACCTGCATTGAAAATGCAGCATTTATTTTCACCTGTTTCTTTGCACAGGTTTTATTATCACATCAGTGAAAGAAACATTTGTATGCAACTCTATAGCCCCAGCACCTGTTCCCCAGCTGGGCCAGAGAGAGTGTGCAGCTTTTCTCTCTCGAGGAACTATTGTCAATTGCCTTAAAATATTCCCTTTCAGGTACAGTCTAAGTACAGTCCATAACATTAAAAAAAAAAAAATCTAAGTATTTTTGTCCCTATAGTGATGGGAAGATGAGGAATTTGAGAGCATTACCTAATTTTTACAGCTATAATCCTACTTCTCTCTTAAAATATCTTACATGAGTCAAGACTGCCTTCAGACAAGTCCCCTTGCACTGGACCCTCAGCCCTTCCCATATGAGGACGAGGAGACCACAGACTCACCAATAATGCTGTCCTACAGCACCAGGAAATTTAAACATGTTGACTTCTCAAGCACCTCAGTGTTGTAACTACAACTATGAAACAGTCCATACAGTTATATTCACTACACAATAGTAAAGTTCATAATATTCTGAATATTTCTTGTCAGAGCCTCTGCTCTTCTTCAAGGGAAGCAAGACCCAGGGTACATTTTCTGTGGAGCACATTCATTAGCAAGAATAGACTATGAGTTTAATTCCACGTTCAGCTCTCCCCTTTTAACACAGCTTGTTTTTTCTGAGATCACAAGTTTTTAGGTATTTGATTTAAAAAAAAAAAAAAAAAGAGAAAAGTTAATTACATATAATTATACCTTCTATAAGGTTTCTACTGATGATGGGAATAAACGGCTGTGTTACATATAAAAGAAGAGAATTAGCTTTTAACAAACTTGTCACTTGGATAGCATTTTTTTAATCATTCAGATTGATGATGTTTGTCACTAAAAACACCAAACCCTTTCCCTGGTCGTGCCTTCACTCTACAGCCATGTGAGTGGCAAAGAAGGACCGAGGAATTTGCCCTAACTTCCACCCTTCTCTATAAATCCATCTCAAAGGAAAGCCAGGTGTTTGCATCAAAAGAGCACTGGACTGTGTGGAGGCAAGAGTGGCTGCAGTATTAAACACCGAGCATGGCCAAACGCGGGGGCAGCCCCCATCCCCTCCTCACACCCTGCAGCACCACTGACACTTCCAGCGGCAACCCTTTCCCTCTGCACCATGCCTCTTGTAGGAGGGACTGATTTTGTAATAGCACCTAGTAATCTTGTCTATCAATGCTAGTGGTAAGCAGGCTTAGTTTTAATGTAACCAATTTATTAATTGATGTCAATCTTTTCATGACTGAGCTTGATAACTACCTGCTGAGAATGAAGGCAGATCTCCAGATAGAGGTAAGGCTACCCAAAGCCACAGGGCACATGTTTACCAGTCTGCTGAGATATTCTCTCCTTGTTCGTTATTGCATAAGGAGCTAACTGCAGTGGCTCCCAAGCTCTACAGCTGCAAGCTCTATCCTCCTCCTGAGACAGGGTGTGAGGTTTGGTGCTCAGCGATCTTACACAGTATGGCAGAGGCCACTTTGTGCTGTGGATGTCTAAGTCATGGGGGTTTGATGTTATTACTAGTTAATATATAACTATAATATAATATAACTAGTTTATTGGTCTGGAAAATCCTAAGAGTTGGCTGTAGCCAGCCTGAGTCAGCACCACACCTTATAAAATGTCCCAGGTATTACGTGCTCTCCCCTTCCCTTCCTGGAGTCCCAGACATGGCTTTCAGTCCTACACAGGAGGCATGGCTCATGCTTTCAGGGTGCCATTTATAGGTCACTGACTGCAGCACCCAGGCACTGACTTTACTGCGCTCACACAGGTATGACTCCAGCAGACAGAGAGCAAATACGACTCACAGTTGCTAAACACCAGTAACTGCACTCCCTAAAAGCCTTAGTCCTGCTGC
>JAOTQQ010000052.1:9694320-9730761 GCA_026546715.1 Gallinago undulata | reverse complement strand
AGCAGACAGAGAGCAAATACGACTCACAGTTGCTAAACACCAGTAACTGCACTCCCTAAAAGCCTTAGTCCTGCTGCTGCCGAGCCTTCCTGAGTCAGCTCGCTGGGTGAGCCCTGCCAGGAACAGCCAGAGCAGCCCCTGCTCCAAACACCGGAGCCTCACCCAGGCTGGAGGGAAATGCCCGGACCAGCACATGCAGAATAAGGATCACAGACGCTTCTGCTTCCAGTTAACTGAGAACGAAACTAAATGGTTTTGGTTTTTTTACTCCTCCTTTGACAGCCTGCCAGGGGAGTCCCTCCTGGGTGAGTGAAGTCTTTCCATGTGAGAGCCTTTAATCAAGAAGACTAAAAGAAGCTTTAAAATCATTATTTTAAGCAATGACAGTGCAAAATGAGTTCATGGTGCAGAGAACTGGCATGTTCCTTCCAGATCCTGGCAACTGTGAGATCCCAAACCCTCCTATAAATACTTCTCCTGCCTGTGCAGACCCCAAGCTGCTCTTGCTTTAGGTGCTACACACTATAGGCAGGATGGTTTAATTTGAAAAAAATCAACAACAAAAGACTATTTTTAATTGATTTGTCACTGCAGCCGTGACTATCCCACAGAGTTTATCTTCCTGTTCTCATGAATGTATTTGTTTATATTCACAGGAGGATTCAATCTGATGTAAACTATGAACTATATTGTTTACTGTACAAGGACAGATACCGAGGCACTAGTTAACAATGAAACCAAATCTGGCTTTTATATGTATATTTGCATTAGTCAGTCACTTCAGCATACCTGACTGAATACTACAACTCTTCATTAAACAGTCTGTGAAAGCATCTAGAATATAATAACCTCTTAAGAAACTTATTTGTATCCAGACATAGATATGACAAAACCACAGCACAGTTTCCGTTTTTGTCCAAACAAGTGGCCATACATTATAAGTGGGAGCCAATGGATCTTATGTATTTTTGACTGCAGAAAAGCTTTTCCCACACTTCTTCTTTCCCATAAGAAAACAATGTTAATTTATGACTGTATGCAGAGTAGTTATCAATAGTCTGCCATAAAACTAGAAAACATATCAAAAGATTTGTAAAGCAGTTTGTATTTGTATTAATACCTTGAACGCCAGAAGTCCAAATGCAAAATTTGCTGATGCTATCAAGTTTGTTGTCAGCACTCTGGAGAACAGAATTGTAATTTCAAGTGATTTTGACAAATTGGATAACTGTCAAATGTTTGTGCCTTGTACGCCATCTTTAAGGGTGTATCTCATTTTAAGTTTTAGTTTACTAAACTTTTACTATGCAAAAAGAATCTGCTCATGGGGTGAAGTAGCCTGCAGGCTTCACTAGTAGGGTGAAACCAAGCAAAAAAACCCTGAAGTACAGACGAAAACTGAAACTCTCTGACCATCCTGACATTTCGTTTTGCTTACAATGTTAAAATGCCACATCTGTTTCACTGATAGTAAGAGATCTTCCAAGTTCACCTCTTCTGGAGCTATCAAGAAATGGCCAAAATGAACAGAAGCATTAGTAGGATTAATTGGAATAAATCTTAGGACCAAGTATCTTGTTTGCCGTTTGCAAGTGGGACAAATAAGTACATTCAATTCAGTCCTGGAGAATATGCTTCTCGCAAATAAACTTGTTGTTTTTCTCCATTTACTATGGATCAGCTCCCAGTACCGCATTACTCCCATTCAGACATGATTCCCAGGTAAATCACTATCCACTTGACAAAGAAGCATAGTATCTGTCTCTATGAGCCTACAGCAGGTTCCTCACTCTTCTTAAGTGATGGATTACAAACAGAATCAATTCACATTTGAAGTCATTTTTAGCCTGAACTTTCTACTATATTTTTCTCACGTGTGGCATTAGTTTGTGGTGTGTTTTACTGGTGCACTTCAAGCAGTACAGTGGCACCAATGGAGGCAGTTACATTGATAAACTGCCATGGGTACTCCTGCAGTACCTTCTGCTGAACTACTTAAAACAAATAAAGTACACAGAAATACATCTACATTCAGTGAGTGATAATATTTTATATTTATAATTGCAGTTATGGACTGCAATATGCAGAAAGCCTCACTGAAAGCTTGGAGCAGTGGATTTTCCCAGTGGGGCAGGGAGGCTGCCTAACAAGAGCCAGCCAGGGGGATGAAGCCCCAAGGGCTTCATCAGTGTCCTGACGGGGCCTGATGATAGCCAGCCTTCAAACAAATTCTCCAAGGGCTTGTGGTCACATATCAGCATTCCTGACTGCCCTGGCTGACAATATCGAACATGGCTTACAGATCAAGCAGTATCAACATCATTTCGTCTTATCTGTTCATTCTCATGAGGTCATCTGTCAATACAACGAAGGTTGTTTGTGCCATGATTTGGCCTGAAGTCAAGCTGGGTGGGGTTATCTGCAGAGGCCAGGTGTTGCAAGACTCAGTTTGCTCCCACATTCACATTAATCTGGCCCTGCAGCTGAAAGCCTGAAAGATGAAACAGTATTCAGGCTGGTGACACAATCAGTGGTCAGCCACAATGATCCCTCCAACCTTGACCAGACAGAAACAACCTGAGTGTAAGTAAGCTATAAGCAGCAGCCCTCTTAAAACAATCAGAAAACATGGCATTTTGTTAAAATAGAGGACTTCAAGAGATTTGAAGGCTGTTGAGGCTACAAATAAATTACATCAGTCTAAGCCTATCATAGGTCTTAGTTTTCTCTCAAGAAACACCCTTATCTCCTTTGTTGATATGTTTACCCCAAAATTACTTCAAAATACTCAAATACAAGGCTACAGACATATAAAAAATAACAGTCAATATTTAAACTCTGATGTTTTCAATCACCCAAGATGTAGCAACTCTGTTGGTTACATCAGAAGCATATATAACTTACAAAGAACAGTGTTAAGTTTTGGAGTTGAAATGATGCCATCCTTTCTAAAATCTCATCTTACATATTCTTCTCAGATAACTGAAGAGTGAAATTATACAGCTGGCATTGAAATAGTTTTCACTGACCTGCCATGTGGTCACCAGCAAGGCTGCCAATTCTGGCACGGTTGTTTCATAAACTGCCATTGCCCATATGGCCACAGAGCTTGCAGAGATTTGCTGACCTTGCAGTCTGCCTGTGTACTACAAAATAAAGCTCAATTGAGCAGGCAGTTCCTCTTGTCTAGTTTAATTTCTTTTCTCTTGCAGTCTTAAGAACTCAATCAGGGTGAGGCTGAGGGATCTGTGGCTTGCCTGCCTACGTGAGACCTAGAAATGCTCAGCTTCCCAGGGAGCCATACTGCAAATATTTTATGGGTTTGTACCAAGTGCCTAAAAATGGGTGCATTTTTTGTGAGTTTCTGCAAATGTACTAATATAATCATTCTCAAAAAAATCACGTGGGGATAGAGTCAGACAGAGAGCAAAACATGCTTGTGTGGCAACTTTCTCTTGCACAGTTCTCACCACAAATACAGAAAAAAAAGCAGGCAAAAGGCCTCGACAGTTACTCTGTATATTTATTTGGTTTTAAAGCTTTGGCTATTCACTGATTGCTGTGCAATGTTTTTTACACCTGGAGACACAAACTGCAGCCTGTCTCCTATAGCCATTGCCATCAGATAAATGCCACTTTAAGTCTCCTTCAGTATTAACCAATTCGGCTCAGGAGGATAAAATATGATATCACAGGACGGAGAACAATGTGTCAGTCACCAAACCCACATTGATCTGCCAGGTAAAATGTGAATTTACAAAAATGTCCCTGGAGGTTGGAGTTTATACATAACTCAACTTGTTTTGTGGCAACCAGTGTTCCCAACTTGATATTTCCCCTTTGTAGCCAATGTAAATATTCACAGCACATAGCATCAAGTGGCAAAAAAGGAGACTTTGGGTTTAAGTATATTCACTTTGCAAATACCTCCTGTGAATTAAGGCTCAGCTTCCTCCGTTCCTCTTACAACTGAATCTACTCTAGAAGCTAAAAGAAAGCTGGCAAAAAGACGCTGAGGACAACCAGCTAGTGACCACAACCTGCTGATCTATAAACATAACTTTCTGCTTCTTTAGGACTTCTGGAGATTTCCCATCTCACATATGAAGTATGATAAGATCGGAGTTGAAAGTATTCATTCCTCACTGGCATTTGACAGAAGACTCTGTCAGGTAAAGCTCTTTGCTCCTGGTCAGGAGATGGAGGAATTAAACAAACTGAAGAGTGAAAACTCTCCAAATTATGAACTTTTTACTGTGTCTGAACAGTACTGCTAGCAGACTTAATATTGCAATGTGATATAATGCCACGCATCAATGAAGAAAATGCATTTTTCTACAAAAGGGCTTCTGCTGCAGACAGGAAGTTTATTTTTTGAATTAGTCAGGGGTTTCACTTCATGCTGATTATACCATTTTCATTAACATACAATAGCACTGTTTCCATGCAAGTGCTATCAAGATTACATTTATGGTTCCAAAAGCTGCTTTACTACACCTACACACAACTTGACTGCAGCACATAGTAACAGATAAGTGTTCTCTGTTTCATACGCTTACCTAAAATCCTTATCTTCATCACCTTTTATGTAAATTGCTACTGCAGTAAAGAGAAAGGGGTTGATAAGTAATAAAAAACATAGAAGTAGACATGTACTTTGACAATTATGCATTTTTTTTCCTATAAGCATCACATCTATGAGTACAATATAAACATGTCACTGAACACATTCTTTAAGTAGGAAAATGAAGTGGCATTATTGCACCAGTTCAAGTCAGATAATATGTAATAAGTTCTGGCAGCACAAGCTATTTTTTCAATAGTGATAAGATCTCTGGTAGGAATTTGATGGAAATAATGAACTTTTTCTTCTGTGTATGTGTCACCTTATTTATTTATTTACACCCACCAGCAGCTGCTATTCTTTCTTGAAAAAAATTAAATTTGGGTATTCTGCATTTTAAAAATCTTTTTGCAGAAGAAAGGCACAGTGGGGCTACATTTCCCATGACTTGCTAATACAGACAGGCAGGAAAAGGATGACTCTGCATAAATCAGCTCCTACTCAGGAAGTAGCTGGCAAAAAGGAGACTGTTCAGCTAGTTGAGTCAGGGGAGAAACCAGCTCACACTACTACAAACATATCCAATTACAGCATTAAGCAGTACCTTTGGCCTGAGTCACGCAGCAATTTGTCTTATCAGTTTCTTTCTGATTATCTGGGTGTTGAGCAGATGGAACAGTTTCACTTATAATAAAACTAGTCTACCCATGGAATTACCCTAATTGACTATCTCATTTAACTCCATATGTAGACATTTTGATTCTAGAATAAGAATAACCTAATACCATTGGATTAAGATAAACAGACATTAGGCAGTCTTGTTTCAGGATATATTCTATATTCACATATAGAATTACCAAGAATAACTCAAGGTGCAGGCAAGTTAATTTTTATATTTAAATACTGTTGGAATGCCAGGTTATTTTTTATGAAGAATTTTGAAAGGTCTTTTCTCTCTTAAATATGAATATTCCATAATGTAGAATATAGGAAAACAAATGCACTGTTATAAACAAGAACATCCAGCTTTTTGCACAGCTTTCTGGGCAGGGTGTGAGAGCAGAATTCTTTATTATACCAATAGATTCCATTACATTCTGATCAGTATTTAGGGTTACTGGTATGGGAAAAAGAAAGGATGAGGTAGGAGAAGTAAAGATAGAAGGACAGAGATCTTCAACCCCCCAGCTGCCAGGATGTGGGCAGATTTTCAAAAGTAGTCAACTGCTTCCACTGTTATTCACAAAATGAGTTCCTATTTACCATGTAAATCTTTCTTGCTGGTTTTTGATTAAAGCTTTCCAGCAAATGTTTAGGGCTGAAGACCGAGTCTATCTTTTGCACAGCGCTGAATGCACCACCACTATTCAATAAGAATAACCCAAATTAAATAAAGGAAACTAAAGTCATTGTTTCAGAACAAGAAAGACAAACTGAACATCAGTGCCAATATTATTAGACACTATTGTGACAAACGTAACCAAAACCACTCCAAGCTACTATTAAAGGGGAGAGAGGAGGATTTATCCATCAAATACACACACAAATTCTTAAAACACTATTGTTTATAAAGTAGTTATTAAAACTTGCAAATACCTTAACACGCAAATACTTCAATTTTTGTGCTCAGTGTTTCTCCTTCCCCACCCTGCACCAACAGAAAAAACAAACCAACCTACAACCATCCTGCTGGTGAATCAAAAATAAAGAATTATTTTTTTACCACTGAATTAAAAACTAATTCAGGCCCAGAAATCTTGCTCAATTCCACATATTCAAAATGAAAAAAACATTGAAAAATTTCTTCAGATTTGTGCAATGCCAGAAAATACTTAGTGTAATTCTGTAGTTTAAACTCAGAGATTATTTAATCTGTTTCCCTCAGAAATTACTCTTCCTTTACGGTTTACTGCTAATATTAATGTCACATACTAACATATGGGAGTGACAGAATAGCATCTCTTCTCCAAACAATTCTGAACTTTCTCAGTTTAACTATTTTATATGAACCAATTAAGTCATTAAAACTCAAGTGAATTGTAACATCTCTCTATTACATCCAGGAAACATTTCAGATATTAGGAAGTAAAATGACTGTGCAGTATTCTTAGACCATGACTTCCCTCAGAATTTTCTCAGTGTCAGTGCTGAATTAGGACATTCTCAGACCCTCTAGTTCTGCTGAAAATGAGGATCAATTCAACATTCAGCTCTTTGCATTTGGCCCCAGTGGCCCATAAGCAGTTAAGCAGAACCCACAACAGAAGGGCCTATTCTCATCACAGATCAGGTCACTGTTGTAGAGCCCGTTTACACCATGGATCTAAATACTTGCTGCACAACTGAGAGCAAAGAAGGGAATTAAGTCCATTAGTCACCATTGCCACAAAGGAAAGGAGTGGAAAAAGTATATGGAACAACATCTTCATGTTCAAAATGAAAGGTGTTACATAAATATGTTATGAAATTATTAGAATCATTTTTATCTCATAAAACTTGAATGTCTAACTATAACATTTAGTATTATTTCTAGCCTTAAAACTCAATTATCACCATGCTTAGCTAGTACACAGCAGAGGACTATGATCTCAGAAGAATCTCTTTCAGAGTCACAAGAGCTTCCCATGTATTAATAAATATTATTTAAATTAGTAGTCACTAGCAGAAGCCAGGGAAAATCTGAATGAAGGCTATGATCT
Source organism: Gallinago undulata (assembly GCA_026546715.1). Taxonomy (NCBI): domain Eukaryota; kingdom Metazoa; phylum Chordata; class Aves; order Charadriiformes; family Scolopacidae; genus Gallinago; species Gallinago undulata. Next base: position 9,723,498 of record JAOTQQ010000052.1, on the reverse strand, counting down.
CTTTCCATTTGAACATTACAGAGTTTCAGATTTCAGATATAAGCAAATTCACACGCTCACCTAATTTTGATCATATTTTTAAAGTGTCTGTTTTAATCAAAGCCACACATTTCCAACAGATTCTAGCTCAGTTTCATTTACAGAGCTTAGGCCTTCCAAAATTCAGAAGCATAAAAATACTACACAGGACATGTCTTGCAACTCAGACCACACCTAACATCATTTTTCTGTTCCTCAGGTAGCACAGTTTTTCTATAAAGTGCTTATCCTAAATAAGATCGGTAGTACTTAATCACATCTCAGGAGGCTATATATCCCTTTGCTAACACTGACCTTGGCTGGGACTTAATCCCATAGCTGTAAGTGGTTTGGCTATGCCTCTTTAAAGAAGGAGTACCAGAAGAGCTGGTTAGAGGGGCCCTTCAGTAAAATCAGAAAGTCTTTACCTATTTTCACAGCACTAAAACTTGCTGTCATGAGACACTGACAAATTTTCACAGTACTGAAATTTTAGATATCGTATGTGTTACTGATTAAACTACACTTAGGTGTAGTCTTTGCCTATAATGAGTGAAATACATTTTTGAAAATACCCATCACACTGCTTTATACTTCTACAATGCTGATACCTGTATGGGCAAAGGTAACTATAAAAAAATAAAAGAAGCTAATGACGTGATCTTTCTAAACTATGCAAAGAAATAATCTTAGCTTGTATGAGTAGTTTTACTGAACAGCTACTCAACACAACAAAAGCTAGTTATATATGTAAATATTTCATGGTAAACTCTTCAGTAATAAAATTTATGTTTTTCAACTGATTTTTATTTTGATATTTTTAAGATAGTATCAAATCACCCTGGAAATTTTTTAAAAATATACTTGATCATTTTGAAAATCACATTAATATAGCCAATTGTCTGATAATTACATTTTGTCTAGATTCTGCTGTATCATAATGCTTTCATGTTGCCCAAACAGAGCTTGTTTCAGGACAATTTTCATTTATTCCTAAGAGAGTCTAAACCACAGTACCATTCATGAAGTACAACAACCCATTATAATGTGTGCTTCATAATTCAAAATGATGTACTGAATACTCTTGTGATTTATTTAAGCTAAGTGTCTAAACCCTTAGCCAGGGATTTTCAACCTTTTCAACTTGCAGATCCCCTTTCTTTTTTAGAAATAAAAAAACCAGACTTGCTTCTTTTAGGTACTTCCCTCAGAAACCTTGCTATTATTTCACGGGCTCCAAATTTCTAAGAGCGCTGCAGACTAACTAATTACCTAGAGCTGGCTGGTAACAAGAGAGATTACATTAATAGATGTAGTAGAGGACTGGGACTTGAGAAATAATATTCCATATTTAAACTCAGCAGCGCAAAGATCATTTGTTACTTTGAACGCAATATAGCAGCAATTAATAGCATAGTGTAGAATGAAAAGATATACAGAGCAATTTATTCTGTCACTGAAAAAAACCCCATACCACAGTTCCACAGTGAAATGAGATCAAATAGACTGGATTTAAACCAACATTACAATTGTTTGGTCTTTATAAAATCAGCTAATGCTGTGTTAGGGGAAAGTGTAAAGTAAGTAATTTACATGTGGGCTTGCTATTGAGATGAGGAAGGTAAGCAAATCCACTTTGTAACCAAAACAGCGAATAGCATAACAAAGTGCATCAGCAGAACGAGAACATAAAAATTTTTTTTCAGTAATACTGTAGCCTTTCAACCATTATTTTTTTTTTATGGCTGTTTTTAAAGATACCTTGGTGAATGCTTGCTGGCTGGTGACTGATTTTGGCTGGCTTACACAAAGGTGGGAGTGGGCTGTCAGCTGGTGATGTCCTTGCCCTGCCTCTGGAGGACTTCTAGAAGCAGGAATCAGAGGGACCGCAAACTGAGAAACAGGAAGAGGTGGGAAAAGGACTTAATAGACTCATAGTGAGCTCAGTTATTTTGTTTCCAAACTCAACACCCATGCAGGTCTATACATGAGTTGAGCAGTCATTAGGAAACTTATTCGTGGAACATGGGGTTGTAGAGGTCGTCTTCACTTTTTCAAGGAACTGTACTTCTGCTCTGGAAAAAAGACAGCCTACAGGTTCGTCACAAGTCCAGGGTAATGTAGTTAGCAGGCAGAGTCTAGAACAGATATACAGCCAAAGCCCAGCCCTCGGCATTCAATGTAAGATAAAATATCTGATCAATCTCCAGATTGATCTCTACTGCACTTTGAACTAGCTTAGGATCAGCCTGCAGCTGAGAAATTTAGCAGGTGAGTGAGAAGATTGTGTACTTGGGAGAAACCAGGTGGAGGGCTGGCAGACCACCATCCCACCCGGGGACTCTCAGCTAACAGGCACAGGACACAACCCATGCCTACAAGCTGAATATCAGCTGAGCTGGGACTCAAATAGGCAATATATTTAAGAATATTGTTTAAACTTTTCCTTGCCCCAGAGCAGGGCTGATGGAATGCAGCTTTTACGTTCTTTGGGAGGGGCTTCATTTGCAAAGAGTTACTCAAGCGATAGCAGAGGGATTTAGCTTAAGCTTCTGAAGACAGGGATGCGGTACTCACCGGGGGATGCAGCACAGCTAGATGCAGCAGAGTGAATCCCCAATGGTGAATTCTGGAAAAATAATTTAAGTAGAATTTAGCATGTGTGAAAACTGTTCAGTAATAACAGAATACTGCTTACAAAGCTCATTGCAAATCCTTTTGTCTTTGTCTACCATGGTCAGATTCCTCAAGTACTGTGTTTAAATTAGGCTTGTAAACAAGAAGGTGTGGTAGAAAGGACCTACGTGCCATAACTACTTGAATAAACGCTGAGAACAGTGAAGAATTGGGTAGGATATAAAAGCAAAAGACTGGAGGGTGCCAAAATAACTAATGATACTTTCTTGAAAGGAATGTCTGATTGATAGAAAGTCCAAGGAATGACTTTTACAAACAATGGCAAGCAGCCAGTCCCCATGAGTCAACCTCACCAGGCTAAACTGCCGTTCATGGGCCATGTAGTGCAAACAGCATCAACACCTGGTAACTGCCACATCCTCAGCTTGGAACATCAGCCTGTCCCAATTTCAGAGGGACAGGGAGAACACAGAAGCTGGGGTGTCCTGGAAGGGGCTCCTCAAAAGCTGCTATGGCCAGAGCTGCCATGGCCTCCCAGCTCGGGAGGCAGACAGACCAACTAGCTCCAGCCACCACTCCTGAGGAGCTCCGGGGGGCCAAGAGAGCCTTTCCCATCAGGGATGGTTTTTCTCAGTGGGGAGTGGGCACCCTCAGCCTCCAGAGCTGTTGGGCAGCGAGGGGTTAGGGAGCTAAGGGGGCTGCTCAGGAACCCCAACACCCTCCAGGCCCTGCCACACAAGGTGAGAAGGCGCTGCTGGCAGCCCCTCCACGGTGGGGGGCACGGCCTCGGCAGCGGCTCCCCTCCTGCTGCCCCTGTGAGATCAGAGATGCCACCGTGAGGAGACACCCTCCCTCGGGGAGCGGGAGCGCTCACAGAGGCCCTGGCGCCAGCTGCGAGGGGCGTCCAGTCCCCTGAGGAGGGCCGATAGGGAGGGGAGAGCCGGCCAGCGAGGAGATAACCGTGCCGTGCCCTCCGCCGATAAGCGGGCAGGGGGCTGCCGCTCCCGCCACCCTTCCGCCATTTCCGTGCTAGGCACAGCACCCCGGGGGCGGCCGAGTGAGCCCGCCCCGCTCCAGAGGGGGGCTCCCGCCATCCTGCCGCTCCCTGAGGGGACGCGCGCCGCGCCCCGAGCCCGCCGGGCGGTGGCGGCGGGGCCTAAGGAGCGGGGCAGGGCGGGGAGCTGCGCGCGCGGCTGCCCGCCGCCGGTAAACCAATGCGGACGGCGGCGGCGGGGCCTGAGGGGCGGGACCTGAGGAGCGGGGCGGGCCGCGGGGCGCCATGGGACGCGGCAGCACCGTCCCGCCTCGGGGCCGGCGCCGGTAGCACAGCCTTCCTCCTCTTCCTCCTCCTCTTTATCCTCCGCCTCCTCATCTTTCTCATCCTCCCCCCCACCGCACCGCGCAGCCGCCGCGCAGGGCCCGGCGCCCGCCCCGGGGGCGGCGGCGCTGGCCGGCGACGGGGCTGGCCCGGCGCGGCTCCGTGAGGTGCGGCCGCCCCTTCCCTCCCCCCCTCCCTCCTTCCCTCCCTCTCTCCGCCCGCCGTGAGGGCGGGAGGGAAGCGGCAGCCCCGAGCGGGAGGCGAGGGAGGCGGCGCGCCGGGAGCCATGCGGGAGTACAAGGTGGTGGTGCTGGGCTCGGGCGGCGTGGGCAAGTCCGCCCTCACCGTCCAGTTCGTGACGGGCTCCTTCATCGAGAAGTATGATCCCACCATCGAGGACTTCTACCGCAAGGAGATCGAGGTGGACTCCTCGCCGTCGGTGCTGGAGATCCTGGACACGGCGGGCACCGAGCAGTTCGCCTCCATGCGGGACCTCTACATCAAGAACGGGCAGGGTTTCATCCTGGTCTACAGCCTGGTGAACCAGCAGAGCTTCCAGGACATCAAGCCCATGCGGGACCAGATCATCCGGGTGAAGAGGTACGAGAGGGTGCCCATGATCCTGGTGGGCAACAAGGTGGACCTGGAGGGCGAGCGGGAGGTCTCCTTTGGGGAGGGCAAAGCCCTGGCCGAGGAGTGGAGCTGCCCCTTCATGGAGACCTCGGCCAAAAACAAAGCCTCGGTGGACGAGCTCTTCGCCGAGATCGTCAGGCAGATGAACTACGCCTCGCAGCCCAACGGGGACGAGCAGTGCTGCTCCTCCTGCGCCATCCTCTGAGGGTGGCGGCGGGCCGGGGCTGGCTGCGGGCACACGGCGGCGGCGGCGGCGGCTCAGCCACCCCCGGCCGGGGGGAGCCGCGGGGTGGGCGCGCTGGCCTCGGCGGCCGCCAGAGCCAGAGAGACAGACACACACAGAAACGGAAAAAGGAGAGAGAAAAAAAAAAAAAAAAAGAAAAAAAATTATATCGTGTTGGAAATGTGGCTTTTTTCGGCATGTACGTTTCGTCCAGTCTTGGTCGTTGCATATTTCCCGTCAGTGTCTGCCGCTGCCCCGCGCTGGCAGCGGGCACGGGGGAGGACGGCGGCGGGGAGCGGTCCCCGCCCGCCCCGGGAGCGGGGCACACGCGTGGAGCCCGGACACGCGTGGAGCCCGCCGCCGGCCCGAGGATCTCTATGCAAAAGCTGGGGGGCTGTGCCCGGGGCGTCCCGCCTGGAGAATTGCACATCTGAACTGGGACTGTAACTCAAACACTGATGCCAATACAGTGTGGGGTGCCAGAAAGTGTCTGCTGATGACTTGTGAAATAATCTTCTATTTTGTTTACCTGCTGTATCGGATGGGAGTTTGCAGGAGAGTGGTAGCGTGTTGGGATTTTCCTGTTGTGTTTTGTTGTTTGTTTATTTTTTTTTTAAAATCAGCTGTGAAAATGTTACAGATCTGCACAATTTTTTAGGTGTGTGTGTGATTTCGTTTTTATTTTAACTTTCCTTTGGCGGGTGGGAGCGGTGGTGTTTTTGTTCCGAGGGTTTTTCTTTTTAGGTTGGCAATAACTGATTTTGATGACTAGCTCTCTAAAGTGCAAAGACTTCCTATATGTGATGCCGGGCCAACAGCAACCCTGTGTCTATAGAGTGCCTTCAAAACTCAGCTGTTCCAGCCGGTGCCAACCTGTGAAAGCTCCACAGAATCCCATTATCTACTACTCCAAAAACTACTTAACAGTTTCCTTGCAGTAATCATACCGAACAAGCCAGGACAAAAGGGCCTATTGTTAGTGGAACTTATTTCTTATTTCCATCTGAGCCTTTTAACTGTAATTGCCATGTCTTGCAAGTTCGGGCTTCATTTACTTCAAATTTACAAGAATTTAGCCTTTTGGGATTTTGGGGGGTGGGCATTTTTTTTTTTCCTTTGGTTTTGTTGTGGGATGTACCTCCAGCCAGCAAAGAAGGAAATCTTATCGTTGTGATGTACCAAGAAAATTCTAACAACTGTCATTTTAATTCTAGACATGCATTTAAGAGATGTCTATCCATTTTAAAAATTTTAATACAAATGCTGTTTTTTAGAAAACAACTTTGTGCGCTTTTATGTATTACATGAAACACTAACTTTCATATAGGCTGTTATTCCTGATTTGTGTTTTAATAGAAGTGAAGGGGGGGGGCAAAAAAGACATACCACAAGAGTGCTAGTTTATCTAATGTTTAATAATTTTTAATACAGTTTTTCATTTGTGTTTAGGTCTTGGCCCTATGTGATGCCATCGTGAGTGGATGCTATATTCAGTAGGCAGCATTTAGGAAGGTAGCGTGGCTTTAATTAAGCAAAAGGCCTTGGAAGATTAGGTCCTTACTTTTTACTGGGAACAGCATGGTTTATTGGGCTAAAATTCTAAAGGTTGATTATTTATAAAATTTAAACTTTTAATCTCATCATGTTATCACACTTTAAAATTATGCATCACACCATTATTTCTTTCCTGGTTTGCAGAGGGGTTGGGGTGGGAGGACATCTGTATCTTCTGTCATTTGGAAGATCTAGGGAGTTTGTTTACCTACATTATTTTCCTCTCTGAGCCCCCTCTTTAAAGACGAGCACACAAAACCTTCACTTTTTTTTTCTTTTTTGCTTTTTCCCCTCACCCCTATCCCAAGAAGACTTGAAATATATTACCATGTGAAAGCAAAAGTTGAGCGATGATGTATGTGTAAAGGGGTTTTTAATCAGGCCAACTGAAAATTAACTGCCACGATTCTTACTCTGAATCTGATAATTTCTTCTATTTTACGTAAGAAAACTTTCTGCTTCATCACTGGAAGAACACTGTTTAGTATTAGTTTAATTCTATGTATTGAAATTCCAGTGATGGAACTCAAAATTATAATCTTGTGGTTTAGTTGAAAATTGGATACTTATTTCAGCAACATCCAATATCTACTGAAAATCTGGAAAATACATACCTAAGTATTCAAGGTATCTCTTCTTCTGAGCTCACCTGTCATTCAAAACAGCAGGGACCTGTTCTGATACAAATCAGTCAAGTTGTATCAGTCAGACTGATACAATCACAGTTGAAAACAGAAGCGGGTTGGAGAAGGCAACCCTTCTGGTGTTCCCTCAACTTCTGCTAGGGGCCTTCAAGTGACAGACAGATTGACCCAGACTCTCCACTTTTAAGTGAAAATGGAAAACCTCTTTGCAGCTTGTCTTTCAGAAATTTCTAAAAATGAATTAGAAATCAACTCCCTGGGGACTTCCAGGTTAGAGGGGCAGAGGAATAATGCTTATTAATAGTAAAGGTTTATTTTAATAAAAATGCTACATTTAAAACTAAGAAAGCTTGACTGCTGCCATGTCTGAAGTTTAAGAAACTTAATGTCTAAAGTTTTTTTTAAAAAATGCCATGTATTTACATCTCAGCTATTGCTATGGTTCAATTTTGCCTTAAGTTCAATGGGATTATACAGTTTTTAGCAACCAACAGGACATGCTCCAGAGCAGTGTATTGGAAGCAACTTGTTCCACTTAATGAAAGCAGATATTTATTCTGTTCTCCCCAACAGGTAGCAGATTCTTCATGTTTTCTAGTGCCTCCTGTTGCCCTAATGCCTGTATTGTGATTGAGGAATGATGCAAAAATGCGTGTTTGTATCACACAGCAGCACAAAAAGTCCAGTTTTTCTCAGCCTAGCAGAGCAGCTGAAGGCAGCCTAGTAAGTTCTGGATTACACTGGGTTTTTTTGTGGATATACTCTAGTTCTTGCCAAAAAAGTGTGTTCATTAAACAGTGAAGGATATAAGAAACCATGGCATGGGTCTTATCAGAGTTTTGAATGTATTTAGATGTTCAATGTTCTCTATGACTTGGTGAGGACAGTACAAAAAGTAGAGCTCAGTAGTCTGATCTTCCAAATACTCTGAAGTGTTTTGGTGCTTGTTAAACATAGGCCTTGTCTATAAATTAGAAAAAACATCATACTGCTTTAACTTGACTGACTAATGAAAGCTATATTAGCTTCTACACTCGAGGAAAATGTTGTATCAATATAAAGGTACTCTTTTATTCCTTTTCCCTGTGGGAATATATTATACCCATGTCAATACAAAGGTGGTATATAGCTCTTTTCACAGTGAGAATTGCAAATATTTAATTGATTTGGAAGAAAAATGACATTCCCAGCCCAAGTACTTCCTGACAGTGCAGAAATTGTGTAAACAAGGCCTTAGTTTAAGGCAGGTCTTATGGCCACATATTTTGCTGTACATAATGATTGTATTTTTGAAAATCCAAGCTTGTTCTATTGCAAGAAAGTGTCTTTGAAATCCTAGTCTCTGTGATTGTAACCGTGCCACATTTTCAACTTTGTTTTCAATACAAGTGTGGTTCTTATCAACGTGATGCTCAGGCTTCATTGATGCTTACGATTCTGGATGTTGAATTCTGTGGTGGTGGTATTCCTGGTGGTTCTGCTTCTCTGAAAAGAATGTATGGCAATTTTTTTTGCAAAGGGCATTTTAAATAAAGGGCAGCTGGCTCTTTATGACTTCATTTGGGTACTCATTGCGTGCAGGTGTTGTTAAGTATCAGATTTCCTTGAGGAGTGACAAAATGCAGAAACTTCCATTTTCTTTAAGAATTTTGTATGAAAAGGAGTGGCATGTGTGTTACCTTGAATTTCCCATTCAAATTCATGGACAACTTCCACAGCTGTAAATGGAAAATCGTTGAACCTCTGTTGCTATTAGAAGCATTCCTACTCTCTAGGTTTGTATAGTAGGCAACCCAGACACTCTTGATAGAATTTTGCTCTGATTTGGAAACTATTATTTGGAGAGCCCATTCATGTCTTGGTGAGATTTGAGATTTGCTGTAGAAGCAAATATGACTATGAGCTCTGCGCAAAGGTGAAATAGTTTTAAATAATGATCTTCATAGCTTATATCCTGCTCCTACAGTGTTTATAGCCTCATGCAAAATGTGTCTGTTGAAAAGATTCTCCTTCCTGACACACTGTTACAGCATGGTGCTCTAGAATCTTATTTTTGTAGGAATCCAACATCTGCCTAAAACTATTGGGGACTGACAGTCCTTGGTAAATGTGTGCATAGCAGATGAGAGTGATTCAATAGCAGATTTTTAGTTCAAACAGCTAAAGACATTCAAGTGAGTGATAGTGATGAAAAGTAGAGTGTAAGTGCATTGCTAGGGCTAGGTGTGTTGGGTTTGCATTTTTTGGTTGTTTCTGTTTTTTAATTTGAGTAGACTAAGATTTTGTTAGTCTGTAATTGAGAATCTTGCTGAATTTCCCAACTAAGTCATTGTGTGTATGTATGTGTTAATTCTGATTTCGCTGGGGTTGGAATCGAAATTCTTGCCATTACCACAGATGATCTCAACCTCTGCTCTCAATTCTCCATGTAGTCAGTATCACGCTGACGAAAACACCCAGTGAAATCTGAATTGGCCGACTGATAGTGGGCTGGAGCAGAGAGATTTACACGCAGAAAGTTAAGGAACAGCTGACAAAATTTCCCTATAGCTCTTTTAAATTTTTGGAAGGGTATATGACTGCTCTAATACACATCAGGTGCTGCTACAGCATGGTGATTCAGCAGATGACATTGTGCATAAAGCAAATACTATACATAAATACTGAATCTGCAATATCTAACAAGGTCTTAGGTGCTACATAAAGCACTGTAAAAATTAAAAGTCAGTTAACCAAAATTTGTAAGTTGTTCAAGTAAGTCTTAAAATATTGGAAGCAGCTGTTCTGTAATGACTTTATTTCATTTTGGCAGTCTCTGTGTCTTTTGGAGGTTTGGGCAAAGAAGAGACTAAGTGATCAAGAATCCATAGCTTTGATCTGGTAATCCTTGAGAGAGCTGTTTTTGAGAAAATGTGACATATAACTTCAGCTTTGATGCTTTAAAACCCGTGTATTCTACAGAGTTCTTTATGGTGACATTATAAAAAGTTAATAAAAGTTAATAGATCTGATGTCCAGGTAACAGACGGATCCCAGACATCTGTGCTTGATTGATTACAATTGTGCAAGAAATGCTGCAGCAACTAGACTGATCAGAATGACATTGCCAAACTTATTGCCTTTTGATATGGTCCTCTTATCCTCCTATATTATGATGCTAGGATGAAATGGGATGTTTGTGGTTTTGAGGATGGTTGCAAGTGGACTTCTGGGTGAAAAACTAGTCTGAAATGGAAGTTGTGTGTTCAGTTTGGGTTTTTTTTTTTCTTTGAATTGGGTATTGAAAATGGTACATGCCAGTGTTTGTATCTATATTCTCTTACCAGTTTCTTATTTATGGATATATTCATCTAATGATTTGTTTCCAATGTTACCGCTGTTATCCCAATTTAAACAATTAGGACGAATACTTACAAAGTCAAGTTATTTTCTTAGAGACAAAATTGCAGGTGAGGCAGTAAATACTGAGCTACAGTTGAATATTTGCATTTGCTCTGATATTAGTAGGCAAGATATTCAAGTGTGGAGCCTGATGTGGGCATCTGAAAAGAGTCGCAGAATCATAGAATGGCTAGAGTTGGAAGGGATTTTGAAGATCACCTAGTTCCAACCCCCCTGCCATGGGCAGGGACGCTTCCCATGAGACCAGGTTGCTCAAATCCCATCCAGCCCAGTCTTGTTGGAAGTGATCAACTTTAAAGTGTTCCTGAGCAACATGACTTGATACCCTTGTGATAGCATTTGTTCTGAGGGTTGAGAACGGATACAAGAATAAAGTCAATTTACTGTTGAATTAACTTGAGTTGTATCATTTCCTTGTCTTGCCAAGAGATGATAACACTGGTAGTGTTCCTTCTAGCAATGGTGTCGGCAGCCCCAAGGTGGAGAAGTGTTATGCTTTCCTGATGGGAGACATAATTTAAGTTCCTTTCCACCTTGCTGCCTCTAAGTCACTTACTGCATCTGTGGCAGAGTTAGAAATAAAAAGGAGAGAGCAAGAAGATATTTCTGAGTTGGAGAGCTGTAACAGGGGTGTCTAGCTTGGCCCTCTATCAAAGCCATGTCCTACTTCTGGTTTCCAGCTTCAGCACTGATGCAGCATGTTTCTGGCAAAAACTTAAAACTTTCTATACCTTGGTTTCTCCAACATTTGCAGTACCAAATGAAATAAGGGAAGGAGATTGAGAGAAAGAGATTGTGGACACAAGAAGGTGTGCAGAAAGGATGCTGTCACTTAAACAAGTATGGGACTTTTTTTTTCTCTAAGACAAGTCTTGATTTAATTAATCTTATCTTTTCAGATTTGAACATACTTTAAAACCCTTTGGTACTTTAATGATTTTGGAGAATTACCTTTGCAATTTTTCATTGACCTTGGTTTGTTTAAATATTCCTAGATTTATTATTATTGTGATAGTTATCACTAGATAGAGGATGTGTTTAAATATGATTTAATATTTATATTAACTTAGTACTATAAATATTTCCTTATTGTAGGGATTGATAGACACTGTAGGCACAAGAGAAGGTCTCTTTACTTACTGAAGGCCTTATTGGAGGTGAAGAATCAACAGATCCAGGCTTCTGCTTTCAAAGACAATGTTGATGCAAATAAGAATGCCTAATGTAATGTTTCGAATTTACAGATGACTTCTCATTGCTCAGAATAATAGACAGTCTTTTAGACAGGAGGTGACCATCCCTTCTCTTCACTGTCTGTGACATGCTGTGCTGTTGCATTTTTTTGCCTACAGTGAGAAAAACTGTGTGATCCTTCTGCTGCCATGGGTGTTTGTCAGACATGGGCTGACTCCATGAGTTCGCTGCTCACTTAGAGCTCTGGCATTCTTTCTCTTGCGGACTGGGGGGGTACGGGGAGGAGCCCAGTTGATGCAGTGATAACAAAGGGATATTGCTTATCAACACCCAGGGATGGAAAGCTGGCTTCCATCTAAACATTTGAGAGCGTGTATCCATTGTCAGAGTTGTACTTGAAACCGAGCATCCATACAGTACATGCAACTCCTCGCACTTCAGTGTGACGTGTTCATTATAGGTTTGTTCTGGGAACACAGAAACAAAGAACCGTTTCCTGCAAAGTGAATTGAGACCTTTCAGCTATGGCTGCTGTGTAGCTGTGGTGTCCAGCATGCTCTGAGAAAAACAGCTTGGCATTTTGAGGAAGGGAATATGCACATGTGTTGTGTCCAGTCTTGCTCATCCGGAAAGGTAGTTTGAAAGATAAGTCTTCTGCATATACCCTGAAAATACTTTCTGTACATGCATAAAATTAGATACATTTTAGAGGTCAGAGTCATGAATCTTTTTGTGTTTCTTGAGAAATGCATAATGTGGGTTCTGTTTAAGTTCCTTTACTGGATCATAGCTTCTTCCCCTTGCACACCACCCCTGATGCAGCAACAAGGTCTGCTTTTTCAGACACTTGCGAGAGATCAAGAGATTGAACACGTGTTCAGTATTTTCCACATCTGTAACAAAAGTACGTTTGGGGGGTTATTGTACATACATATCTGTGACATTCAGTGTATTAAACAATGTACCTCCCCTGCGTTTTTATGAGAAAGATACAAGCAACCAAGAAGTAGCAGCATAGGGCTAGTAAAACACTGGGTAGGTAGGACAGGAATCTGTTTTGGGTTTGTGGTGTGAGACTGGAAGCGGGACACATGTTGCCAAGTCCTCTAAATGCCAGACATGATTTGTGTGGAAAGGTAGGAAGCAGGATATCTTGCTGGGGGCAGGGAGAGTTTGGGAAAAGATGGGCTGAATTTTTCTGTTTCAGGTAAAGAAACATCATTCTTGTGTGTAAGTTGTGGATTCCTCTTTTTTTTTTTCCTCTCTCTTTTTTTTTTTTTTTTCTCTCCATTATGGTGCTAAGCAGATTGAGAGGTGTGATGAAAGTTTGAGCAATGAACCTCTTATCCACCAAGGATGATTTTGGTGTTCTAAGTTTATACTGAGTTTCATAACTTCCCTGCACCGCTAATCACCAAAATCTGTTAAATTGTGTGGGACTTAAGAATGGTGGTGGTTACAATGTGACTCAAGGTAGTTCAGAGCCATATGTATTTAAGGATGAGATTAGTGATAATTTTATTCCTTGAATGAGCTACAGTAATATTGCATACCTCAATTTAGTATCGGGAGTTTGCTGCCAAGTTTACCTGATGATTAACAAAGTTAAGATGAAAGTATGCTAATGAAGTACTTGAGTAATTAAGTTTCTGATGTTTGAGATCTCGATTTCCCTCATTTTTGAATACTCTGCTGCGTTCCAAACTGGCTGTCTATTTTCTGCTGGGTTTCTTATTTCAAATACTATGTTTACTTTAGTGTGGGTTTTGTTTTCTCTTTGGTTGTTGGATCTTTTGGGAAAAAAAATAGTGAGAGGATTCACATTTGAATTACTGTATAGCACAGGCTGCCTAGATTCCAGAAACATATGCCATGCACTCCATGTATTTTTGCAATAAAAACAAGTTTAAGGAGAACATTGTATGTTTAAGGTATTTCCAAAGCCTGGACTCTCAGTTGAGAAATGGCTTGAAAAAGCTTATTTACCAAAGATCCAAGTCAGCCTGGAAGTGAATTGGAGTGTTCCCAGATACTTAGATATTTATTCACTTGCATTATTACTATACTTCAACCTCTGTAGTGAGAGGGAAAGTTACAGACTTCTGAGCATAAATATTTAAGCATACATACAAAGTTGTATCTGGTATCCACAACTGGAAACATCTACCTTTTTCTCCTCTGGTCATAGAAAATCAGGAACTGGGTGCCCACACTCATTGAGTATCAGAGCAGTAGTGTAGAAACTTAGGTACGTATTTATTTGTCCAATCGTAGGTGCCTAAAAAGAGTTTTCTTGTTTCTTTTCAAGTATTTTTGACCTGGCACAAATTAATTTTCAAGCATTGCTAAACCAGAAAATCAGTGTGGTTACTAAACGTGTGCAACACACAGCCTTTTGCCAGATGTTGGGATGGCAACCTGTCGAACCCGTCTGAATTGTTTGTGGTCAGTGCTGTCTGTGAATAAAGCTTCTAGCTTGTGTCTTACCTCTATTTCTTGTGATAAGGAAATGGAAACCAAACCTGTCTAGACCAAAATACTACAAGTTCAAGGCGAGCTATTCTTGGATTCTTTACAGGCTTTATGATAAATTCGAGTTGCTCAATGTGCGTCAGGTCACAGCTTGTTTCAGGTGTGCGTAAGGCACGGACTTCCTTTATTGTCACTCAGGGTTTTTCAGCACTTAACGTAGTTAACAGAAATTAATTGATGGGTAACGAGTTCATTTGGCAAGTGCTTTTTTTAAATACTATTATGAAAACATAAACTGTATTATTCCCGGATGTAAACAAACTCTAAGCAAATGTATTTGGTATCCTAATTACCTACAATAGAATTTTTAATATAAATTCAGGACTGAAGTTGTATTTGTGTATTCACCTACACGGTTAGGAGTCTGAATTTGACTTATTCTCTGATTCTATAAATGTATATATGCTGAATTCCCTGTTCTTTTGTAACCCTACTGAAATCAGAGCCTTATTTAAGCAAACAAGGGCAGGATTTAACTCCAGTCTGCACTTAAAATATTTCACATGCACCTAGTAGTGTGATCTTTGTCCATTTTAAAAGTTGCATTTTCATTTTAAAAAGTGCCTTCCCCTGTGCACTTAGTTGGATGTCTAAAATGTAAAATAGTTGGTTGGGGTTTTTTGTGTTTTTTTTCTTCTGTGTGTTTCTTATCCTGAAGTGGTACTGGGTTTATGTAAATGGTGAATCCTATCTTGAAAAGGCAATAGGTCTATTTTTTTAATTATTATTATGACACTTTTCCTTATGCTGCCTGAAGGACATTGAGACAGGCTTACAGGCACAACAGTTCATTTGCATGGCTGATGGTAGACCTCGACTGTAACAGGAAAAGTTCCTTTTGGTGGCAATTTAACCAAGGAGAGGAGAAAAAAAAAGGGGGGGGATCCCCAAACCAAGCAGAGATAAGGTGGAAAACTTGGACTAGTGGCCAGCCAGGAAGAGAAGCACCTTGGGTTCTTTTCAGATAAAGGTGTGCTCTCCAGTGCAAAAAGCAGCCCCCTGCAATGCTGCTTCCATATGGCTTCATGGTTTTCTGAGGCCCGCTCAGAATCCCAGCAGGTCTCTCCCATTTCCCAGTGCTGGTGGAAGAATGCCTTGGTTGGTGGTAGGCGTTATCTGCTGGCTGGGTGCTGAGCTTTGTGCACGCTGGTTATTTGGTGATGGAGCCACCGCACTGGCTGTGTAAACCATCACTGTCTACTGGATAATTACTCTGCAGTAACTTCACCAGGCACCTGAGAGAGCAGGGATGTCCATTGCCTTAATCTGTTAAAGTTGTGTGCCCTGAATCAGTGGCACTGCATCGCCTCATGGTGACCCAAGGGATGAGCAGTGTGGCAGCTGGAGCAGTCCTGTGAATGTCCACAATATCTCGCAGCAAGTAACGAGGCTGCATCCCTGTGCTCTTCTCTGCAGCTGCATCAAAAAAGAGCATAAGTTAGATGAAGCTGTCACTTTTTTTTTTTTTTCTATTTTACAGCGAATGCCAAGAGCTACATAAGCCCGTGAACTATGTCAGAACTGGAGGGAGAACAAAGGTGCCCTGAGTTTGCCTTTTCCTCCTGCCCTTCTCCCTTCTCTGCATTCAGAAACAGCTGAACTTTGTGAGCCTTGGAGCCTGTGGGTCACTGCAGGGCCCTACGATCCACACATATGAAAACATACGGATTCTGAAAGAAAAAAAAATAATTGCAATTCTGTACTTCAGGAAGCAAGACTTCTGTGTTGCTTTGGCATAAGTACTATACTGTAGAAACTTCAAAAAGAGAAGTATTAGTTCCTTCTGGTGGCCCCACCCTCCAGTCTTTGAAGAGAAATGGAAATATTTCTCGGATCCAAAGGTTAGATGTAAAACATATGATTTGAGTAGACTCAAAATTGAATCAATTTGAAACTGTTACAATTTTTATTCACTTGAAACTGGGTCAATTTCAAATCAATCTCTTTGAGAGATTAAACGCACTTACTTCAGAGAGGGCTTTTGTGATCATCCATCACAGCGCTCATAAAATTAACAAAAAAGGTTGATCCAGTAGAGTGTTGGAAAAGGGAATATTTCACTCCTGCATTATGGTGTTTTAACAGGTAGCAGGGTACGTACTCAGTTGTGGCTCCAGCTTTCTTTCATGGGTAGGTGTTATTTTTTAAGTCTAATAACTGTATTTTTTTAAAACCCTCAGGAAAGGTTCAATATAAAAAATAGCAATAGCAGGACTCAGGAAAGATTATAATAATTTATTGCAATTACCAATGCAAAACAGGTTATATATCTCTGTGCTTCACCATCTTGTGGAAAATCTAACACTCAAAATGTAGCATAATCAGGTTTTGATTTATGCAAGCTCTCTCTGGAAGACAGTATGCCAGTCTCTTGCTTTCCTGCCCATAAGGTTGCAGCGACTGTTAGGAAGTTCGTGTTTCCCTGACGATGGGTTTCCAGCAAGCCTTGACTGGTGAGGCCAAAATCAACCCCGAGTGATGGGCTGGTGCTCCTGCCTGCTGCGGCAGATTTGCAGGGCCATTGTTACTCCATTAGGAACAGAAGATCAGCTTGTTTCCAGCAGAAACTCGTGGAGAACTCCAATGAAGTTCCATTGCTTCTCAGCCACATGAGTTTCTGCTGGAAACAAGCTGATCTTCTGTTCACAGCACCAGCAGCCCACATTTCTGCATTAGCGGGGTCTCACTACAGAAGCTGTGTCTGTTCATCTTTTCTCTCTGGTGGATGGCTGTGCCTGCTCCCTTCATAGCTGTAGAAGAAAAATGTTTGAGCCTCTTGGCACACTTCACTGTTCTCAGCTTCCTCACCCCTTCCCTTTTACACACACATACTTCTGCTTCCTCCCATTCCAGCCCAACAGGAAAAAAAAAAAAGTGGTTAAACTCCTATGTGGGGATGCTAAGAAGGAAATGCATGTTACCACATCTGAATTTGGGGTGGGTGAATGCTGTGTTCAGCTGCAGCCACCCTCGGTTCCCCACTGACCCCCCCCTCGAAGACGGGTGGCTGCAGAGCTGATAATTCCACATTGCCCCACACCTCCAGCACCACGGGGCAGAACGGCGTCCTTGGCGTAATGGAAAATGCAGTGAACGCTGCAGCACTAAATGACTACCTCAAGAGGTTTACACAAAGGTTATAAATAATTTAAATTTCCAATCATGAGTTGTTCCAGTCACTGCTAATTTCACTGGGTGTAGAACAGGCACCGTGTGACAGAAGCTCTGCCTTGATTTGAAAAAATAATCTAGCTGGTGAATTGAAATGCCCTCACTCCGAGCATGGTGTGGGACATAGAGTCTTTGAGCTCTGTGCGATAGTAACAGAACATGCAGTCTCTAATTTTAAGCAATAAACGCTGGTTAATGTTCAGAGTTTAAGGGTTTTAAAGGTTAAATGGTTTGTTCTGATTAAAAGCAGTCACCATGCTACTGACTTCCCTTTATCTGTTAAAAGGTGTATATATATTTATTGGAGTATTTGGGTCCATAATGCTAAAGAAACGTATAGATTTCTTGTTTCCAGACTACTGATTTCTACTATTTATTGATCAAGCATCTTGAAAGCCTGGACCTTCTGTGGTTCAGGCGTTGGAGGCAGCAGAAGCCGGTTTCCTTTCTTTGTGCCAGCAGGTTTCCCAGAAGGTGGTGTCTTTTGGCCGTGTGTTCTTAGCATCTTCTGGATCTGTATGTTCATCAGGTCCAGCATCTTAGCAGGAGGTGTACATGCCTTTACACAGCGGTGCTGTTTGTTATAAAGTGACGGTGTCAGGACATGTTGGTAGTCGATAGCTCTTTGTATGAGACTCGATGGACAGCAAATCCAAGCTCCCGGCAGGCTGGCAACGCGGGCAGTGCCTGATGGAAAACAAATCTCTTGCTTTCCTCTTATCTACACACTAGGATCATGTGTTGCTTTATAAAATATAAAACTACCGACGTACACAGGGGAGGACATGGGCGTCATGTGGCCCTGGGTGACTGAACAATGCTCAGAGTGACCTCAGAAAGCCAGGCCTTCCCACGGTGGGTTCCTGGGCTGGGACCCTGGCACTGAACGCCGGCAGTCGGCAAGTGTGCGGAGGGGTTACAGGAGCAGCTGCTTTCTGAAGGTTTGCAGCTGCTTCATTCAGGCTCGGGAGCTGGAGTAATTGACTTCAGAAAAGAAAATCATTGTGTATGTTATATCCTCTTTCTCAGCCATGCAAATTTCCTAATATGTTTTAGGAGTTGGCATTTATGTTTCTCCCTAACAGGGTAAAACAAAACTGACTGCCATTTCAAAGCCTATTTGTAGAAAAACTGAGAGTAAACATACTTTTTTTCTTTTCCCTTTTTTTTTTTTAAAAAAAAAAACTTCGATCACTGTCTACTCCAAGTTGTATTTGAATTGACAAATTCCATGTTGGATTCCTAAAGGGCACTAAGTGCATTAATTCCTATCATTAGCCCATCATCTTCCAAATCAGCCAGGGCTATTGGCAGATAATAGTCCTGGGCACAGGGGAAGATTTTCAAGAGGAATGTACTTGATGCTTTCTCAGCTGAAAAGTGCTAGCCAGTGACTTAGTCTGTATCGATTAACAAGGTTTGCCTTGTTGCCAGTGCTCATTTTTATTATCCATACTTTCCTTCTGGGAATACCCTAAACAGGCGGAATGAGTGCTTCTGCCTGAAGTGTGTGGCAGTCAGGATTTGAGGGTTTTTTTCAGCATCATAGAGATCTGTAAGGGAAAAACACTTTTATAAAGACAAGGTTTCATGCCATTGTTCACAAGGACAGTGAACATGAAGTCAAAAGCCTTCTACGTCAGTTATACAAGCAGGTAGTTACCAAGTACATGAATTTAATTCCTTTTTACTATTTGTCATTTGCCCTATTATCAGGAGAGTAGCTGACACTTGCTGTTGGAGATCAACTGCTACATGCTCAGACGTTTCATTAACACAATGAAGTCATATTTGGTTTAAGGAAAAAACCAAAAACCCCCTCTTAGCTTTATTTTCTTAAAATAGCTCTTCACAATAACTCCTGTCTACATGGGTGTTCATTGATACGTACATATATGAAGTTGTTTTTCTGATTTGGGGGGTGTGTGTAATAAAAATGCTAATTTATTCTTGCCATGCCTGCTCTTGACAGATGTGGGCTTCTAGCTCTGCTGGTGCTAAACCCCTGTGCTGGGGAACATGTGTAGCTCCCCAATTGGGGAAAAAAAACAATGGAGCAGGAAACAGGGAGAGGAGAGAAATTTCAAAAAGAGGAATAGAAGCCGATATGTCAAAAACAGTGCAGTAGGAAACTTTTTTTTAAAACTTCGTTTTCACATAATGGAGTGGGAAATATTTTGCGCTCAGGAAATATCTGGAATTTCACTTGGAAATTTTCAGGTTTTTATATTTCATGCCATGTAAGAAGCAACAGTATGTGTGTTGCTCTGCTGGGGTACCAATATATTAATAAATATATATATTTTTTTTTTCATCTAGAAACATTATTTACTATACTGATCATGTGTATTTATTTGAAAGTGTTTTCTTTCTGTGCCTGATCAAAATCAAAACATTCCCTGGAGAACGTTACCTGCCAGCTTGTGCCTGCCCCCTTGATGGCCCACCAGGATGCTGGGCTGGTGGCAGGTATGCCCTGGGCTGTGGCTACCCCATAGCCACTGTGTTCACCTGCCCTGTACAGGGCTGTGTACCTCCGTCTGCTGGTGACAGGGGGCTCATCTACAGGGAATTTTGTTTTCTGAACTGGAAAGAAACCAGCTTTTTCAATATTAAAATAATGCATGGATTCTTTCTCCATCTGGTCATAGAATCAGTTTTATGGGGTTTGGGGTAGATGTGAAAGTTTTCTGTGCAAGATTTGGATGTGGACTTTGAGTGCTACAAATAAAATGCTCGTCCCTAGATCATAATTTAATTTTTGATGAAACTGGAGTTAATCTATTGACTGACTGAAACCAGTGGTGGAACTCTCTACAGATGATTCAAAGTTTGAAAGAAATTCCTATTTACTGTTTATTCTTAGTGTTAATTTTGATCATATGTATTTGACCATAATTTACTCTTGTCAAGAATTCTTGTTCTGGGATTAAGGCCTGGAGAGAAATGCAAGGAAATTAAGACACCAGGATAACCCAGCCCTTTCTGCTCTACTCTAACTTTTCTCTTTACGTATTGGTGATTTGTTTAATTAAAGAAAATGGCAAAATCTCAGACCCAGGTACTTCATTAAAGAAAGCATGAGCTTCAGTACAGGAATTTCACTGTCACCAGAGCACCTTTTATTTGCTTCAGATCTTCTAACTAGCTTTTCTGACCAGTGTTCCCTTTTCTTAATAGTAATGATTACAATAATCTTTCTTTGTCAGAATTAGCCCTAGCATCATTTTTAAGGCCCTTAAAATCTTCCCCATCAAATTTTGCAGTATCAGATCCTTACTTGCCATTTTCTTTCTACTCTAGGTGAAGGTCATCTAAGGAAGGTGAAATTCTCCACATCTCTACCCTTATGATGGGGAGGGTCAGCACCCTCTCTGCTGGCTGTGTGCAGCCTTTTTGTCTGTATCGGGTAGATGGCAAACATTTTCATGGCACCTTTTTCAAGAAAAGTGTAAAACAAACAGAGAAGTCTAAGCTTCTGTCACATCTTCTAGTATCTAACTGACTGCAAAATCCCAGCTGAAGCCCGGCAGTTTCTCCAAGGGCTCACCTCCAAGCTCTCCCCTCTCACAGCCACATCTAGGGGAGTAATACACCCAGTAGAAGTGTATAATCAGGCAATTTTTATCTATTTACAGGCATTTCAAGTGTATAAACCAAATATTTCAGATATTCAGAAATATTTTGTGTGTATCAGTATTTTAAGATTGTGGTGTAATAATTCAGTGGTAATTAGTATTATTTCTAATAGAGCTTTTTGTCCTGAGTTATCACCTAACTGCACTGTCCCACACTTATATACAGGTAGAAATCTCCAGCTTGGGAAATAAGCCCTGGGCTTTCTGTCATCCTTTCAGTACAATCCTCTGATAGCCTGATTCAGGGAACAGTTTTCTCTCTGCATAGAATTTGCAGTTTCTGAAACGGATGGTTTCTTTCACACACGGCTGGGCAGGCAATTTATGTGCTGATCACCATAGAAACCTGCAGATACATCACTTGGTCAAACCGTTTCCATGTTGTACCAGTGAGCTGGCATCAGAAAATGCAAATAAGGGGCGTGACAGAGGATTGGTAAAAACGTTGCCTTTTTTTCTTTATTTTTACCAATGCTAATCTTTATTCTAAACTGCTCGTATTCCTTTTTAACCTCACAGTCAGGTACTCTCTTTAGTAATCTTTTCGGTCAAGTTGCACCAGCTTTTCTGAGAGGTTGCTGCTGTCCCTGCCTCGGCTGAGGCTTTTGTTGACAACCTCCTTAAAGCCATGTAAGCGGTTCAGTCTTTCCCAGGACCTCTTGGGTCTTTCTTGGCACTTTTAAGGGACCTGGATCCACCAGCTTCTCTCCTGCATGATGGGGCTGGTGAATTTTTATAGTTTTTCTCATTCATAAATTGGCTGCATAGGACTGCAGGTAATTTAATTACTGAATTTTATATTTTTTTTTTTATGCCATGCTATTGACAGCTAAAGCAATGAATGATTCTTGGGAATATTGAAAAAGAGGTTGATTCTCTTAGAAAATGAAAAGGCAAGGGAAAGGCTGATTTACACTTGCATAAAGTAGATCTATAGTTCAAGTATTTGCAATTACAGCTGGCCTGCAAATTGGCACTGAGAATTTTTTAATTGCAGCTCACCCTGGATGCTCTGTGCTTCCCACGGCACCAGGAGTTGTGTTAAATTTGAGATGTGAGCGTGACTGAGACAGTAGGAGGCTGACAGCATTAAAATGTTGCTTCTGTAGGAAAATGACAGAAAAGTATAAGAGAAGGAGGTTTGGTCTAGAGTGCAAAAAGGCTAAAAGATGAGGCTCTTCATTATTAATGAGTCTGTCCAGCAGTTTTTAATCACACACACACATGAAAACCAACCAACTAAAAAAAAAAAAGACCAGGAGAGATTTGTGATTCTGGTGGGTTCCTGGGCTGAACAACAGTATGGCCCAGGATATCTCATTTATACCACCTCATGCCCTTTCCTCCCTGCAGGGACTAAAGTCACACAAAGATTTCGTTTAGCTTTTAAGCATCCTAATATTTAAAGTACTGACTTCAGTGGAGGGCTGCTGAAGGCATAGACCTCTTGCAGGCTGAGCAGCAGCCTTTTGCAGTCAAAATCTTTCTTAGATCTTTTGCTTTTGGGCACCTGTTTGTCATAATCGTGATTCTTTATTTTGAGGCTTTTCCCCTAATAAGAAAGGTGACAAGCTGCTTGGAGGTAACTATAATCTGTTGAAAAAAGGGTGGAGAAAGGCTATAATAGTTTACCAGAAAATCGTGATTGCTTGTGCAAATGGGTAAGTACTGAGTGAGAGCAGCGTACCAGGTAAGAGGACACACGGAGGTGAGAGAATCCAATTATAACGTAATATGGGTATTTCAGAGGGCTTAATAATTTATTTTTCAGTAATACTGCCATTCACCATCAACTGTAAAAACTGGAATCCTTTTTCATACAGCATTTCAAATGATGGTGACCGATTTAGTTCCTTTTATGATTGCCACAGAGAGGTGTGAGAAGAGGATTCCTAATTTGGCTTCTGGGATTCACTTTCCATTCAAACCCAAGAACCTGCACAGCCTGAGGGGAGCAGTTTACGTGTGGGAATAAATTGAACATATTTTACAAATACTCGATGTAATGGACTAAGTTTTGGTGTAACCACATAAGAACCTTTCTTACACTGAGTCTTCTTTTAACTTCTCTTTTGAATGCAGGGGTGAAAAATATTTCACCTTAAGCGCTCTTATTTTAAATTTTAAAATTGATCTAAATTAAATGTGATGGTGCTGGAACAAAAATCAAAATGTTTCTCATTTTGATCTAATGTACTGGGGTTTTTTTTTATTTGCTGAGCAACCTCACATTGCAACTGTTTCTCCTTCCTTTTTTTCTATTTAGCAACCAGTAGAGAAGAAAAAGGTTCTTTCCAACACAACATTGTGATCACTTTAGGATATCTGAGTCCTTTCCCATAAATTCAATAATACCAAAGTTTTTAACTATTTTTATGGTTTGCATAATGTGTGGTTGTTTTTCCCTCATTGTTCACTAAATGACAATTCAGACTTTTAGTTTGATGTCACCTGTCAGATGCTGTCATTCAGAACCAGTCAGATCTTATTTCCACAGTAAGACTTATTTCTGCAGTGAAGCAAGAATAGTTTTCCTTTCTGTGCATTTGACTTTTAGAGATGTATGTGCATGGTGTCTGAATGTTTGACATTATTATAACTTTTTCCTCTATCAGATACAAAAATAAAATCCATTAAGCATGATTTTAATTTTCATCTTATCCAACCCACATTTTTCTTGGGTTTGAGATTAACTATTCCAATACAGTATTTTTTCAATCGACTGTGATTTGACTTTGGAAGTAACTCAAGTTGGTATAAAAGGGGCTACTCTGGGACCATTTAAATCACACAGTGATTTCCTCAGCATGAGGCAAGAATATGATTTATTATTTCTGCTGGCGACAGTCTTCCTTTGATAGAAAACAGGAAGGAGTTTGATTTTATAGAAAACATATACTGGGTGGATGAATAAGGTTTGCATATTGTGAATATTTACGGGTTCTTTGTTCAGATTGCACCCATACAATATATGCTATATTCTGGTGACTTGGCAGTCATCTAGGAGCTACACATAATAAATCAGAAATTCCTGCTTTATATGCATAACTAGATATATATGCACTCTATTGAGAGTGCTGTGCAGCAGAAATTTAATTTACATCCAGCTCCTATCAGATGATGTTAGGTGATCAAGACTACTGTTACTGACCAATTTATAAAGACAATTTAGCATTCTTCGTCTCTTTAGGTTTTGCATTTGGATTTTTATCAGTAGTGCCATATTTCTAAAAATTTTCTTTGCTACTTGTTTGATGGTGTTCTTTTTTGTTGCTTAACTTGTTTCGGGCATAACATCCTCAACCCAAAACTGGAAGGTCATATTCCAGGCTAATCTGACCAGATCCATTTTGAAAGCAGACATATACTGGTTCACAGCTGGGGTCTGACTCGTAAGAGACAGACTGGTTTCTGGTGTAATACTATTGAAGTTGGCTTAATATTTTGCTTAAATTTACCCTACGAATTATGTGATACAGCTGCGGTTCTGTCAAATTTGCTTCTAGGAAAGATGAGGCAGTGATGGCAGTTGCTGGGAATGCTGCGAAGGGGTGCATCACCACGCTCATTTGTTCCAAAACAGGACACTCCCATTAATTTGTTTCATATGTTTTCCAAATCAGGAATGATCAAAATATTGCAAGATAAATGTTTTTGCCATTGTAAACCCTCTCCTTCTTTTGTTTTTATTTATTTTTATTTGACTTACAGCCTAAAATTTTACATTTGGGTTTAGGATTTGATATGTAAATCCCAGTCTTTCTGCAATGAGGAGAGACAGCTGTTAAAGTCTTTCAGAGAGCAGTATAAAATTGTCTTCAATGTTTTTAACCAGACTGACAGATTATGAAGGTTGAATTACTTAAGACAATGTTCTCTTACTTAAGAATACATGAGATTTAGTAGAAATGTGAGCTGCATGTGCTGAAGTGACTGATGAGCTTTTGATTTTAAAGTAGCAGCTTTTGTCAGGGATCCTGTATCTTACAGTCTTTGAGTCCTCTAGTACTTATATCAGATTTTGCAGTGATGGTTGTACCAATTTTGTTACTTTCAAGACAACCATAAAGTACATCATGGAATGTGACAGTAAGAACTGAAGAAGGGCTTCTCTGAAGCCCCAGTATCTCCTTGTCCTTTGACACCCATGTGGAGCAAAGAAAGTTATTATGTCTTTTATGTCTGTCCTTGATTTGCAGCTCCCTGTGCTCCAGATCCTGCTGCAGGTAACTTCTCAGTGACAGGGACACATTTGTTTTCTGGAGAGGAGAGTCAGACCATCTTCTGTGTTTCTGCAGACCACCAGCAACTTGGAAGCAGAGCCTAATTTTAGTGCTGGGCCCTCCCAGTCCGTGGCATCTCTGGACACAGCATCTGTTGCAATGTTTTCTCTTTTTCCTGGAGTGTTTGTCACTGGCAGTTACAAAATTTTACCTCTCTCTGCCCTTTTTTTTAATCCGTGATATCTTTTTCCCTTCTTAAAAAAATTCAGACAGATAACAACTTCTGTAATTCTCTGAACATGAGCTTATGGGGGAAATTGGCATTTCTGAATGGCATCAGCTTTACTTTCTTGGAGATTGTCTAAATCCTTTGTAAAACCCAACCGTAAGGACTGCCACGTGGTGGTCTTTGTGGTGTGAGAGTTTCACTGACTTCTGTGTGCTGCCAACTGTTCAGAACCACGTCTGGGCTCAGAGATGGGCAAGGGCCAAGGGCACCTGTTCTCCTAAAAGCAGCCCCTATGACTGAAATACCCGTACATCCTTCCACATGCAACAATCAAGTGCGTGGTGGTGGGATGCTTTCCCACTGGGGCTGATGCAGGTGTAGAATAGACACAGAGCTTCAGGATGTAAGGAGGAGACCTGTGCCAGTTTGTCTGCCAAAGGAAGATTTGTGTTGTGGGTAGGAACAGAGAAATGATCCTCTATCCTCTAGCGTTCTGTTATTGGAAGGCCTTAGGCTTCCCAACACAGTAGCTTCTGTAGAGGTTTCCCACAGTTTCATCCTACTGGCTGTAGAAATAATTTCCCATTAAAGCTGTTCATGAAGGACCACAGAATGTTCTGCAGGCTGCTCCTCTCCAGGGATCAGTGCAGCGGCATGGGCTCTGCCTGCGAATGGTGAGAGTGTGGAGAAGACTTTCTGCTTAGCTGGATCACTGAATGCGCTGTGGGACAACTTACTTTTAGGTCAGTTGCAGAAGAAGTTATAGTTTATGCTGCCTCTAATGCAAATAAATCTTAAATGGTTGACACCAGTTAGGCACTTCCTAAGTGGCCATCAACATCAGAAAATGAAAGTGATATTGGGCTGTGGCATCCTATTGCTGCTGCATATCCTGCCCAGCACTGTGTGCTTCCCTCTGCTCCTGGCCAAGGGCAGATGCCTGGTGGTATGGGGGGAGCCAGCTATGTCTTGTGTCCCCCATCCCCGCTCCCAACTCTGCCTCTCCAGAAGGATGTCACGGCACCGGCTGTGTGTTGCATGGCCAAGACGAGGGCAAGCAGGCAGCACTACATCACTCCTCACAATTTACTGACACGCTGCTGGCATGGTTTGTACTGTTTCAGCTGCTATTTAGGCTGGACCCAGTGTAAATGGGGGCACTTCCCTCACCTTCCTCTGTGGCTGCTCCAGATACTCAAGCGGCGCTGCTGCTGTTCTGACCGATTGTGTCCTCCTCAGTGTCTGTCAGATGTTGGGATTTTGGAGTACACCTAAATACACCTAAATACACCTAAATACACCTCTCAGAGTAGCAACTCTGAGAGATTCAGGGTTTGGATCATGTAGCAAATCAGCCTGGAAAAAGCTGTTGTAGGAAAAAGATGTGACTTTTCAGTCTGCCTGTAAATACTAATAGCAGTGGAGAAAATAGCCAAGAAAAATATACCCTTGCAGCTTGTTTACTTTTGCCTGTAATACTCCAGCTGAGCTAAAGAATTTTGAATCGGCCTTTATAGACCTGAATTGGTCTCATCAGGGATTTGAATAAAAATAGATCCTAAACGATACCATTGTAAAGCAAAGAGAAATTTTAAAGACTGTGAGTGAAAACCTTGCCAATTTGCCGTGCCTGCAGAACCTCGGGCTTCCTTTGCTGCCAACAGCCCCAGTGGGTTAAAGAGCATCAAGCTGTATTTAATGATTCCATTCAGTTTCACGGCCTAAAACTGTGTACTCTGCCACACAATGCAGCCAGAGGAGTTTTTTTGTTGTGTGGGGCATGGTTTAGGGAGGGTTGTGGGTTTGATTTTTTGTTTCTTTTTCTTTTTTTTTTTTATTACTGGCAGAAATAACAAACGCTTTCTGGCCACTTTGTGTAAATGCTGCTCTGCTGAGCTGGGTGCGAAGGAAGGTGGCTGTGAATAACAGCCCCCAACGAGTCAGCCCTCTTTCAACTGGGAAACACCCAAACACGATCACTTCCCCGGCACGTGGAGAAATGACTCCTGTGGATGGTTTGCTTTTGCAGTTCAAAAAAAATGCAACATCATTATTTATGGAAGAAAAAAAATCTTGGTCACTGTTAAGCGTGTTGAAGAAGGGGTTTTTGTTTGCTAGAGGTAATGTTGTGCAGGGGAACTCCTGCTGCCTTTTTTGTTTATCTTTAACTCTTTTTCTGTTGCAAAAGATCACAAAGTTAGACGTGTGGATCTGGGTTCTTTTCGGGAAAAACTTCCCATGCTTCAGGGGGACCAGATGTTGTCCTAAAATCTATCATTTGCCGCGTCAGCTTTACTGTTTCAGGCTTTCAATATGTTGTAACATTCAGACAGCAGTTTTGTGGTTTCAGAGGCTGGTTGTTCTCTGCAAATAACTAAATAAATAATGGGCTTTGTGGGTCCAAACAAGATTTGTGTAAATTTGGGCCACTTTCATTTCCTGAAGGTGGAGGTAAAGTCCAGAGTTAGATAAATGTTATGGAAAGAAGAAACCTGGCTGGTTTTCCTACCATGTGCTGTCTCATGTTTTCTTACAACGAGGTAGCTTTTCAGAGATTCCGCGAAACGGTCGTGTTCTATGAGAAACTCTAAATTTAGTTGCAGAATGCTTGTTTCAGCTTTCTCGGTGCTGAGCGAGCTGCCCTCGCCTGGGGTGTGTGACTTGGCTGGGGTGCGCAGGAAGGAAGGGTGGATCTGCTGGAGGTTTCCTGTCTTGCCGCAAGGACTGATGCACGCTGCTGTTCTTGCACTTCGTTCACCGCTACAGCAGTGTCAGAAACAGGGCCCGGAGACCGAGGCAGGACCGATGGTTTCATATGACAATAAGCACACGAGCCATCAGTAAAGAGCAAGGCTTCTCTTTTCCAGGAGAAGCGCTGCTTTCTCAGAAGAGGAGTGGTGGAATGGAGACCACTGAAAGTTTATTTTGGCTTCCTTGCCTACTTATTGCTCAGAGTACGATGAATGATCAACCTGTCTGACTGGTGCCTGTCAGATCTCCCCCTCTCCTGTTGTAAGGTTGCTGTCTGATGATGGTTTTGCCTGGCTGATGCTCTGCATCCAGCATAGCTGTGACCCTGGTCCAGGCTCACACGTGTTATTTCCAGGTTTACACATATGTTATGAGTTGCTATGTGGGATAAAGTGCAGAGGCAACCACACAAGTGCCAGAGAAGCACTTTATGCATGTCCATTGTTAAAGGTTATCCTTACAACTTCACCATCTGCAAATAGGCAGAAAGGTCTTGCTTAAACACAGCTAAAGTTCAAGCTGGCCAGCTGCCCCGAGCGCCCTCCGTGCTGCTCGCAGGGATGTGCTGAGGAGGTGCAGCTGTGTCCCTACAGCTATTGAGTGTGCCCCTGGTACCCTTGAGCCCAGACAGGCTAGAAGGATAGGCAGAGTCACACAAAGCGATAGCGGTCACCCACCGGGAGCGGGTAGGCACCAGGACTCCTGCCAGGCACGCTGGGCTACTGACTTCTTACCAGTGACCACATCTGACAGATCAGCTTCTGACAGTGCTTGTGACTTACTGAATTCATATCCAGCTGCTGTAATAGTGCTGGCACAGTATCTGGGTAAATAAGGTCTGTATCACATCTGTAATGTCAACTGTTGAGATAGAGCAGCCTTTTAATTGCTCTAATATACTCTGGGTATAAACGACTCATCATACCTCTGTACTCGGCACTGGTGAGGCCTCACCTCGAGTACTGCGTTCAGTTTTGGGCCCCTCCCTACAGGAAGGACATTGAGGCGCTG
>JAOTQQ010000052.1:9602702-9694220 GCA_026546715.1 Gallinago undulata | reverse complement strand
TCTAGTGGCCAAGATTATTGGTTTGTGCTGGGGTGTTGTGTGTGGGGTTGTGAGTGTGGGGTTTGGTTGGTGGGTGGGTTTTTTTTTTGTTTGTTTGTTTGTTTCTGTGTGGGTTTTTTTTGTTGTTTGTTGGTTTTGTGGTTTGTTTTTGTTTTTTTTTTTTTTTTTTTTTTTTTTTTAATGTGGTTGGACTCGATGATCTCAAAGGTCCCTTCCAATCACTAAGATTCTGTGATTCTGTGACTACATGCTATTGAAAATACAGAAGGAAGAAGTGATGCATTGCTGTAATTTTCTTATCACCTTCTTGTTCTTTATTCTTCTGTCTTTTTTCAGCTGTGCCTATTTTTCCTGTTTTGCCAGCTGTAGCCAGGGAAAGTGTGGTAGGGCTCTGGGAATTAGGCTGACATTGCTAGTAGATCCTGCCTGGACGTGCTATCTGTGGCAGAGGTGACCCTCATCCCTGATGACTGGATGCTTCACACATTGAATTCCTCCTTTTCAAGAAAAATGTTTATGCATTAACTCCTTGGAGTTCATTACTTTGCTGCTGCAGGCTCTGTCTCTCCTGTCAGCAGCTGCATTCAGAAGGGGTGTTTTGCCCAGGTTGCGTGGTGTCTGCTGGGTCACCAAGGTATGCGCTGAGCATCTCACTGCGGCTTGAAAATGTGGCTGGATTGAATGCCCAGGGATCTTGGGTTTAAGTATGTATATATTGTGTTTATTGTATACAATAATAGATATATTTTTATATATTTATTTTTCTATATAACTATATAGAAAAGTGCACTAAGCATATCGCATATGGTCTCAAAGAAAGAGTTCATGTTTGCATGAAATGTGTTGTTCTGAGAGCAAATAGGGTTGTTGATCTTAAAAATTGTATTGCTCATGGAGAGTTTCTTTTGTGGGAGGGAGAGAGTGAGGCTGGTTCTGGAATATTTCCATTTCTGCTTTTTTAAGTTAGTTTGTATTTATGCAGACAGAGGGGAATTCTGTTAACTTTCTGTGCATTTTTTTGTTTGTCTGGTACAATTTGGATGTTGTCAGACTTAGTCACATAGTGCTGCTCTTGTGAACTACATGAAATTGTCTCTCTGTCATCTGAAAACTTACCTCGGGCTGAAATCCAGTTCTGGGGAAGGATATATGCTCATACAAGTGAGAAAGTGAGCTGCCCATGAGCAAAACTTAACGTTAGGGGCTGTGCTTTCTGGTGTGCAACTGATACTTCAGCAATGAATGAGCCATGTAGGAGCATCTGGTTACTACCGTCAGTAACAGAAGAAATAGCCTCGTCATATGTTTCTTCTTTTCTTCTCTCTTGTAGGAATGATGTGGCGAAACACAGTTGTTACTCAAACAAATATGTATTATGTTACTCTAAGTATAGTGTTCAGCATTTACTCTTCAGTATGGAATACAAAATCCCCTAAAGCCAGTCAAAAGCAGAGACATGTGTTTGAATGATTGCGTAAGTGATTGCAGATAAATGTTTCAAGTTCACACTATATTGCATCAAGTGCAGCTTTCTCTTGCACTGGTATCAATCTTGGCTATGCAACAGCCGTATTCAGCTGGATGAACTTCATGTGGATGAAATTGCAGTAAAATATCTGACTTGGGCACGTGAGTCAGCAGTGATTCACCCTGGCACAATCTGATGAGGAAGAAGTTGGGTTACATACGGGTGAAATAGGGCAAATCTGTAAGCTAATGCCAACCTATAAATTTATTTTGTCAGGCTGAATTTTGATTTTTATATCCCAGTTTCGGATTCTTCGTGCTACCTTTCAGGGATACCTCTGAATTTGTCCTTCAAATGGATTCTTGGTCATCTGAGCAGACCGTGTAGTTTGGTGTGTAAATATGGGATTTGCTATTGAAAAGGTTTGTGGCTCAGCTTGTGAATTGCTAGGAGCTGGAGAGCAGTTTCTGGCCTGAGGGTTGCAGGTACTAATGTCCAGCTCTAGAGAGGGTTGAAAGTGTGACCAGTTCCTTGGCAGCCTGCACAGCAATGTGCCCTGCTGCTCGATCTCATTCCAGTGTGTCCACGTGGGAATGCCGATGCGCTCCAGGTTGAGCTGCTCCGGTGAACCTGGCACCTTCTCTGCCCTGGTGCCACACAAGGTCACTCTCCTGGTCCTGGAGGTGAGCACATCTGGTCATCTCCCAGCGGAGCTCCTAATTTCCCCGTCAAAGCACAGCTCTGCAGTGGCAGCCACACAGCCACGAGAGCTCGTGGGGGGCGAAGGGCAGCAACCTCCTCTCGGCACAGCTATTTGCAGGCTGCACTAGTGCATGTACATCCGACACGGAAACCCGCCTGCAGAGCTTACCAATGATGGATTATTGTTAAAGATAGCAAGAGCTACACCCTGTAGGGATAAAGTACTTGTATACCTCTGTAGCTGCATGTAAAGAAAACTGCAATCTGTGGAGCTATTAGGGTTTAAGAAAAGAACGATGGCACAAAACTGGTGAGGTGGTTGCTTTTCTTGCAGCTGCACAGCGCGGCTCTCCCACAGCAGCTGAATCCGGACAGGCAGTTTTCTGGTGATTACCATTTCTGACTGATACTGCTTTGAAACAGGGATTCTCGTGTGGTTTAAATGCTGACTTGTCTTCACTCCCCACATCAAATCACTGAAATCATATGAGAATCACATGCCAGAGCTGCAGAGGAAGACCACGTCAATGTTAATTTGCATGACCTTTAAAGCTGCCTTTGAATTCTGCCTGCGGACGGCGGCGTCTCGCAGCTGCACCCCCTCCTGACGCACCCACTGGACCCCCGCTCGCCTCCTCGCTGCTTTGACTCTCTCTACCCCAGTAACACTGCACAACAGTCTCGAAAGTCCATTTTCTTAACTCGACTGAAACTGAAAATAGTTACTAGCAATGTAGTTCCCAAATGGGAGCAGATTAAATTTGGTGCCTGGGACAGAGAGGTGGAAGTGACGGGGAGAGGTGCTATGGCTGAGAATTCTCACCCTGTGAGCCCAGCAGGAGCAGATTGTCTTTCTGACTCAAAGGAAATATATTCAAAAGCTATAGGGGTTATCACATAGAGGAAAGCACAGAAACAGATGAGTTTTCCACTCAATATCGTTCTCTTCCTAGTGTAATCTGCCCCACCTTAGCTGCTCTGGGGCTGCCAGCTGGGACTGTGATACAGACAACTGGAAGCAGGCAAAATCACAAGGGTTTCGGGCATCTTGCTGGGTCTGGTTGTTCTGCTCTCTACCAGCCTCCAGATGGGTTGTCCCTGAGATTTGGCAGGAGCTTGTTATGGTTTCTGTTGATATTGGTCTGGACCTAAAGGTGGATTGCTAGATGTTCTCATAGTATTTGTGCTCTTTATCTGCTTATGCAACAAAATATTCAATGGTCAGTTTTTATTTTGCAGTTTTAAAATGAATATTATAGAATTCAACTTTCCTTCATGATTTTGTTTAGGTAACTTCTTTGATGCCTCTGCTATTTTTTTGGTCTACTATTAGAGATCTTTTGGTTTAAATAAATTATTAAAAATATAACTGTCAGAATAAACTCCTAGGAGCATGATTTTGTTTGGGGGATCTGAAGAAAGGTCTTGAATTCAAAAGCTTGTCTGAATATTCCCCTTCAACTTTTCCTGCCTCATTTTGTTACAGACAAATTCCACAAGCCACCTGGTCCAGTACATTATTATTTCTTTTTTTCTCCTAAATAGTATTTCTTTTTGCAGCTGGCTGGTGGAAGGTGGAGATGAGATAGCACCCCTGCTGACAGTCTATATTGAAAAGGATTTGGTAGGGTCAAGCTAAGGAATCTGAACAGCCTCTAGGAAGGTACTACAGAAGAATAAATTAATCAAATGTCCCCTGCTCTGTAGGTCAGTAGTCAAACAACCTTTTTGTTTTCCCAAGGCCCCCCGTGCTGCTGCCATCATGCCCGTGGCTGAGGAAGGGCACAGCACTGCCTGCCCCAGCCACGCTGCATCGCCAGCTTCCCTTTTTCCTGCATCTCCGCCGTTAAGGCTTCCTGCAGTCTTGGGGAGTGGGGGTGGGGGGAGAGAAACTGTTTCCTCCACCCAGCATAGACCTGGATGGCTCCAAGCAATTAGCTTGTATCTTTGCTAATTGTTTTTACCCTCTCTGTTTCGAGCACGATCCTAAGGAGCGGGGAGCACCTGTTATTCTCAGGCCCAGTTAATTGCTTCTGGCGATCCTGTTTGATAACTCTGGGTTTATTGGCTTTCCTCCAAGCTTGCTTAACTAACACTACTGATCAGAACAGTATGTGGAGCTACGGATGTGTACTCAAGCATTTTCAGATCTCATTTAATTTCAGAGGCTTAACAGGATTTGTCAGGCCAAGTCATTTTCACCAAGATGAGTGACAATCACGAAGGATATAGAGAAGGGCTCATTAGAGCAGCAAATTCAAAATTATGCATAAAGAAGCAATAACTGGTCCCACTAAATTCCCTCAGCACTGTGACACCAAATAGCTCTCCTAATTGAATGTCGGAAGGGAGCATTTTTTGTTCATCTTTCCAAGCAGAAAATGATCAAATGCCCACCAACCAGGACTGGGCAATTATTTTCCAGACCCTACTGTTACCTAATGTAAAAGTATTCTCCAGGTGCAAGGATAGAGTGCGGATTTCTCCAGAAGCCTTTGCTCCTTATGTTAGGCTGGGGATGTTGTGTTTGTATTTTTCCCAACCTGAGTGAAGACTTTGAAAGGCTGTTATTGAAAATGAGACAAAGGATTGGTGGTGATACTCCTGGCTCTTAGAAGCACACATCAGCCTGCAAACCTTTATACACACGGTCTTACAAAGCTTAAAGTCCTTGACCTGTCTTCAATAGGCTGTTGGGATGGGATTTATCTTCATCTGCAGTTGCAGGTGAGTGTGTTCTATCTGTGTCAGGATCCTTCTCACACTCAGCTTCAGCAGAAAAAAATCTTCAAGATTGGTGTTTTACACACTGATTTTTAGATATTGTGCAAGGGTATTTCCCAAATCCATGAGATGAAGTAAATAGAAGATACATTTTTCATTGCCCAAATGACTATATTGCCTCATTCTTACTGTTACACAACCTACAGCTCTCTTCCTAGTGAATGAAAATCTTTTTATTAAAGGCCAAGCAGCGTCTGCACTGTCTCTAATCAGATGGACAGCCCCTGCTCCTGAGGGATCTGTGAATGTATTCTTTAGGTCACTACATTCTCTGAGGAAACAGAAAAAAAAATGCCTCTGTTGATACAAGTGGGAGTTTTTCTGTCTTCCATCACTTCTGGTTTTCACTGGGCATGAATGGAAGAAAGAATTTTTGTATTTATATCTATGTGGCATTTATAGCCCCTCTCCTTTCCTCCCCTCAGACACTCCAGTTATAACGATTCGAGCGGGATGCCTGATGTAAACAAAGATTATTTGATACTGACTTCTTCACAATGCAAACTGTGAAACAGCTGAACCACAAAGTTCTGTTTAGAAGTTAGTCAGGCTGTCGCAATATTTGATTTGTCTTTACACAATAGGTTGTTTTCAGTCTTAAACCTCATAACTTTAACTAACTTCCAATTACGTTTCTATTTGTTCAGGGTTTTTCACTAGCTGAGTAATATTTGAATTGTAGATGCATTTGCAACTTTCCATCACGGGTGTAATGACTCAAGGTGTAGGACCATCAATACAAACTCAATGCTCTTCAGTTAAAGATAATAGCTCCCTTTTTCCAGTGATGTCA
The DNA here is from genome assembly GCA_026546715.1 of Gallinago undulata. Classification (NCBI taxonomy): domain Eukaryota; kingdom Metazoa; phylum Chordata; class Aves; order Charadriiformes; family Scolopacidae; genus Gallinago; species Gallinago undulata. The sequence goes on along the minus strand of JAOTQQ010000052.1, from coordinate 9,688,473 downwards.
ACTCCCACCTAAACAAACAAGAAAAAGATTCTGCCTATCCGTTTCCATTTCTTATCTTTTGGCATTTTGGTTGAATGCTCATATTATGCAGAGGTGAAAGAGCTCAAGTGCCTGTGTGTGAAACCAAGACGTACATACAGCGCAGAGGGGCGGCGCTGCTGCCGCTGCCGTGTCGAGCAGCCCACATTGTGGCTCCCTGGGGAGGGTGAGTTCAGAAGAGAACTGCAGGTGCTAAATGTGAGTTGCAATTCTTCACACTCTTCTAATCAATTCTTTGGCATTCATTTGTATCACGGCAAATTGTAGTTTAAAAAAAATCTTGACTCTAAGACTCTCATTTCTGTACTGAGAAGGAAATGTTTTCTACTGATGAAACAGCAGAAGGAGAATGATCATTTAGATAGAATTCTTCACATTTACTTCTTGGAGGAGTTATCTAAGAATAAGGATCATGATTTATCATCTTCCTAAATCAAAAATAAAAGCAGGCATTGTGTGTTAAATAGCAGAATACACAATCTTTAGTGTCTATTTTATTATTCTACAAACTGTTTTAATAAAGCTGGCAAGGAAGGAAATAAATGAAGCAGACAATTCAGTTTTATGTGTATTGACTAAAGATGAGTAAGGCTGGAGATCCACTGAACCCACCTGGGGACTGGGACAGAAGGGTTGATAAATGCCGTGTTATGACCTCATACAGGCAGTCAAATCTCTGTTGATGAATTCTAGTAATGATACACAGCTTATAATTACCAAGCAATGCAAGTAATGAGCTCAGAAAGGCAATAATGAATGAGAGGAGTTTGGAGAAATAATTTAGGTTACAGCTCTGAAAATACAGGAGTCTCTTAACCCCAGTGACTCAACTGTCCAGCTTCTGCCGTTCTGCACCCTGGAATAAGGCAAGTTTTAAATGGACTCCTCTTCATTTACAGCTGTGGCTTTGACTTGTTCTGTATAGGTAGAGGTCTGTAAATGAAACCATAGTTCTTAGTCCAGAAAGAAACATATATTGCAATATTGTGTTGGTTTTGTTGTGGTTGAACTACTCAAAATCACTGTGTGTCCCCGTGTGTGACGAGGATTTAATGCTGGTGACTGGTACTTGTCCGACAGCACCAGTAAAGGAGGGTCTGTGTCTGCTGGGCAGGTCTGGCCACCAAGTCCCAGGGGTTCCTGCCACAGTGGCTGAGCCCCTACCTGAGCCAGCCTCTGTCAGAACTGGAGTGCGTCTCTTGGAAGGAAAACATAGCATTGTTTAAACTATTTTCAGCACAGAACTGTCACAATCCACTTTTTTTTTTTTTTTTCCAGTGGACAATTTTTCTTAGTTCTTTATTATGCATGTTATTTTCAGTCTTATTTCCCAGGCAGCAGAGCTTGCTGCATGCTCGGAGGGTCCCTGAACGTCCCCTGCACTGGCTGGTGAAGGCAGCCTGTGAACAGAGTTCCCTGCTTCTTTTTTTGCTGTTTTCACAGGAAGGAGCTGGGGAAGAACACAGAACTGCCACACTGCAAACTCATCACAGAGATTGAGTGATGTTTATAGAAATGTTTTTTGTAGAGGAAGATTGATGGGGAGGAGAAAAAAGCCCATCTGCCAACACCAAGACATTACTTAAATTTACATTTATTTCTCCAGGCTGATTTGGGGAGAAGAAACAGTCTAGTGTTTTTAATTTTCACACATCTACCTTAATGCTTTAATTTTTTTTTTTATTTTTAAATCAGACTGATTTGCTTGGCTTGTAGCAATTCTAACTTTTCATAATTTTCTACAAATTAAAACTAACATTAGAATAGGAAGAATACCATCTGTCACTTCATATTCCTTAAAATTCGATTTGTGGTTCATTTTGGTTGAAGAACTCCCCCCTGAGCTTTATTTGTCAGCTTCTTTCATAATCCAGAGACGTGTCTATGAAAAGGTGTACTTATGTAGAAGACTGTCTGTCAGGTCTTTGATATCAATTTGACTGCAGTTTGTTGATTCAGAAAGTTAATAAATAGCTCAAAATTATTGTACAAGATCTTCATGACATGTCATTAGCTGAACCAAGAAGAAAGGTGGGAGCTGTAGTGCTGCTGTTGTAGTTTAAAAGGATAAAACTAAGATACACCACCACCAATAATAATTTGTGTTGAAGCACAGTTCCTTTGTCTGAAATACTTATTTTTATGTTTCTTATTTTCTAAAAAAACTTCAACAATGTGGTAAATATTTGTTGCGAGTTGAGTAAGCTGGATCATTTCCCAATGTATTTGAAAATACGTAGAGAGGAATTTTCTATCCTGAAGATTTGAACTCCTTATGATTGAAACTCTTCTCAATACCTTTTTCTTTTAAATAGATCTTTTGTTCCTGTTAAACTGCTGCTAAAATACATCTTCCAGAAGTTCACAAATAACATGGTCTGTCTGAAATGCTGCTGCTTTTTCATTTGGGGAAAGCTGCTAATTAATCTGAATGTGCTTGTCCCAGCTATAAATACGTGCTTGCCGATAAACGCAGTCAATGGTAAGTCATTTAGATGGCATAAATTGGTATCATGTCATTTCACATCATGCAATGTGGCACCTGAAGTGCTAGGCCACCAGCTGCTCTCTGGAGATAGGAAGGACATACGCATTTCTAATTTTTATTTCCCCCCCCTTTTTTTTTTTAATGCAGAAAAACAGGTAAAATAGCTTTACAATTCAATACCATTTTCCCCTTTGTTCCAGTGTTGCACAGCAGCATTGCTGGATTATTTTTTTTTTAATTTTTGTTCAAAAGAGTATAGGAAGCCAATGACTGCTTGCTAATTAGAGACCCCATTTGGCTGCATGTTTTGTTTTATTAGCCTGTTTGGAGAATGTAATTAGCGATCGGGCCAGAATAAAGCCGTACATCTCCAACCGTACATAATCAAAAAACGTGCCTTGTTTGCTATTCAGTTTTTGGTTTTAATCCGAGGTTGTCTACATATTGCAATTTGAATATCTGTAGGGCTTTCCTCCCCACCCCCCTTCACCCTCCACCCCCCACCTTTTTTTTTTTTAAAATATCTCTTTATTTGCTTTTCCCAGTCACACTGCAAATGTTCCATAGGGACCAAGGGTGACTCGAGCGGCTCAGCTGCCATTTTCAGGACACCTAGGTGTGGTTTTTTTTTACACTGGGTACAGGGTTTTCAAAGTTCTCCTCAAAGTTTGTGGCAGCAGAATTGGGGAAAGCTGTGTTCTTTGAAACATCTTTCTACCTTTTATTTCCAGTCATATTAATCAGAATTTCATAAGCACTCTGAAAAAGTCCTGGAGAACTGACAACCTGTGACAATTTTATTTATGAATCTTACCAGACCAACCCAGGACATTGTGTCTTTGCAGTACAATTCTATAAACACACTCTAGAGCCCTCAGCACAGGAAAAGCTGTTGGAAGCGGGTCCAGAGGAGCCCATGTTGATGACCAGAGGGCTGGAGCACCTCTGCTGTGAGGACAGGCTGAGAGAGTTGGGGTTGTTGAGTCTGGAGAAGAGAAGGCTCTGGGGAGACCTTAGAGCCCCTTCCAGTCCCTGAAGGGGTTACAGGAGAAAGGGGGAGGGACTCTTGATCAGGGAGTGGAGCGATAGGACAAGAGGTGACAGTTTTAAATTAAAAGAGGGGAGATTTAGATTAGATATTAGATATTATTTAGATTAGATAAACTTGACTGTGAGGGTGGTGAGACACTGGCACAGGTTGCTCAAAGGAGTTGTGGATCCCCCATCTCTGGAGGTGCTCAAGGCCAGGTTGGATGGGGCTTTGAGCAACCTGATCTAGGTGAAGATGTCACTGCTCATGGCAGGGGGGTTGGACTAGATGGCCTTTGCAGGTCCCTTCTAACCCAAACCATTCTATGATTCTATGAAAACAAGAAAGATGTTTGCTATTGCATTTTACTGCCCTGACTGTCCCTGAGGTACAGCTGTAGCAGAGAACAACAAAGCAGGGATGGGAGGGCAATGTTGATTTCTTCCTTTTTCCCCGTGTCACCTGCTTCTCAAACAAATCACCATCTTCTTGTTTGCGGCTCGGGAGTCCATAAAGCCACTTGGAAACTTGCTTTGATTTTGACAAAGCATTTTGTATGGCACAGCATAGTTTAGCTGTAGATGCAGTAGCTGCTCTCAGAGCAGACAGGATGTTCACAGTGCCCACGTTGGCTTTGGAAGTTGATGGCAGCCAGGAGAGGAGGAAAACACGAGTTCTCGTTTCTGTGGCCTTAGTTTGGATCTGATGGCTGCTGTTTATCTTTGCCTTTTCTAATCAGCATGCTTTCTGGCAGCTTTATTTTTAATGTTATATAAACCAGACATGTTTCTGCTGGTGGAAATAAAATGAATGTATCTTGAGTATACTCATGTGATAGCAAGAACCAAATGGGAAATTTGTCGCTGACTGCAGCAGGATCAGACCCAGGCTCCACACTACTGAATTTTGTTGAAGAAACACAGCTGAAAGATTAATTTTCCAGGTTTACATAAAGAATATTTCATTAAAAGCTATCTTTCCAGTATCAGATAAAATACAGGATGTTAAGTAAGCAACCAGTTCTTTACTGTTTTTAGCCAGAATTGTTTTGTGTATGGTAGGACAGTCTGTAAGTTCTGCATTGTGTACACACACAAATATGAAATCTGCTGCAAGCCACTGAAAAGAAGGGCAGCTTAATGTTTCAGTGTGGTAGGATAATTCACATTATACAGCTTGATTATAATCAGTTTCCTAGACAGAAAAAAACTTTCCTAAGTAGCCTTAGAGTATTCTAGTGTTTCCCAGTGTCTCTGAGAAAACAGATTTCTTGTTGGTGGATTGCATCCATTACTCCATGGATGCCCCACTGGAAAACTCTCGGGCATCGCATGTGGAACCTCCCCAAGGCTGAGACTTGTTGGCACTGCTGCTGGAAAGCAGAGAACCTGGTGACTAAAGATTACTCCTAGAACACATATGCCTCTGCAATCATAGTCAATAATAACTTGTTTTCAGAAGAAAGTTATTGTGACAATAATATTAGTAAAGTGGAGCTGTTCTGGCCAGGTGCCCTCACACAGCCACCCCTTGGTGGGAAAACCATTGGTTTGGTTGTTGAGCCCCCCCTGCAATTGTGTGTAACCCTTCTCTAAACCAGCCAGGCTGCTCTTCAGAACCCATTTGGTTCTTGCTGTGAATGCTGCTGACTTCCAGAGCTTTGCCTTACAATACAGAGAAAGCATTTGGCAATCGGGAGGATCTCCAGGCAGGAAGCACTCTCTGGCGGATCCTGCCCATTCCTCCTGGCTCAGTGCTGCCTCCGGCCCAAGCAGCTTTTCCCCTGCACCATCGCTCCTCGGGCTTTTCTGAACCAGCAAGCACATTCTCTGTCCTTTTTCACCTTACAGGACTAACCAGGCTCTCATTTCTTGCCATCATCCTAGTCACTTCTCTGTGGGTCTGTGCCGGTTTGAATCCTGTTTTCCAAGGAAGAGCTGTAAGCATGGTGCACTGCTCCCAGAGATGCTTTCCCACCACTTCTCTCTCTCCGTGAGCACCTGCCTGATGGAGGCAGCAGATGCAGTTGCAGGGTGAGCACTCGTGTTCAATGTCACTGGATGCTGCCCTCCGATCTTTTCCCTTAATGGTCATAATTTATAGTATCACCTGTAGCTTCCAGAGGAAAAAAAAGTTTAAGAAAAATACAAACATGAAATACTTTGTCCAAGATATGTTGTTTTTACATGCCAATTCTGTTAGCATCCTGAAGAGATGTGCCCTCTTGGACTTTTACTTCTAGCCTAAACATGATTTTTTGTTCCCTTTGCTCCCACATTCAGGATGAGAACCTCTTTGAGTGATTGCTGTCAGTTTTGAGACAACTTGTGATATGCTATAATTTCTCTTCCACCCACCCTGCACTGAGGCTGCCTTTCCTTCTTTGTTCTAATATTTGTTAAACTGAAAAACTTTCTACTGTTTTGTTCTTTTCAAGTGTAACTCTGCTTGGGTTTTTTGGCATCCTCATAGTATCCTTCCACTTCACAACATCTCTAGTAATTTATTGTCATCATGCAGCATCTGATGGGCTTTTTCTTCTGTACTTCAAAGCTTGCTCCTTTCTCCTGAGTATCTGACTCCATGCTGGCTGGTCAGTCAGTAAGGCCCTGGAACCCCCTCTCTTCAGCAGCTCTCCCTCCCCAGTCCCACTTGTTTGGAAGAAAAGATAGAAAGTCTGTTTTGAATCTTTAAAATATAAAAGATGTGGAGCTTCCTCCACATCTAATTCCCTTACCTGCTGAGTTCACTCACTACTGCATTTAAGTACTCAAAAACTTAGTATTTAATTACAGGCATGTGTGTGTTTGTTTGTTTTATCTTAACTTTTCATTTAAATGCACATGCTGCTCAAGATCAGGATTAATCCCACTTTTTCCTTGTGATTGTGTTTCTATAGATGATGACTCTTCTTATGATGCACCGGAAGTTCCTGAGGTTTCTCTCTCTCACATCTTAATTTTTCTATCATTTATTTTCTAGATGCATTTTTAATCCTCTGATTTTCTCTCCTGTGAGCTCTGTCAGACTCATTTCACACATAAATAACGTCTAATAGGTATCCTTTTATGGCTAATGCGTGTCCCACAGCTTCTACATTCAGTTGGCTGTGTTTTCTCCTCCGTGTATGGAGCTATATTGTATCCCTGCTTTAGTAAATATCATGATGTCTCCCCATTTGCTATTTTTACATTGAAAAGAAGAGGAGCAGTAAGTAACAAACTCCTCTCTTACTGCTGATTTTTTCTTTAACTTCTCTAATTCCTGGATTTCTGCCGATCTCAGCGTTCCCTTGCTGTTCCTCACGTTTGGCTGTGCAGTCTGTGTGCAGGGTTTGAAGGAGAATGCCTCCCCCCCTGCCCCATCTCACTCCCAGCCCAGAAGATCTCTTAAGGTCCCTTCCAACCCAAACTATTCTACGATTCTATGATCTTCTGATACCGTTCTTTACAATGGTCTTCTATTATAATGGGATGTCCAACACAACTACAAAAGCTTAAGGGTCCCAATCCAAGGTATATGAGCCCTGGAGAACAGGGAGGAATATCCACACCAGGACAGCACCGCAAGTTAGGAATCTGGCCAGAGAGCCAGCATGAGAAGTGTGAGGTCTCACAGAAAAAGCCGATTCTTTTTAAAGGAATGACAGTAGAGGATTAATGTTCTCTACCCTGTGGATCTGTGGAATACATCTCATTATATTATTTTGAAAATGTCTAGGTTTTGGCAGTTTAAATACCTTAATTTTCTTAATCCTTATAGACTTCCTCTAAGGAGATTGCAAGGTTGCTTGTAGTCATGTAAATGAAAAATACTTTTCTAAATATACAAAGTTTAATTTCTTACCATTAGGCTGTGTGTCAGCTCAGGAGCTAATCTGACAAGATGTTAAAAATACTAAATGCCTAATGAAATGGAAATATTTGCTGTGTTTCAGAGCATTTGCAGACCTTAGTGATCTAATCTTGAAGTCCTTAGTGTCGGTTTATCGTATGTGTATTGCTGATTCTCATGCTTTGATCCATCAGATCCTCTCAAGCTGATCTATTCCGCACTCCTACAAGTTTCAATATGAGGATCTTGGCTGAACTGCCTTCAGAAATTAGGTACTGATAGGATGGGTTCCTATCACTTGTAAGTGTAGGTGTCAAGGGCTTCTGATGGTGAGAGTGCACCGTGTTGGTGAACATCTCCTAGACTCTGGGTCCAGCTCTGTACTGACACTTTGCTCCTCCTTGTGGGTGAGGAAGCACATGCCAAATCTCTCCCTGTGCCGGGATTTCCCTGGAAGGCAAACCAAGCTGACTAATGGTATATCTAGGTGATTTCCAAAAGGGTTTTGTTGCTAAATGGAAATTCCACTTTACCACTGAAACCTGTAGAATGGAATTAGTAGTATTCATCTCTGAGATGTCACTGCTGGCTGGCAGTCTGTTCTTTCTCAAGACAGGAGAAGGCACCGTGGCCATGGCTTGTGTCATTGTATGTGTTTGCACAGCACTCTTGGATCCCAAAAACATTTTCACGCATTTTGCTGCCTGGGTCATCTGGGTTTTGAAGGGAAAAATTGAAGGAAAATAAGTTGAAAGTTAGAAGTAGAAATGGCTGTGCCTCAGTCCATGTCTTAGCAGGCTTTTTGTTAAGCTGCTCCTGAATTCAACACCACATTATTATCCAGTTGTGCAAGTAACAGTTCAATACATAAAGTGTGAAAAGCTAAGACAGAACCAGGAATTTGGAAGTATTTGGAGCCTGTACCCCTAATAAAGAAATGTTTTAAATTAACTTTTTTGCCTACTGCCTTTATAGCACATCTCATAAATATATTTATACTTCCTGCTGAACCTCAAGGAAAGGACCAGAAGCACTAAACTTGAGTCTACAATTTCTCCTTATTTTAGCTCAGTTTGGAGATACAAAGCCAGCAGAACCTTATTATTATTTTGCCGAGACCTATTACAAAGAAACCCCATTTAGATCTCAACAAGCCTTTGTCTCAAGAGCAAATAGGAATGCTCAGTGGTACTTTGAGCTTGATCTAGGTTGTATCAAATGCCTATAATTTTATGTGTCAGTAGGTAAATCCAAAGGCTCTTATTATCAAAAGTGATAATGGCATAGGGGATGTTATAAAACAGGTGGCACGCTGTTAGGATCCTGCAGGCGCTGAGAACGCCATGTCCTGCAAAGACATCTCTTAGTCAGGGGTGACTCACATTCCAGCACAGGACCAGGAGACGAGGAATTTGTGAGGGCAGCTTGGGGTCTGGTTCTTGTGCTCTCCCTGCATCCTGCATAAAGAAATACCCGCATGGATTTGTGGCAATATATTCTTAAGCTGTGACTCGGTGAGAGATGTTTTCAAACCAGCTGGACTACTTTTTAAAGTTGCATGTAGTGTAAGTTAAATAAGGTAAGTTACATATATGCTCATGAAGTATCGTGTTTTAATTTTAAATATGTTTTATTTAAAATGCATTAAAAACCTATGTAGCCTCTCCAATCTATGCAATATAGTCTGGCATTTTCGGCTTGCCTTCCGTGCCTGTTTAGCACAAACCATCTTGGCACCAATTCGACGTGCATCTCTTTATGCTGCAGCCAGTGGGGTCCCTCGGGAAGGACTGTCACCAGGCAGGATGACGCTGAGCTGAGTAAAGCGAAAGGGATCTCCTGGTGCAGCAAGTAGCTCCTGCTGCCATGGCCCTTCTCTGAGACCTGCTGTGGACAGGAGGAAGGAGCTTTGATCCAGCCTAGGCGAATATTTATAACCAAAGTTTACATTAGTCAAATATTTCTTGACAAAACACTTCACAAAATACATGTTAAGCCTTTCATCACCTAAACCTTATGCTTTACCTCCAGAGGTGAAAGAGGAGGGCTTCAGAGTATATTTAGGAGGCATGGTGATTTGAAATTCATATAGGACAGTACAAAATGTCAGCAAATGATAACATCATGACTAACATTTTCAAGCTTGGCTGTAGAATGAATCTTACTTTTGGGTATGTGTCTAATTTGAAAGAATGCTTTTTATGTTTTGCTTTTGTAGCGTTGCTGTATGTAGACGTGGTTGCAGTGCTGGGGAGGGACAGGACACAGGTAGGCATGCTCCTACATCTGCTCCTACACGTTTCTTTTTGTGACATCTCTTTGGTGACATTAATGAACCATACTGTGCTGCTACAGGTCAACTGCTTTGAGTTTCCTCTAAAATAACCTTAAACAATTGGAAGAACAAAAGGGGAACAAACGAGATAGAAAGCAGCAATCAGCAAGCACAGGCTGCCTCATTGTTTTTTTAGTTTTAATTATTGCTCAAAGCAAAAGTCTTGATGTTGAAAATTAAGATCTCAGCAGTCTTGCAGCTGAATGTAGCAAGAGAGATTTTATTTTAAGAAAGGCACGTTTAATTGTTTCTAAAATGTTTTAAAGGTTATAAAAGTCTCTAGACAATAACACTATTTCAAAATGCACTACGAATGCCAAAAAAAAATCCTAGTGAGGTTGGTTTATTATGCTTAAAGCTTTATGGAAAAATCTTTTGCTTTAAACTTAATAAAACCCAAACATATCTCAATAAAAAATGGGCATATAAGGGAGAAGGATGTACTAGTTTCTAATATTCTAGCTCACTGTATAACAAAGCACATTTTCCTTTATTCACATCCCTGCTTCAGTGTAAGGGATCTGACAGCGAGCAACACAAGAGAATAATATGCGTACAGAAAGTTATTTTTATTAGAAATAACAGTTTAAGAAAACTTACTATCCCTTTTTACAATATTAAAAATGAAAATATTTGTCACAATTCTCATTTTCAAATTAAAACCTCTTTTTTGTTAAAGTGTATTTTAATAGAGATATTGTCTGTTTGGAATCATTAAAAAAAAAAATAATTAAGCTCCAGTATTCCTAGTGTGGCATTTCCAACATTTGAAATTAAACAAGCTCTTTTTCTCCACTGAAACAGAGATGTTTAAGCAGCATTAGACTGATCTAAAACACCTTACTCTTCCTGTGAAGTCTTAGAACTGAAGTCACACTTTTTAAAAATTCATAGGTTATTAAAAACATTCCGAAGAAGAAAGTTCCTATTACGAATTCCTGTAAAGCTAAAATGGCTATTCCTGTCATAAGATTTTCAAATTATAATTAGGAAAAAAGTGTGGTGAAATACATTTTTTTTTTGTGCTAACATTTCATTTAAATGGTGTTGACTTAAGATCCTGCTGAGAAAGATTCTGATTTGTTGTGGCTCTTTAACTCTGTAATATAAACAATCCTTAAGTATGTGTGTAAGAGAGAGGGGTTTTACATAACTTGTGGTTGCTTCTGGAGTGCATGTTTATTTGCATGTAAAGTAATATTCTATCAAGTTTATTATAAATATTGTTGTAAATAATTTTAATATTATTGGAAATAATCCTTGTGGAACAAAACTTTGGTTTATGACTATGCTTTCTTCTTCAGACATAAAGAAAATCAGCATGAACAAAAAGTCTTAAATTTCTTTTACGATGACATGTATGGTTGATTTACGTGTAATTCACCATAAAATACTGGCTCATGGTTCAAATTAAGTTTAAAATGATTTAGGACTAAGAATAGTTTAAGAAATACAGAAATTTCTTGAAACTAAAAAACCTAGTAGTCACAGACAAAGCAATATACAAAGCAGAAAAAAATGCATCGGGAATCAATTGCAAATCACGTTTGTTTTTTTTTTAAATCATTCTTGTCAGCTCAAAATTGTTGGCTTAGAAGAATATTGAATCCGTACTTTCTCCAAAACTGGACTTTTGCCAAAATCAGTTCAGACACAGGTCTGCATGCCAGGATGTTGTGCCACATGATATGGAGTGGTCCCTCCCAGCCTTGATTTTTCTATCATTCTAAATTTTGATGATTCTAAAGAAGTTGGATGGACTGAAATGCTGCAGAAAGATTAACAAGCTGAGGGTGGCCAACCACAAACCAAACACGCAAACAAACAAGCACACCACACACACTCCCCTCCACCCCAGCACCTTGCAACGCATCAGTCACTTGTCCTTGCAAAGCTTTGTTGTGATTTTAGCGTGGGACACTGACAGAGTCTCTTGTCCTGGATGGCTGACCAGGGGTTTAAAGAAGAGCAGGAAAAACCTCTATTTTTTAAAAATTAAAAATACATTGGAGCCAGACGCGTTTGCTTAAGCACATGCTGCATCCAGATCCTGGACAAATGGGTCTGAGCATCCAGCTGGCATCTCGCTTGCCAGTCACCCACCTGCCTGTGAGAACACTAAGACTGCAGAGCGGCTGGTAAATAGGATTTCTTTTTCCTTCTCTTAAGTGATACCTGCCCAAGTTAAGGGGGATGCATTCATGTTTAATTCCATCACCGAATACTACTCTCCAACACTTCCAACTACTTTCCTGATCTGTCGTTATTTGCAGCCTTTTTCCTGGCCTCAGGCTGTCAAATGAGTTCGTGCAACAACTACAGCAGATGGGCCCGGACTGGGAAAATACGGGCTTACAATCTCAGCACTGGTAGCAGGACAGAGAGCACCATGCCCAGTCTTCTACTGGTCATTATTTGTTATAAGTGATAAAAATTAAAATTCTTATCGTGCATCCTCAGCCTGAAAAATTGCTCTTGTATGAAACAATATTCAAGGACTACAACACCATTTCAAGTGTAGTAGTAAATGCCTATGTGTCTAAAGATGCATCAGTACTGATTAAGTATACCAGGAAAAAAAATTTCATTGCCTCTTGAGATTTCCATGGAAAAATCAGTAAGATAATTTTACCTTGCAAAGCAAACAGTAAGCCAAAACATACGTTACACAGATCTTCAGGGGATCAAAATATTTTATTTTTCTATTTGAGACTAGTGTAATTAAGAGGTGAAAGCACTTGTAACTCTAGTATTCATAAGATGTGATTTACTAGTAGCTGGAAGTATAAATTCAAAAGAAAGTTAATGTTACACAGGCCTAGTTTTAGCAGAAGTAACACAGAGGTGTAATAAAATATTGTTGGGAATCTTTTGTGTTGCTAGAGATAATAGAGAGAGCTGCACAGAGTTTTAGAAAGGGACAACTTAACATAAATCTTCTCTGGCCTGAAGAAATGTCTCAGACTTGTAAAAAGGAAATAGCATTCCAGTCAACACAGAACACCTCAGCGACAGTAAATTGTTAGAAAACATTGCTGCCCTTGAAGAAATGCCTGAAAAGCATGAAATGCTATTCACACCTATGGTTATGGCAAAAATAAAGGAGGCTTACCGTGTAGAATGCAGAGCAGACTAAGATCACATTTCAAGATCACAATCAAGAACACACACAAAAAAGGCATTTGTTTTATGCATAGGGTTTATTTGGCGTTATATTAAACTTAGACAGACTGTCACGCTACACTGAACAGCTCAGAGAGAACTTGAGGACTGATACAGAATATTTGGGAGGCGGAATATGGTTGAAATAACGGACAAAATTCCTAAAAATTATTTCAGGGTATAAAAGCCTACTCCAGACAGTTTCATTCTACTAAAATTGCTGGGGAAGACAGCTGATAGTCAAAGATTTTAGCTACAGGCATACTGAATCGGCCTGCTGGTCCGTAAGTTTGACCTCCAACTAATTCTCAAGGAATTGCTCGAGCTAATTCTTCCTTTTCCATTCTTTGTCTTGTTTCACAGTGTTCTTGGGGCTGAAGGCAGCAGAGGCTGCCTGGGGCAGAGGTGGGACCAGCTGGTGCTGCAGCAGCTGAGTCCCCATTCAGCTGGCTCCGTGCTCACCCGCACCTCGTCCTGCCCTCAGCACCAATGATGCCGCCAACTGGATGTCTTCACCAAGCGACAAATAAACTCAGGAAGGCAGCTGAAACAACTATGTATGTTAAACAGATGGAAAAGTGGAAGAGGAACTGCCAATGAGTTTAAAATCAATGATTCCTTGGGAAGTACCGTAACAGCCATGTGCCATAGTTGTTTCCCTTGCTCAAATATGTATTAAGCGGTTAGTGGCAACAGCTCAGCAGTTCGGAGACCCAAACACTGTTCCTTTTAACCCCAGTCTGTTTACCATTTTTCAGATGACGTGTGAATACCTTAATATACATATTAATATATCAAACTTTACATAATATATGCAATGCTTTCATCTGTGCCTGATTCCCATGCCTTTCAACGTGAGTCTATTGAAGGCAAAAATAATCTGAAACAGCACCAAAGAATTTGACTCTGGATAGAGATTTTTCTTAAGATGAACAGTTTGTTCCATAAAAAAAATTTGGTTTGGTTTTAGTTAAATTAATAGTTTGGATGAGAATTATTTTTAAAAACTAACATTCAATTTCAATTGTTTTCAATTGTATGCTTTGATGTTTTCTTTCAGAGATTGAGCTGAATTTAATAGAAAATATTATAAAAGTAAAATGTTTATTTGAATTATGATATTTTCCTGATGAAAGTAAGAGGGTGTACTGTGCAGTTTTCTTTGCCTCTAAATATTTCCTTCCCATACCTATGTTGGAACATACAGAACAGGAACGTAGGTATCATGTGAGGATGGTTGTCATTCCTGCCTATGAGCAACTACACTTGCTAAAAGCAAGGATTTTGAGTGTTTATGCACATGTGTGTTGCTTAATCTACTTTTTTATTACTTCAGTTTGCAGTACTTTACAAGTCAGAAAATAAAAGGTAAGGCATAATCAGCAAAAGAGAATCTTGCTGGTTCTTTGGAGGAAGTAGAGAAGCCACAACAGAGAAGGGCAGAAAACCAAAATAACTTTGCAATCGCATTTGGATACGCTGAAAGAAGAGTGGTGGTATGGCCACCAGTCACATAGGAAGAGAGTTGTGGGGAATGAAGTGAAAAATTAACACACTGTGGATCATTTTGGCAATAAAGCTGAGGTGGAAAAATTTTTGAGAGATGATGTTGAAGAGTAAGGGTGGGAATTAGCTAATGCCTGGTTGTAAAAAGAAATGGAGAAAGTGGAGTCATAGCTGATTAAGAGGTGACAAACTCAGGTCAGGAAAAGGACAGTGGGTGTTAACCATGAGCGGGTGAGGGTGGGAGAACAGGAGATGAGCAAAGGCAAAGTAGTGGACGGGGGGTCAGACTGAGGAGCAATGGGATTTGGGGTCACAGCTGAATGGAGAATGAGTAACTTGAAGAAGGAAGTAGAAAAGAAGATTAAGATATAAATCTAGATCCTTCAGGGATATGAGCAAGAAGAAAAACAAAGTGGAGTCAATTCAAGGAAGTAAGAAACGCGGGAGGCAGAGGCACACATAGCAGGGCAGTGTGCTACTGCTCCAGCAACGGAGAGCCACAAAAGCCTAGCAAAAATGCATTAAAAATTGTATTTCCTTAATTTCATTTTTAAATTTTATTTTATATTAAGTGGAGAAAGGATTCTCAAAATTTTTCATTTTCATTTTACAAATAGATATTTTTTTGCCCAGATAAATATCCTAAAAGCATAGAGAACAGGATTCTTCTGAAAATGCACTTAAGAGCTTTTCCTTTGTGGAAGTTACCTGTTTAAGAGTGTGTTGAATGAGACCAAGTTAGGAGGAAGGGGGTTTGTTCTCAGGCTTGTTCTATACAAAACTCTCATGCATACCAACCCTGCAGGACTTAATATTTAAAATATTTGGATTGCTGATATTAATGTCAGTGGTAAAGGTAAGGTCTTTGTAGAACTCAGCTGCAGGTATGAGGTGGTATATGGAGCCGTTCTGCAGTTCCTGCAATAGAGAGCAAACAAAAATGCAAAAAAGTACCCACCAAAAGCTTAAATTTTGTACTACTTCCCAGCAGAGTTTCACTCAAAGGAGGTTAAAATAAAACACAAACTCAATCATTAAATTTAATTCATCAAACATTTGTTTTATGTTTTAAAAAAACACTATTTTAATATTTTTTTTCAGGGAAATATATCAATGGTAGACAAGAAGTAGCCACCAGAAACTTCCAGTTGTTAGAATGTGTGGGTTTAAGTACAAATATCTATAAAGTTCATCAGGGATACCTCTAAATTGGTGGTGTTATTTAATCCATAAGAGACATTAAGTTATTAGACTGCTAACAGTATTTACAGAAAACTAGGCTAGAAGCAAACAATTACTCTAGGTAACAGAAAAATAAGATTCCCTAATATGTTGGTTAATTACTACCACAAAAACGTCAGGCATTAAAAAGTGTCTATGATCTTCTCAAGTTTCTTTTCAATATCAAGGTTGTAATAAGATGAGCTGTCCTGCCACCTGCCTGCTGGTGAACCTAGGAGTGATTCCTTCAAAGTTAATGGAATTTGACTCTTGAAATCCACATAAGTTGTAAGTTCATAATGCTGTTAACGTTTATTTATGTTTAATGTCCAAAAGCACAAACAATTATAGTCCCAGCTTTAAAGAGCACGGTGTTTAAGGGCCTGGTTCTGTAGACAAGCATGCATCTGTTTTCTTATTGGTTCCATCAGCTGAAGGCCGGATCCTCGTCTATGTGTTAATCCAACTTTTGCCACACTGTCATGTATAATTCCCTTTGGGCCGAGCAATTACTGTTAGAAGTAATGCAGATGACAGCTAAGTTAGTCACAATGACACAGAGCGCTGGTTGATTTTACAGCTAAGCCTCCATTACAGCTATGCCTCCATTACAGCTATGCCGCCACGCTCCACGCAATCCGTAAATAGATTTTCTTCAGACGTCTTTCCGGCCCAAGTGACCAAAGCCTGAAGCACGTCCGTGTTTTGAGGTCTCACCTCACAGACAGCGTGCTCCGGTTGACAAGGTGGGTGGCTTGGGACAGCCTTCGGGCAGGGTGACACCAACCGTGTCCGGGCACAGCAACTCCCCAGAGCCCAATCCTGCCGCACCGCTGTGGGCAAGCGGATGGAGGGAAGAGAGGCTGGAGGAAGTCGTTACTCTAACGGCCCCTGACAGCTGAAACATTTGTTTCAGCGCAATTAAGATAAGCAGCAATAAAATTAATTAACCTGTGGTGATCTAATGAGGAAAAGTGAGAAGACCTGACTAATAAAAAATGGCAATTGCATGTTTTGTGAAGAGCAGTTACCATTTCCAGAGTCTGTGTGTTCTAGTTTTCTGTATATTTATTAGTGGAATACATTAATAGACCATCACTATAAAATGCTGCAGGTTATTCCTCTTGTAACCCTTATCTGTCTGAAGGAAGGCTGCAGTTTTCAGTCTGGGGCAGAATCCACCATCCATGCTACAGATAGACCGATACATAAGCAGATTCCTACCTGGGAAACAGAAAGGATAGCTACAGAAAACTAACCTCCCCCTTAATCTTAACTATATCCATTATCCACTTGTCAGCACACCACAGTTCGGAGGCTGTGTTGGTTCCCATTCCAGGCATACACGTGGTACTTAAGACAGCTAAAATATAATTCGTGTTTACACAAGAAAATTAAGCTGAGAAGTTGCTGTGGCGTAATTTAATTGCAAGATCAGTGCTGAGATAACCTCATCCCTCTCTGCCCAGGCTTCCTGCGTTTGAGGAAGTTATCATTTCTAGTTAATGAAAGTTAACTATTTACCGATCTATCAGAATAAGTACATGTAAGCAACATAGTTCAGCTTGTTAAGATTTACTAGTCAAGAGGAAAATCCAAATATAGTTTCAGATGGCTATATAATGGAACACAATAATCCAGGTGTTTGTGAATTTTATTTTATCCAATATACATGGTATTGTGAACCGAAGTTGAGGTGGAACTAAGTTTATGCAAAGGAGTATTTGTGATTAGGCTGTCACAGCACCTTGTCCAACACCGGCCAGGTCTTGCTTGCTCTGACTGGCTATGCACGACTCAAGAGACACACGTAAACAGCCGATTAGACCCTAACAATACTTCATACTCTCTGATAACATTTTTAATACAGTCAGAAACTGGTTTGGGGCTTCATTTCGGGGATGAACACAAAACCATCTCTTCCCCACACGCTGCACTCCTCCCGCCGACACCTGACATGGCGCCGCCAGGCGGCAGCGCGGACGGTGGGGGGCGGGAGGACGCAAGAATAGCAGTTTTCGATTGGTCCGAGTTCCGCCGGCGCCTGGCGATTGGTGCTCGCTGCCGCCCTTCTGGAAGGTTCGGCGCTGCCGCTGAGGGGAGCGCCGGGGCGTGGGGTGGCGAGGGTTGTGTTCAGCCTGGGATGGCGGTCGGAGGCTGGCGTGGGTAAAGGGACCTCCACTCCTGTGAGGCAGACTTGCGTGCACAGCTTTGTGCGTACAGGTGTGGGCAGTTACAAGTGAGCCTGGCTCAAGCACAGCTGCCTGGCTCCACTCCTCATCCACAGGCATGTTTTCAGGCTGTGTGCCGCTATAGAATAGAGACAAAACATGCCAGTTCCAACAGCTGGATTTTTTTTACGACTGAATTGTTACAAAAAGGAGATGAGCTATGAGTGGTGTTGCTCCTCTTCAGGTAATGAAAGTTCTGATCGATCTTTACCTGGTTGTGAATACCTCTGTTGGCTTCTTTATACTGAGGAATTGTCTACTGTCCTGCACCACACTGAAAATCGGGTATTTCAGTGACAGCTTAAAATGCATGGTGTTTTGTATCAAAGTAATTAATAGGGTGACTGCTATTCTGTAGGACTATCTTCATATTTTATTCCTAAGTCTCAATTTTTATAATTTAAATTCCTGTTAGTTACAGGAGAATGATGCTGTAATTGATTTGTATAAGTTACACAATTTATAGATAGCATTAGGACCTAGGGTTCCTCTCATACATCTCATTTGAATTACAGCAGCAACCCCTGCTAGTTATAATGTGTGATAAGAGAATTTGGGACCTTCCTATGGAATTTAAGTCTAGCTTTCCATGAAGTACTAGTGTGGTGGTCTTTGGACCAGGGAAATGAGTAGGAACGTGACAGCCTACATCTTGAGGTGATTGAGGCTTTCATATCTTGAGGTGATTGAGACTCTGCAAGCATCCTTATCCAGATCCAGAGCAGGTAAAGATGTTTTCATCCTCAGCTGCTTCTCATGACCTTCTACAGGTGGTTACTCTGTCTAAAACAACACTGGTCCTCAGCTGATACTAGTTTGCTGAATCTGCAGCAGACAAAATCAGCCAAATGTTGCTTCATTTATCCTGTTAAAATAATTTTGCTTTAATTTATATTATCAAAACTGCCTTAAGAGCAGGAGCATGTGAGCTGCACTGAGCAAGTTACCTGTTGAAGCGCTGCTGCTGTTTGCTAGGTAACAGGCTTTTGTTTACCAGATCCCCTAGAGAAATCGATCACTTTTAGGAAAGGTTCCTCTTATGAAGAAAGGCTTCTGGATGCCTGTGCCCTCCCTTTTCTGTGTGTTTGCTTATTTTGCATGTTGGCCAACTCAAGAATGTATATTCATCTGTCAAAATAATTCTGTAACTAAGGTAATTTCAGCTGTGTTCCTTTTGCAGAAAAAGCATTTAATGCAAACACACCAGCAACATAAGTACTGTAAAAGGGTAAAGCTTTCTTGCTTATGGTTTCTAGTAGGAATTCTAGGAAATAGCCAACTTCCTAGTAATTGTGAGGAATTTGCACTTCTTAGGGACAAGTGCAGGTATCTTCATTGCTCTGCTGCCTTTTTTTCCTAATGGTCAGGCTTGCAGGTAGTCCTGAAGGTGAACAGTCATGTCATGCAGTACTTCAGTTCAACTCCTGTCCCAGGATATGCCAGTTTGGTGCAACTTTTCCTGCTGTTTTGTTTCTTTGTTGTTCTTTGAATTTTTTACATTGACCTTCTGAGGTATTTCACAAAGCCATATGTGAAATTAGGTAATTACATTGAACGTTCAAATACTGGAAGCGTTTCTGGGAGACTTTTTTTTTTTTTTAATGTCGTAACTGTAACTGGAAATAGGAGTTATGCTTATTCAGCCAGGAGACCCTAAAGAGAACTGTATGATCTTGCCTCAATAATTCTAAATAATCTTGAAAGGGAAATATTAAATTGCCTGGGATCAACATTAATCCTAAGCAAAAGAAACACTATGTATTAGCAGTAAGAATTCAGAGTAAATGGAATGAAGAGGCTATGTCCATTAAAATCCATTGCTAGGAATTGTTTGCTTCCACCTACAACACAACATCCCTGAAGAACTGCGTGCTGCTTACATAGTGTGAAATAAGCATTTTGGAAAAGAGGCTAGTCAACAGCAATTAGCACTGTTTTGTTTATCTTTGTGCATTTTGCTCACAGCTTTAACAAGCAGATATAGACAATACAATATAAAAATGTGCATTCTGTTTACCAAGTAAAAATCCTCGGAGCTATTATTGCTTTACTGTTACTACGCAGGGTTCTTTTTTGATTTCTCCAGTCTGCTGTACCAAAAAAATCCAGTATTGAAATAATACAAAAGACCTTGCAGGACTTGAAAGCTGAATAAATAATTATAATTCTGTTTGAAATCATACTGTATTTACAGTATCATACCACATATTTACTGCATCTACCACAGAGTTCAATACTGATGAATTTTTCAAATGTATTTCTTTAAATTTCATCAAATGAGAATTGGGGACACAGAAAAGTTACACACTGTACACTTATATGAGTTCCAAAGCTAACTGCACTCTCAACTCGACCACAGTTTATGTATTTCCCCTTAATTTACTGAGTGGTTTTCCACCATAGAAAAATAAATAAGTTGAAGGAGTATATGAAAAAAAACAACCTCCAAATATGGTAAATTAAGTTGCAGAGACATTAACTTTCCCATAAGGTTAAGAGGGAACTCTTTGAAAGTTCCCTTAAGGAGTTTTTGTAAATGACCTCTTCACAGAATAATTACTGCGGGTAAGACTGAGTGAGACTGAGTTCAGGCTTCATGCTTGCTTAAGTTAGGCTACTGGGGAGAAGTCAGCTTTAGTGCAAAATGCCATTCATCTTCTGCTGGTAGCTTGCACTAGTAGCTGACAGTTGCAGAATGGAAAACACTAGTATTATTTATGCAAGTGAACTTGCCAGTTGTGAGGAAAACTGTTGTTTGACCATCATTTATGCTGTGTACTCTTCCCATGTTTTCTTTCTGAAAAGAGGAGGAACAACTAAAATCTGAAGTTAAAGGGGAAGGAAGATAAATTCTTGTTCTGGAGGTTTTTGTTTGTTTATTTTTTAAAGTTGTTACGCACTAGCACAGTGCTGTAGTGTCTGTGCTGCAATGTTGCAGAAAACTATTCAAAGAGAAACATCTTAATGATTATTTGGAAACATAAAAACCACAACTAATATAAAACCATTCCATGCATGTAACACCTGTGCTTTTTGTCAGCCATCTTAAGTGCTTAATTTTTCATGTTTGCAGTAGACCTTATGCAACAAAATGTAAAAGCTGTGCTGGATCATGATCTGATATATTTAGACCATTATTCTATTTAATATAATTTACTTACTAGAATAAAATTATGGTCTTCCCAAAGTCTCATCTGCTTAGAAAGGAATGAAATTACAAAATATTTAAGCATGGATTCTAAAGTACATAGCAAAGATTTTATTTGTTGCATGTTAATGCCTGAATACAATCTGAATATTTTTCTGTGAAGGCTTTAATTGCAAGCTGATAACAATGAGTCATTTGTGGCAACAATCATTCATTGGGTCATGATCAAAAAGCAAAGGAATAGAATTACGAAGAAGAGAGACCAAGGCTCTCCTTGCCTGTATTCCTCTTCTGCTTTCAGGGCAATTATGACATGTTTCTGCATTCCAGAATTTATGGAAAAAGAAGATGGGGGAGGGAAGTTAAACCCTTTGGTAGTTTTGACTTGGAAGAAATGCATTCTTACTCAAAGAGAGCTCTGTCCCTGTTACTATTCAGGAACCAAACAATGACCGTGCTCAGCAACACTGGAATGAGCTCTGGGCTGGCCCAGCAAGCGCAGTACCAAATCTATACAGAGGGACGTCAGGGGTTGTGTGTGTCTAGGGGCAGAGCCTGCTCACTCCTTGAAGGTTTGCTCTTTTGCATGAACAGTCTCTACCTTTGGCCATAGGAACATTTGAAAAGCAAATCATGTCCCTGTGGTCCTGAGGGAAGGAAGCCCACATGCTTTCAAACCAAACCGAGATAGCACGACTTACTATGCATATGATATGGTATTAGTATTTTACTGAACTAGACATGCTGATTATATTTTTTTAGTTTTGTGATTGTGCTTGAGTAAATAAAATACATGCTGAAATAATATAGATTCTCATAGCTACACAAAGACTTGCAAATCCCACCAGTGAGATACAGAACATTGGTGATCTTGAATGACTTCAAATGTCATCTTCTTGGTGAGGCTTCTAAACTGTGAGGGATAATCTGATCTGTTATTCCAGTTTGATGGTGAGATGTTGAAAAATCACTTGTTTGTGCTGGTAGCTTTGTTATGGCTGAGGGTATTGTTATCCTGATTCATCTGGCTTGTGTTGGTAGAAATTAGTACTGTTATTAAATGCTACTGGATGTCTTGTAGCCTTGTGAATGCAGTTATGGGCTTTTTTTTTTATAATCAGGCAACTTTTCCATTTTCCTGTAGATAGAGCTTTTTCTAAACTTTATTTTGTTCTTAAGCCTGTTTTAACCTTCCTTGTCCCGATCTATAGTTATGCAGATTCTGAATTTCTTTTAACCAGCATTACATACCTGAGCATGAGCTAGAAAGAGTGAGCAAGGGACCATTTGCTTAAAGCAGGGGTATCCTTATGGTAGATACTAGTCATGGTCAGTAAGGAATTGGATGTTTTGCTGGTTTATGCTGGAGCCCTCAGGCTGGCAGACACTGAACACCCTTTCATCCTTCTGACTTCAAAGTACTGATCAGAACTGTGCAGAAACAGGCTTTTAGTTAGATCTGTAATTGAAACAGATCTATTAGACTGACTTACCTCATCTTTTCAAAGTATCTTGTATGTAACCTTACAGCAAATGAGTATGTTGTTTTCAGGCAGCACATGGTCCCATGTATAATTATTGCAGCTCTTTTTATCTATGTATAAATGCACCTTCCTTCAATTCCATTTGAGAGATGAATTAAACACTAGCTTATCTCCCTTTACATATATTTTAAAAATATTCAAGGCTTTCAGAGAATTGGAATTGAATTGTTTAATTTTGAAGTCTTCTATAGCATTTTCGACTTCGCATACGGATTTCATCCTCTTTATCCAGAGGAGCTAGGAAAATTGTGATCAACGAGCTAAAACTAGAGTTGACCTAGAGGATGATAATATAAATACAGTTGTGAGATTCCTGAAAATTCACACACATGCACGCACATTTCTCTGTGTTCTCTTATAAAAGCTGGTGTTCTGGCAGTACAGCTGCCTTGTTGAAAAAGGATTTTTTTTTTCAGAGTTAAAAGCATGATCCACTTAAGTCTCAGTTAAAAATCCTCTCTATTAAAGTTCTTCCTATGACAGACCGTTAACCTCTGATGGATACTTGGATACTCTATGCAGCAGCCTGTACAATGCTGTGTTTTGGATTTGGGACTAAAACAGTGTTGCCCACCATAGACCTTCACATTTACAGCAAGTGGGACACACATGAAGGCTAACATTCAAGTAATGTGTTGCTAGGAGCAGCTGTCTGAATATTCCAGGCTGGAATATTCTGGTGGAAATACAGTTTGTTTACGAGTTGGTAAAAATGTAAGACAACCTTGTTATGTTAAAAACAACTGCTTCTCAAAACACGAATCTATGCTTTTTAGTGATTTTAAGGTTATATGCAGAAAAACATAAAGCTTTTGTTATTTTTTTTTTACCATAGGTTGGTATTTTTCTCTGGAAGGCTTTGCAAATCTGCATGTGACTGTTACCTGTGAAGGATGAAGTTTTGCGGGAGTTGCTAAGGTGATTTTTGTGGGATGGAAATGCACTGGTAATTTGCTGTTAAGTTGTTTACAGGAGAATATGAATGAGATTTCACCACCCACAGCATCTGTATCTGATATTTCAGAAAGATTTCAGTAGAGAAGAAAATAATTGTACAGATGCACTATTCGCAGTCTGTCCAGGGATGATAAAATGCAATCTAGATGTCTTTAGGTAGAGGGCATAAACATTTCACCTTTTCATAATTTTAACCAGAATATGAAACATTTTAATTTAATTTAAATTTTTCCTCTTTTTTGTTTTGTGGCAGTTTTTTTTGGTTTTGTTGTTGTTGGGTTGTTGGGTTTTTTTTTTCAACTTCTGTATGTGAGTGGCTTAACAAGTGTTTATTGGGAATATTTAGTGTTCAAAAGTTGGTATTTACCCTGAGTCACCATAAATAGCTTTAAAGTGATGAACAAACCCTACTGCTCCCATGCATCTTTCCTCCCAAGAAAACAAGAAAGCACTGTAAGTCTTTGGTGAGGGGGGCAGAAATTCCTTCTTGATTCTAAATGTCAGGCCTGCCTTATCCCTAGGATAAGGTGGAGTATTGGCACATACTCAACATCCTGTTTTTCCCTATGGCCAGTCTGTCATAAAGTTAAGCATCACGGAGAAAAGTTTTGAAGAACAAATAGTCTTAAAGCCTAGAGCTGATGTAATATACATTCCAGACCTGTAAATTACAGAGGGATACATTGGCAGTGACGGTGTGTTTGCCATTGTGACATCTAGCTTTCAACTTGGCTCTTCATTTCCTTCTTTAAAATTATTATTTAGGGATGAATTGGCAGCAGATGATTATAGTATGGTTCTTCAGTTTGCTTTTCTAACCTGACAGAAGGGTACAGTTGACTTACATACATATATCTGTTGACTTAACCTGTACTTGTCAATAAATTCTGGGAGAATTGTGGATTAATTTTTTTTCAGTTATTTGAGGACAAACTTACCTTGTGTTTGACTATTTTTTTAATCCTCTCCTCCCCCCAAAATAAAGTAATATAGTTTGTCATAACAAGGCTATTGGCTAGTTCACCAGCTGGGCCTGATGACAGCGTATCTCACCTCTGACTTCCAGTAATCTTAAGAGCTGAGGTTGTTTGGCCATAGGTGTGTTGCTGAGGGGAAACCCTAGTGAATTCACTGTGCTGAGAACATACTTTTTGCCTTCTACGCTTGTGTATGTCAAGAGGTGACTGAAGGTATCTCGGTTTGCAGGCCTGCAGTCTTGACTGACAGCTCATTAAAGTTAATGGGACTGATCAATTTAATAGGACTTTCAGTCTGGCTTCTCATCAATATTTATGAACATGCATACTTTTTTTTGTAACTTAGTGTTGATTTTTATTAACCAAAAAGACCTGACTCCAAGTAAAAATATTCAAAATAAACAACATAAAATATTCACTACCTTCTGCACAGTAAGTCTGAGCTATATGAACACTTGTCAGAATTCAGAGATTGCCTGAATCTTTTGAGTCTACCCTGAATTCACTGTCAAATTTAACCTTATTTGCAGTCTCTGTAATTAAAATACATTCCCAATTCTTCAGTATTATTCTTTTTCCATTTCTTTTAATTTTAATTTCTCTTAATTTGTCTTTCTAGACTACTTAGTTTTTATGCAACTTTGAAAGACAAAAGCATAAAGCATTAAACTCAAGTTTAAGCCTTGAGTTTTCAGACAACAGATTGATTTCCCCCCAGTGTTCTGGGCACAATGGTGATATTTAGATTTCTAATAAAGAGGTGAAGAAAGAGAAATAATAACTTAGTGCTTTTCTGATAAGAAATGTGGATTATGTGACTTTGCAGGTAAGATAATAATAAGCTATTTTACTCTATACTTGTCCAGGGTGAAACAATAATATTCATCTGTTAGTATCTTTTTGTGCAAGTCCTTACCAAGATGACATGAAAAGAGGGCAAGGTAGAATTTTACAGCTTCTTCAGCTTCCTTACATTTACTAAGATCTCATTTTAGTTTTTCCAAGCAGAAGAAGCTTTTGTCTGTTTTTTTTTTTCATTTGCCATGTAAATATAAAAAGGATCAAATCTTGCATTCTTTGAGTTTCTTTATAGATTGTAAGACCAAGTAGGGAGAAAGGAGAGCTACTTTAGACTTAATTGCAGTGGCAGTCAGACTATAGAGCTAAAAGGAATGTCATCATAAAATGAATGGCATTTGCACAAAATATCAAAACTCTGAGTTCTTCACTGGAACAAAAGTCCTCCCAAGAGAAGTTTCTTCCAAATTGCAGGCATTTGAATTAAATAAAATATAAAGATTCAAACATTACTTCGAAAGATATGTTTGTATTCTGCAGAGAGCTTGTAATAGCTTTCTGCATACATGCAGGAGTAATTCTGAAGGTAATTTAGCTTTTTTGCTCACATAGTAACTAAAAAAACAGCAGCTAACTCCATCTGTTTTCTCCAGAAGAGGCAACACGAATAAGATTTCAAAGGTGCTGAAATGGGATTCAGAGGAGACTTCCAGTAGTTTCACCTGGTTCTAATACACTGCTGCCCCAGTACTTTCAAATATATCACTAGAAATGTTTTACTGATAAAAATAGTTCCATATTGCGTGCGTTGTTTCCAGGGACGTATCTGCCATTTTCTGGCACTGTAGCTGAATTTGGATTGTAAAGAGCAGCACAAAAATAAAGCTAAGAAAAACAAGTTCCTTAAAGAACAATTCCTTATCCACTGTGATTTGATTTTGGGGGTTGTTTTTTGTTTGTTTGTTTGTTGGCTTTAGATCTGAATCAGATCTAAAGAAGACTTTCTTCTTTATTTTCAAGAGAATTTTGATACGGTGAAGCAAATAACAGAAGTAGAGTCTTGTGTGGGGAGGTGTTTGCCAATGATTGCCATATAGTGGAGCCTAACAGTTGTTTGGAAGTAGCTGGGTTTAAAATGCTGGCTTTAGGACAATGGTCTTGCTGTTTTAAGAGAACAAAAAGCAGCATAGAGGTCAGTTGCTTCAGAGGCAGAAATAATTTCATTTTCTCCTCTTGCAATTACTGAAAGTTGTAGTGATATTATAATGAAATCTCAGTGTTCTGTTTCAATGAAACACCACCCCAATTCTGTTCATTCAGGGATTTAAATACCTCTATCATAATTTTCATAGGCTATTGTTTAGATACTGGTTTTCATGCTGAGATATGCAGATTTCTGTGGGCTGATATGCTATTAAAACTAATCATGCAAATTATCTAAGAATAGCAAGTTCAGTTATTGGGAGACTTAAATTAATTGTAGAGAAATCTGAAAATCCAATGTAATGTTCTTTTCCAGGTCCACAGATAAGGAAAAATACTAAAAATCTTTCTTTTAAAAAGCCTTTGATTAAATTGGGATTAGAGAAGTTATTAATTCTTTTAATTTCCTGAGAAAATGCTAGACATCATATTCTTGCTAAGATTTTTTCAGAAAGATGGTGATATAATGAAATATTTTTCATCCTTTTTTATATAATCAAATGTTTATTTATTGGTTATGTGTTAGTAAATGTTACTCAACAATGCCTTCAAAATATTCAGGTTACTTCAGGGCTCATCTTCATATTGCAGGACAATAAATACTGTTGTCAAAGAATAGAGTAATCCAGAAATTACAGCTGCGTGTTTTGGAGGAATTTGCTTTAAAGGGTAGGTGTGGGGGGAGCTTTTTTTTCCTCTAATGTACTTTTATAGCTGAAGTAGAACCAGATTAATGGAGCAGATACTCCAGTGCACTCAATTCTGTTCATGTTTTAGATAGAATGTAAAATAAGTGTGTAGATGCATACTACAGTTTCTGAAAGATAGGTGTTACCATGGATACACTCAAGCAACCAAAGAGCTTGTGTGAATGCAAAGCACTAATTTTTCAGCTAGATGCAGGAGGATTTGTTCTGATAAGCAACTTGTGCCAATGTTTATCCTCACCCTACTGTTTGTCATTGAAGCAATACAACTCTTGGCTGTTACGTATTGTGTTGAGGGACAATTACAGTCATGTTTCTCTACATCTACTACCCAGAGTTAGCATTTCCATGAAACAGTGACAAGTGACCTAAATGTTATTTCAAATGAATGGAGTAACTGATTGGTTTTGGGTGCTGTGAATTCTTACGTTGTGACAAAACACCCATTTTTTATACTGCTAGTATATATGAGCGTGCCTCTCGTTCCACTGAAGAAGAATAGGTGTTCATGGTGAAAAAAGATCTCTGTAGAGCAAATAATGGGGATAGAAATAATTTAGAGGAGGGAAATACCAGCAACCTTGTAGAGTTCATAGCTGGTATGCTTTTCCTGTGAGACAGAGTCCCAAAAGCATTTGACAGGAGGAAATACTTGCTCTTTGCAATGATCAGAGAATTAGTATTGTGAGCAAAAGGGCTCCTGAAGATCTGTAGAAAGAGGATTTAAAGTAGTCTCTGACCTCCTACTGTAATCCTGAAAATTTCCTCTTTCCTTGCTGCTTGCCTTGTTCTGTAAGCTACAGTGGTGGCAAAGTTTCTGAGAAGTGCTGTCATCTCTTCAGTGTATTTCTTTTCTCAATTCAACTGTTGGTTTCCTTAATAGCTTATTCTGTAGTTATACCTGAATGGGGCAGTTATACCTGAATGTTACATTTTTTATGTGTTTGCAGTGGGACCAAGGACAAGATTTTGAGTGGTTTTAAATTGATTACAAAATTCTATTTCTCAGAGGGCAAAAAAGATGAATTACGCTTTCAGTTCTCTCCTGAAGTGATGATGTTTCTAGATTCAGCTTTCAGGAAAAAAGAAAGAAAATTAGAAATGTGCAAGAGCAACGTTTTACTGAATCTCTAATATTAAAGAAAGGATAGCATTTTGCTCTTTGCATATATTCTACTGTCTGAGGTTACTACACAAATGTTTTGCAATGGAAAAAAACCCTCAGCTGTGAGTATATAAATTGTGAATTCACAAGAAAATTAGGTACATCCACCTGCAGCTAACACTCTTGTGGTAGTGAGTACTGGAAGGATTCTGGTGGTGGCATATCTAATAGTATGGCAAGACATTCATATGTCTAGTATTAAAAACATACAGAATATGTGTTTTTCTTGTTTTTGCACAGTGATTACTCATTTTGGGACATTGCTAGATGTGCAAAAAAGATTTGTATTGCTGAGGAAAATATGGTAAAGGTCATATCCCCTATAATTTTCATAAAAAAGGCTTTTCTGCATTAACATTTGCTGACTCTTTGGTATGCAGACCAGTGGAGAAAGATCTTTATTATTTTGTCACTGTATGTATAGCTTTTGCTATATTTTCACATGGCATTTGAATTCTCTGTTTATTTATCCCATGTGGATACCGAGAACCAAAATCTTGCCATTCCAAGGATCTGTAGCCAAGCAGGTATGTATGTTAAAGCAGCTCAGTAAACTTGAGCTTCATATGATTGATTTCTCTTACTTCGAAATCCTGACTGCTCACTTCAGCTCTTAGTGTCTTGCAGCGTGATTGTTGTTATGACAACAATGCAGAATTTGTTACTAGCATTACTTTACTACTTGTCTGTTAATATTTGCGATGCCTTGAAAAAAGGTGGCGTTCTGTATCTTTGAACTTACACCAAACTGTGCTCACCTCACATAGACACACTTTTTCCATACCGAGGGAACTTTTTTATGGTTTAAAGAAGTCCTTTTAACATGCAGTATGAATATCTGAAAGGTAAATTACGTTGTATTCAAATAGAAATTTAGAAGCCTGTTTTCACAGTTTTTAGTAGCAACTAGGACTTGGCTTGCTTTTATGAACCAGATAAGACACCAGAATAGATACTAGTGTTTAAATCCATGCTCTAGCTTATTTTACAGCGGTTTCACTGTGAGAACAAGCCTTCCTTGTTGAGGAAAATAGCAGGATCGGCAGTTTTCATGGCCATGCAAGGTTGCCAAAACATTAAGCTGCTAAGACATCTCAACCTGTTGCAGAAAGCTGGAGAGAAGCTTAGCCTTCGTGAATGTTACATCCTCCACTATTTCCTGGGGTTTACTGATTATACTGACTGCCACAGTATTTCAGTGCTTTCAGGAATGCTACTAGAGGGAACAGAAGAGCGTGATTTTTTTTATCTTTTGCCTTATGTCTTTTGCAGTTTTGGCTTGAAGAACATACGGCAAAAGAAAACTAGAGAAATATGAAAGTAGGACCATCTAACATAATGCAGTTAGACTTCCTGAGCCATCAGACCTGATTAAAAATATTTTTACTTATGCTCAGAAAACCTATGGTGACAACTTCAAAACTACTTTATTCTTGTTTTCAATTTTTTTGCTGTATTGAGCTGTTTTCCTCTCACTGTTTCCAACAGTCAGCCTAGAACTGCTTTTCCTTACTTTGGCTGGTAAAGACAAAAGACAGAAAGTGAGTGAGTGAGAAAGGCTGGCCTGCACTGAGGAGGGCCAGTAGCCTTGATATTCATTAATAGGGATTTTTTTCCGAGGATTTTTATTAGATCTCAAGATTTAAATTAAAATAAAACTGTTGTCATGTTCATCGGGTGGCTGAGACTCATGACAATGTAATCCCTCAGAAGTTTCAGAATTATAGCACAAGTCAATAAATTTTATAGATGTTCTCTTTTCACACCCATATGCTGTTATGGTGAGGAGCTGAACCCCAGGCAGAACTGTTACACAACATAATACTGAACCTCTCAGCCAAATTGCAGAGGAGTTTGATTTCATTTTAGAGACCTGAACACCTTTCTAAAAAGAAGTAAAAAGAGCAATTGTTTAACAGAGCAAAATGGAAATACATTGTTAAATTTTTGCATTAGGTGTAAACCTAGTGCTATGCTATTTCAAACTAGCTCTTACTTTCATTGTCACTTACTATGTAGGCCAGTCTATATGTCTTAGAGAGGAGGTGGTAGCAATTCTGAGGTTTGATGGATCACTATCCAAAGACTTAGAAAGTGTCATGATCTTAACAAGCCACTGAATATCTGCAAACAAAAGAATAAACCACAGATGTACTAGCCTGGAATGTCTTCCAGATGAAAGATGCTACTGTTTGCTTCAGTGCAAATTATTACAGATTCTGAAGCAATAAAGAAGAAATTAATTGTTTTTTAAATCTTTTTGTTTTCCTCTGTCAATTAAAATTTGTTCCATTGTGTGGCTCAGTGTGTAACTAATTGCATTTCTTGTTGGGATAAGAAAATAATCAGTAAAATAAAACGTGGAGAGAAGGACAATGCAATTTAATCTGATCATGTTTTGAGATCTTTTCCTGAAGCCCAAGTGAAGTCTGGAAATCCTTTTTCCACCTTTGTACCTTATTTAAGGACCTAAGTATCGCTTTTGAGCGGTGCCCCAACAGTGAAGAGAATATGTTCAGGGTCTCACAGTATTAGCTGTCTCCTAAAACTGAACTGGATAACAAGAAGAAAAACAACCACCACCTCCTGATTTTTGTTCGTATTTTGCCTATTTTCTCCCTTTCCCGTATGGATTTGTAAAGTCATATATGATTTTGGGACACTGAAAGCTGAAATTTCATGTAAATTTATGAAAGGGATTTGCCTGGCCTTCTCATGTGGTAATGATAACCTTAATCCTTATGGACTGCACAAATGAAGAGGAGAGGTGTGGAGTTGTTTCTCTTTTCATCACACAAGCACCTTTCCAGACTGTTTTAGTACATTCTCCTGTGGACTTGGGCACTCACTTAAGCAAGATTGCCATACTGTAGGGTATAGGCGGGGGTAATCCCTTGGCAGGAGAACTGCCTTTAATATAATTGCTCTTACGTTGCTTGGCTGGTGTCTAGGTCTGAACTGTAAGACAGAAGCTGCAGCGAGAGAGGCCTGAGAAGCTGCTTTTGGTGTTTAATAATGGATGATAACTGAATGGAATCTAATCTGTATGCATTCTGGACTTCCAACTTAATATTACACTATTCTAACACCATTGTGTCAAAATTGTACTTAATGTGATAGAAGTTCAGTTCTTACGTTGGAGGCTTATACATAAGAAAGCTCCTGCAAAATGTTAAGGGCTTTTTTCCAGTAAGGTACAGAATGACTTGCATTCATAGGTTGTATAAGCTTTTCACCAGTGAATGCCTCTTCAGACATTGAGAAATTCATCAGTCTTTTTCATACTTCAGAAAGTAAGTGGCTTACCACTTCTTGCCTTTAAGAACCAAACGAATCTTTTTGTTTATATGTGCCAAGCCAGCTGTTTATATGTCTGGTCACCCAGCTAAGATGGGCATTTGGCATTTGGTTCCCTAATTACCTGGTAACTTCTGTGGTATTCCACCTTTGGTTTTTTTGTGCCTTCAGTTTATTTTATATTAAAGCTGTTGGTAACAATTGTATTTATTGTAGAGATTATTAAAATTTAACAGAAGATTAAATTATTTGTGTTTCTATGAGTACACGTTGCTTGCTTGTCACTTTTCAGCCATTGTAAACTATTTGTGGAGGCATTTTCCACTCTATTTTGAATTGCAATAGAGAGTAAGATATTTGAAAGACTTCTTAATTTTTCAGTAGCTCCTACTATAAGCAGAAAAAAGGGGAAAGGGGGAAAATAAAATTTCTTGAGCAAGACTAGAGCAGTAAAGAACAGACTAGGCTTGCCACTGATTATCTTTCTTTCTGAGAACAGGACTAACTTCTTATTTCCCAGAAGACTAAAAGCCTGTTCCTTGACCTTTATTTTGTCCTTTATGAAAGTCAAGGGGTTTTATTTTTTATTGAAGTCCTATTTTTTTGTCTCTTTAGATAACGGAACAAAAAACACTGGCTCCCCTTCTGCCATAGAGAAGTCAAACTGTGACACTTCAGTTTATAAATGTGCTTAAAAGTGTACAGCAAATTGATAATTTTACTTACATTTCTGTAGACAAGCTCTTTCATCTTACACATAACTGGGGAGTCTTTTTTAAGGAAACAGTGTGAAGCTGTATATCCTGTGTGTTTGTTTTGTCGATTAAGCTAAAAGATTTTCTAATTGTTTTGTTCAGCTTGTTATAACTCTACCTCTTGGGTTTTTAGGCAACTTCCTAGTTTAGTCTGGTACAGCAGCATTTGTTATCTGGAATCTCAAATTGTCCTTTTGTCAAGCATATCTTTCTTTTTTAATTTTCCTTCCTCAGCTGTGATATTAACATACGCTAATGGTGGGGGGAAAATGTACTTTTTTGGTCATGTTATGATGGCCATGCACCGAAGTGTAGGGAAGAAAAGACCCTCTGCTGCCTTGTACAGAATGAAATTTAAATCGAGGGGAGACAATTTGAGAAAACTGCTTTTGAGGGATAAAATTCACTTTCTCCAGGGTCATGAGGGCGTTTACAGCCCTCAGGATGGGCACTAAACTGCTTCCTAGGGTTTGTGTGTTACCATGAAAATGGCTGTTTCACCAGCCTATTGCTATTACTTGGTAAAAGCAAGAATGTGTCATTAGCTTTTTCCTATTTGGACAATATACTCATAATTGATTCTACCACTTTTCCTGCCTAACTGATAAGACACATACAACATCTACCTCTCTGTATTGAGTTGCAGTTGAACCTCAAGGCTGTTACTTTAATTAGAATTTGCGACAAGTTGTAGATGTCACATTAGGTCCTAAAAGCAACTCTGTGATGCTGTAGTATTTACCTGAAGATAAACATTGCCTTCGTACACACACAAACACAGCAGGTTCATCCTTCTCACTCCATCTTTTCTGAAGGTTGAGCGTTAAAGTATAAATATTCCTTGCTTTGACCAGCTTCATATTGTCTAGTAATGTTAAGTTTGTAGAAATTTTGCTTTTACTGCACTTGAAAAAAAAATTGTGCAGTCCCTCTCAGCACCCCCTTCCAGCACATAGTAGCAGGTATGCTACAGGACAGCTGTAATCATTAGCATTTGATAGACCTTTTTTCCAGGCTACATGCCGAGTCTGGCAGGTTTCCCTTATACAGGTGGTGTCACCAGTCCTGCAAGATTGATCTTTATTATTTTTTTTGCTGTGAGTCCAGTCATGGGGAATGTCTGTAGGCTGTGTGCATTCAGCTTCTGAACAATAGCACAGGGTTTATATTAAACCACTGGTTTGAAAATAAGTGAAGGTCTGGAAGAGCAGCATATATTACAAAAGAGCTTGTTGCTTGCAATCAAACATTGACTCAAGAATTGAATTTGATATGAAAAAGCATGACACAAAATTTCACTTTATGAGGCAGAAATAAAAAATGTAATATACAGTTGATTGTAGATGCTGTTCCTGACATCTCAAAAAAAAAAAAGGGGGGGGGGGAGGAATTTGCATTTGAAAGTGATGGTTGGATTTGGTATGAACTGTTTATGAACTGCTGTGCTTGTTTTATAATAAAATCAATTTAACCTCATAATGCACAAGGTTAAAATGCTCATTTCCAAAGAGAAGAAGCTGCTTCGCTTTCCCATTTCATTTTCTCACATCATCTGAGGAACTGTGGCTGTGGTTTTATGCACCTTGTCTGTCTGCACAGTTCCACCATTCCTGTTCCATTCCTGTCCCCTATGTTGTGCCATAGATACAACTACAATCTGCTCAGGTAAAGTAGATTAGTGAACTGATTTGTCTAGGGAAAAGTAAAATATAACTGTAAAGAAGCACTTAGGTTGGTTTGTTTTTCATGTGGATCAGTTACCTGAGTAGTTGACCACGCGGTGAGACAATCAGCAGTTCTAGTACACTGCAAAGCGTGACAGTTGAACAGGGGTGTATCACCTAATGGAAAGATTACTGTTAAGTCTCTGGCAGGAAAGATAAGCCTCAGGATTCACAGACCCTTATTTTAAGTCTCATTTAAGATACAGAATGCAAAAAGATATTTAATTTTGGTTAAAACAGTCTTCTGTTCTATAATGGCTGAAGCTGTCTATCTAAATTGATTTCCTGATTTCCCCAACACTGCTGTGCCCCACATTTGTTGTACCTCTGAAGAAAAAGGCTTCCTTGCATTTTTTTCTTACCTCAGTATAATGTGATTTTCTGCTGAGGAATTTGCTGCTTAATTCAAAATCAAATATCTCATCTAGAAAAATAAGAGTAATGTCAGGATCTAAGCTAAAGTTAATTAAAGTCAATGGTGTTCTATCTTGGAGACTTTGGCTCAGGCCTTTACATTTAAATTTTAAGAATATAAAGGAAATATTTTTTAAATTGTGAATGAAATGTAATGTAGTAATGTAAACTGGTGGAATACCATCTACCTGGGCTATTAAAAATGCAAAGAACTATTCAGATTACCTAAATGTATATTAAAATCGCTGTGGTTTTAAGATTAATGAGAAAGATCTGAGAGACTTTGTTTAAGACTGGTTGTGATTAGCTTGTTAGCAATACAGCTGCTGCTCTTCAGATTTGGAGAAGAGGATGTTTTCAATCAATCAGATACAATCAGTATTTCTTCCCTTGTCTGCTGAAGCTAGATAGTGATATCCAAATCAGACTACAGACTAGTATGCGAAGTACCTAATCAGGTATTCTAAAGGTTTTTCCAGGCTTATGCAGCAGAAGTTGGTAGGAAATTATTCACTTTTAACTTAAAGATACAAGAAAAGAAAAAAAAGCCTTAGGTGAGTTTGTAGAAGAAAAAGAAGTGAAAAGTAGAAATTGCTTATTTTTTGCCTTGCTGTACTGCTTAAATGATTCCTCAGACCTTCCACTACACCATCAAGGTGTTTTATTAATTCTCACTCTGCCTTTCTGGAAACCTTGCTCCTTGGGCTGGTTATTACTAATTCTATGCTTGAAAAAGGAATATCAATACTGTTGCTTACAGTTTACTTTAACTATACTTAACTAAACTAAAAATTGGCATCTTTACATTTAAAATTTTTGTGATCCTAGTTGTATCATGTACAGCAAGGCTTTGGGGAGCTATTAGGGATGTCTTTAAATGTTATGGGGTTTTTTACACAGTATTTGCAGTTAATAACCATTGCTAGTATCTGGCTGTCCATTGCAGTTATGCTGTGGTAATTCAAGCTGGATGTTTTTGTGTTTTAGTTCAGTCTCTTATAGTATTAGCATTTCACTAATTACCCAGGGAAAGCTCACACCGTTTGTGTTAGTTTGCGTGTGTGGATGACTGACTGCTCAGTGTGACAGCAGTGTAGATAATAGAAGAGCACCATCTTAAAGCTCTGGGTTTCTTATGTGCCTTCAGTTCATGCTAGTTCTCTCTTCACTTGCATAAACAATACTTGGATATTATAATCTCTGAAGAACGAATTTTGTGTAGTGAGGTATTTATCCTGCCTAAGGTACCACCAGAAGATGTCTGTCTTGATTGCAGAAAAATTTTATGAGAAGATGATGATGTACAAATATGAAGAATAAAAGTAAAATAGGAGACATTGAGCAAAAGTGCATGTTGAGCTCTCAGCTCACATTTTATCACTTTTGCAGAACAGCTTTTTTGCCTCTAATGCCATTGGATGCTCCAAATGATATATGGATGTCTTGATTCAATACAAAACTATTTTTGGGGGTTAAAACAAGAAACTGAAATCACTGTGAAGCATAAAAAGTAGAAATATTGATTGCTGTCATAGTGGTAAGGGATTCTAAACACATCATTCTGGCAGATTTCCTGAAGGCCATTCATCTCCAAAGCTCACAGATAATAAACAGGAATAGAAAGTAATGCAAACTCATTTAACACTACCATTCTGTGAATGCAGTGAGCAGCACTGCCGTAGCCCTTCTACTTTCTGAGTCCACTCAGTCTATCCTTACAGAAGCCTTATTTATCTTCCTATAGCTGCATTCATTCTATTTTGCAGATTCACCTGCATCTCAGAAGACCCTTTGTATCCAGCTGTCCTCTGGGTTTGGAGGTAAGAGTGCGATTTCTGTGTGGTGGAAATCTAACTTACATGGAGTTTCATTTAGTAAACACAGAGTACTTTTCTTGTTGAGTAACTCTATGTTAATAGTCAGTGGCTTAACCTCTTTTCTGAGCACTGTGTTTCCAAACACCTCTGTGATTTAGGTAAGAATGATTTTGTTGAATCTTCCTCCTTGTTGATTAACTTTCTGGACTTCACATAGTTAATATCATAGCTATGTGAAGGAAAGCTAAAAAAATCCAAACCACCCTCCAGTATTAACTGTGTACTACATTAAAATTGGAGAAGCTAAAGGAATATGATAGTCTTATAAGTAGAAAAAGATTAAAGAATATACAGGAGTCTTGGAGAGAAATGAAACCACTGAAGAGGTCATGTTATTTTTAGCAGCGTATGGATGAACAGTAAGGGAAAACATGGAATGTTTCCTTTGCTAACACAATGTTTTGGAAAGGCCTAAGCAGAAATGAAGAGGAAATCCTTAAAACTGAGGTGGAGTTGGCTGGTGGAAAGCTCAATTGCAATTTTGTCTTCTTAGAAGGTGGTAGATGACATTAGAAAGAAGTTTTCAAATACATTTATGAATGAAAAAACTTAAAGTGGGAACAAGAGGAACATAAAAGTTGGCTTTCCCAATTATGAAACTTACAGCTTATGGGCTGGATGTGTAAGGTGAATGTTTAAGATCCTGTTAGGGTACATCTTAACTGGTCAAGACAACTGCTGTCTCCTCTATGACTATGATTTTTAAGGCATCCAGCACTCAATGAAGTTGAATAGACTCATACTAGTTTTTAGTAAACACGTTTAAAAATACTGTTTTGTATCTTACTTAGACCAGTCCAAATGCATTCCTCATCAGAAACAGTATTATCATGATATGGGGGATTGCAACCACTGTCAACATCTTATTAATTAGATCTTTTTTGGAGGGTTCACTTTCAGTGCTTAGTTCAGTTCTAATTTGACTTTGCTGAAATTTTATGGTTTAAGAGCCCTATCCTGAAGGATGAGGGTTATGTTACTCTGACTGTTGTAAGATCCTGTCCATCTCCATTATTAGATACTTCTCACCATTGTATGCTTCTAGAAGATAGTTTTCAACTTTAGTTTGTAATTCCTAGATTTTGATGTCCCTTTGTTCATGAAGACATGAAAACTAACTCATCCATCTCCTAACCTTTATGATTCAAGAGAATAGCTAGACTCTGTAGATGCTTTTAATTTGGGCCAAGGAGTATTTCTATTCCTGTTGGCGTCTTCTTCAGACAAATAGAGACAGTGATGATCCTGATTCCAATCTCTGTTTATTTTATATTATCAAAGTTCTCTTGAGAGTTTTCTCCATTATAAAAAGTCAGCTAATTTCTACTGTATATGAAAGAAGACATGAACATCAGAAAGAGAAGCACGTGAAGAGAAACAAAGAACACCCTGCATTTCTTACACTAAGCCAATTTTATTTTTAGCAAAACTTAATATGATCTTGTATTTTAAGGTCACCCAAAATTAGGTAGAGTAACAGATGCCACTGTCAAGAGAAACAAAAGCGTTTATTGCAAAACTTCTGTGTTTCTATCTGT
Organism: Gallinago undulata; assembly: GCA_026546715.1. NCBI lineage: Eukaryota > Metazoa > Chordata > Aves > Charadriiformes > Scolopacidae > Gallinago > Gallinago undulata. The sequence goes on along the minus strand of JAOTQQ010000052.1, from coordinate 9,650,523 downwards.
GAACATGTTTTTGCTGTTGGATTCTTCACTGGGTTACGGTTGGGAGTTACTGTCGCAGTCATCAAAAGTGGAAGAATGTTCCAATGACAAGCAAAGAGTGGCTCAGCTGTGTACCCAGATGCTCAACAGGTTTGTAAGGTACAGAAGACGTTAAACTGAAACTTGGCCTAAATTGGGCAAATGCCACAAACTGGAAAAAAAAAAAAGGTGTGAAGTGGGAGAATTAATGAATAAGGAGATTAAACATATGGCTTGGAGATAGTAAGGTTTTTTGTTTCTCTTTATATTATACTTTATTTTTATCAAATATATTTCCTATATGAGTTTGTAATTTATATGAAAGGGAGTGCCCATGTAAATCTTTGTATTGATCACCATATACTCTAATGTTAGTAGGAACTGCTCAGAGAAAATAAAACGAAGCTGGCTTGTCATCCCCTTTATATGTGCTGTTTGCTCAATTCCAAACACTTTCTGTAGTTTTAAATTAATTAATTTTTTGACTTGAAGGTAGTATTAACTGCAGTTCCAAATCTGTCACAGAATGAGAGAATTGAACCTTTTGCCATCAGCATTATCAACTGCAGAAAAATTATTCCTCTGATCTTTTCAACATACCCCAACAAAACAGTAATTCTGCAGAAGGCTGAGGGTACGGGGAACAGAGTTCTTCTGGAGTAAAGAAGAGCAAAAAGGGAGAGGCTGGACGTGCTAAGAACCACAACCACAATTCCCTCTAACAATTTGTTTTGCTCTGTATTGTAGTATTGGACCCTGAATCTGACCATTCTTTCGCCATCTAAAAATAGATGTGGAATACTGTTCTGTGTTTCCTGATCCTAAAAATGGATTCCTGCTCTTGCTTTACAAACAGTTCTAGGGGTCCAAAAGTCTGAATTATGTGCTTGATGCAAGTTGAGGTGCAAGATCCTTGTCCTTCCACGATTAAGATCTTGTTGCTGTTTATTTCATCCCTCACAAAATTAAGAACTGTGTGATTAGTGTCAGTAGAGGGTAAAAAAATGATCAGAAAGTATTACAGAATTAGAACTTAAACATCTTTCTGTTCATTGACTGACTTTACATTTTGAGGACTTTATTTTGCAACTTCAGTATTGTAAATAAGCTGGTTTATATTAAAGTTTTGCGTTTTTTTTTACCATTGCGCTTCTGATGAACAGAATAGATACATGAAATGTAAATGTCTAGAATAAAAATAGAAACCTTCACCAATGGAAACCTTCACCAGCTGCATAAAAAAAAAATCAACTGGTAATCTCTAGTTGTTTTCAAAACTCAAAATTTGTGACAAAGGAGAATGGACAATATCCACTGATACAAATTCGAAGTATGTATTGATGATATATAATTAAGTCATGATCTCTTATTAAACTACAAACTTTATAAATGCATGACCTTAAGAATTCAAAACCTAAACTAAAAGAAATTTACAGAAGTATTTTTTATGTAAGCATTATTTAAAGCTTCCACTCTGTAATTAAATTTTGTCTCCTTGACAAGGGAGAATGAACTGTTCCTGAAAAAGCTTCTCATATGGTTAGCAATATAATTAGAGAACTAGTTATGCAAATGTCACACAAAAATGACCTTTAATGAAGCAATATTGAATGAAAAAGCTATTATAGTTATGCAGCATGAAAAATAGCTAAAATTTGCATTATTTAAGTGATCCTGGGCCTGCTACTGTTAGGATCCCCCTATGTGGGGCTCCTTCTCAAATGTAACCAAGAAAGGATGAGATTAAATAGTTGTGTGGTATAGTTGGTATATGATATAGCGTAAAAGGTTGTGAAGGAATAATTTTACTTTGTGAAACAACTGACTGCAGAAAGATGACAGGATCTGTAATGTACAGGGTCTGTGAAGAACTAACTTCCTTTCAAGGATGACTGCAGTTTTGCGGAGGGCAACCTTATGTCAGAGCTATCACCACAAGTCTATGTCTGTTGATTTCCTTAAATGATTTTATACTGTGTTTTAATGTGTTTCCAAGGGTTTACATTTTTCTTTTAGTCAATACTGCTATCCCATGGTTTTTAATTTAGAGATAAAATCAATCATGTTCAAAACCATTTAAAATATGTAGAATTTCAAGCATTCAAATTTGAAATGGAATTTGCCAGTGAAACTTGCACTGTAAACAGAAAGAGCAGGTACTCCCAAGCAGCATAACTGGATTGCTGTAAACAGGTTCTCAACAAGTATCTGTCTGATGATTTAAAACAGTGCATTCCTGTTACTGCTAATATGACTTCAAACCATTCAGTTTAAGTGCAACATAATCCAAGATTTTATGAGCTTTATCTTTAGGGGATTGACTTTAAATGTAGTGATAGTAATTGATTTTAATAGACATGAGAAATAGATACATTGGTTTGATTTTGAATAATAATTTTAATTCAAAATTCAAACTAAACAGCATTGTCAACTATGCTATTTATATTGTAAGTGTGCCAGTATTTCCAGCTTTCTTAAAGGCCATGATGTGAACATGTGAGTGTCTTCTGGTTTCAGAAATGGTAAACAAGTATTCCAAACTCCCTATCTAAAGAGCAGTGTAAATAACATATCCCTACTCTAGATGTTGTTACTGCTTTCAGGGGAGAAAGAAGTCTATGTGAATGTGATGTGGAAAGTCTTCTTATGATTTAGTCCAAATATCTACTTATTCATCAACTCTTTGATATACCACCACCCAAAGAATGCAGTAGTTATTTTTAAATCTTGTGATGTGGAATAAGACCAATCAATTTGATTTTTTTTTTTGCCTGACTTCTGATTTTTATGTGCTTGGTTTTGACAATATTGTAAACATAAAATCTAGTCTTTAGAAAAGATTGTTTTCTGCTTTTAAGAGAAAACAGTGGTTTGCTTCCCTAGTTTTCTTCTCATTCTTGCATAGACTTGCATGTCTTACTTCAGGTTAGGCAAGCTGAAATGCTTTATTTTACGAGTTTGATGTGAATAACTGGATAATAAGGCATTTCACAAGAGTCTTCTGTCATGTGATTGCCAGTTTCATGTCTAATATGAGTATTATACTTGGACTTTAATAAGCATGAGACTAGGAAAGAAATTAATTCTGTTGACCCCATGAAAAGAAACTACAGTAGGTCTATTGAGCCATTTTAGTGCTTTGGAGCAGGAACTTTCCATTAGTCTAGGGAATTACTGTAGTCAAGGATGTCCTGTGCTGTTTCTGTGTAGAAAAACATCCATGTTTGATGCAATATTCTGAAAAGCCTCCTTAATTTGTCTATACTGCATGGTGCTGTGCAGTGCTAGCTGAAGTGACACTGAGTGAGCAGGAATGGGTACCTTTGTTCTAGCCACTACTGGCCTGCCACCGCATGCAGTGTAATCAAAAGAACAGGTCTGAATTTCCTGTGCACATTTTCAGTAGTTCATGTTGATTTGTACTGGAGAAGTAAATGTATTTTTCCTCTAGCTTTCTGCCAAATTGCACTTATGTGCTAGGGGCCCTCTAATCTCTAGCATCACAACAGAGTTTCAATTTTCTGTCTTACCCAGAGTTAGTGCTGATGTAATTCCTTACAGAGAGGAGTGGTCTGTGGGCAGAGTACCACAGGTGAGAATTAAATCTTGAGATTTGGAAGTTGATCTAATGCCCCATTCTGGCACAGATTTTCTGTGAAATGTAAAGTAAATTACTTACTTTGTCTGTGCTTTACTGGTCTTTATGTGTCTAGCTATCTATAAAGTGAGATGGTTTAGTGCGCAAGTGTCTTGCAAGATTTTAGGACAGCACATATTGAAATTTCCCCAGGGAGCCCTCTGATGTTTCAACTTCTATCCTTGCAGTGACTGATGCTTTTGAGAACTCTAAGCTACAGCTGCTTGGCTACCTGTAAGTTGTATAAACACTGCAGTTTCAATCTGCTGGTTTCTTGAAGGCTAAAATTACATTTTCTTATATAAAAATATGGTAGTTGTACTTGATCTGCCAAGAAATGGAAGGAAATGATTTCTCTTACTCCCCACCTTCCAAGGTAAGGTTAATAATGTCAGTCAGTAACAAATACGCCTTTGCTTATGTGTTTGGGACAAAGAGCTATTTACGGATTCAGGACCTAGATTACTCTACAGCTTGACCTATTTCATCAGTATCAGGAGGCAGTCAAAACTTGTGTGATAAATGGCTTGAGGTGATGATCAGCTCTCATGCAAAAAGTGTTTTTATGGTTGCTTAAGCATTAAGCACTTTTCTCCTTAGTTGTACATTTGACAAGCAGAAGTTTTTTTAAATTTTGTTTCTATTTACTTGATCCAGTAGTATAAAAGCAAAACACTTTGATGACAAAATAGATTTTTTTTTTTTTTTTCTGTTTGTTAAATTGATAGTGTTTCTGCCTTTTCGGTTTTGTTTACTTTGATTCAGTGCATTAGTCAAAAACCACCCTGCCTATAAGTGCATTCAAATTCTTGTTTTTAAAGTCAGACAGTTTCCCCCTTGCTTTTCCAAATCAAGGCTATGAGCATTATAATCACGTGTTTCACAGGAGACTCTGCCCGCAGAACGTCTGAGCAGTTCAGTCTCTCCTTAAGCACAGAGCAGACTTAGCAAATGGCATCAGAGTTGGTGTAGCCAGCATTCAGTGGTTCACCATCACTTCTGATGACAAATGTGAGTTGTTTTTCTGTGTGTTCTGGTGAATTTTGTACCCAACAAAACAAAATATCATGCTGACTTTGGATGTTAAGAACAGACACAAGGACGTGGAACAGGTCCCCAAGTCTGATGGTGGTAATTTTCTCCTGTTACTTGCCTAAGCTTTTGTTTGCCAACTCATTGAGGGTGGGCTTTTACTTTGATGTTTTATTGTCTTTCAAATCACTAGTTTTACTTCTACCACTAGTAATTTTTGGAGTGCTTTGGAGGGAGGGGGGAAGGGAGAAAAAAAAGAGATGTAGTAATTATGAATATGTTTAGTTAGATTATAAAGTCTCAAAGCTCATTAAAAATGAGAAACCATGGCAACCTCAACAATACATCCCACACATATTATACTTACCTAACAATGTGCAAAGTACATTTAGAAAAGAGAAATTAAGCATAAAGAAAAGGGGAGAAAAAGCATTCACTTTTTATATTGCTATTTTTAATTCTCAGATCCTGAATATTGACATACTTGTGCTGGCAGCACTTCTAGCTTTTACATTTCAAAAATCAGCAACTGATTATCAGGCTGAATATGGGATCTCGTCTCAGTATTGTTCTTCGTTCTCCTGAGATTTCCTATGTTGTATTTTTAGTAAATTGCGGGTTTAATACAAGGAAAGAAAACGTGAACATTGCAGTTTTGTTGGACCCATCCTCTCCTAAGAGATATTTGTAGTTTTGGGCAGTTCTGCCTTTTCGTGACCAAAAATTGTGCAGAAATTTCTCTCTCTTTCTATGCTAGTGTATACCCTATATGTGGTATAAATCTAATATTGGTGCTGGTCAGCTAGTTGAAAGATTTTTGATTCTTGGAGCAGGACCTTGCAGGAACCCCACAGAGTTACTGGATCCATTTTTACATGAATGGTTGAAGAATGAAGAGGGTTTTGAGTTTTAGTTTGTGACTAGGTTTCTGCAGTTCAAAAGCAGGGTGTCTGAGGAAAGGTATCCCCCCTGTTCTAAAGCCATCTTTTCTCCTGCCCCATCTGTAGAGTTCTAGGAAGAGTCATCTGGTGGTATTGAGGACAGCAGCTCTGGACTTCCTTCCGGTTAGGGAAGGAACCAACCAGAGATGGTGGTCAATTAGCAAATGTTACCATTTGTGATTTACAGAGGGATCTAAATTTTCTAATGATAGACGTTTCTGTGGTCCACAGTGAATTTAAATCTACAGAAAATAGGTTTGCTTTTTATTGGCTACTGGTCACAGTTGTAGAAGCAATTCGGAGCTGTGCAGAATACAGGACTGTAAACTGAGAAGCACCACTAGAATATCAACATTGCATTGTCTTAAAGGTGAAATTGCAGCTCTGTTAAGATCGATTGAAGGATCTGGCTTACACACTGGGTCTTACATTTAACTGCGCCTATGTTCTGTTTAAAAATACAGAACAATCACAATTGAAGCTTAATTAAAGCTGCTATACCAGAGGATAAACACGAGGCGGATGTAGCTTTCTCTTAAAATACCTTGATATCACAAGGATTAATCATGCTGCTCTTGTTCAACATGAGACTTTGCATTGTAAGAAAATAAAAATCTGTTCTAAAGGCTAAAGCAGTAATTGAAGTGCAAAAGTGTATTCTAGAGGCAGCAGAAGGGGGTGCGGTCTAACTACTATGCCCAGACCTTCCAGACCAATGCTTGTATAAAGAGAATGAACTAGCTGGCCATTCACTTTCTAATTTTGGTGGAGTTACTGTGATTAGTCACACCTGAGAATCTGGCCTTGAATACCTGCAATATCTGTATAGAGTATTTTCTCAATTATGTCAAAATAGCTGTGCCGCCAAACAGATCCTGAGTGGGAAGTTTATGTTTGGTGTCAAATGGCTGTGATTGAGGATGGATAGGGTTGTGTGACTACTGGTGACTGACTTCAGAGAGAAGACTTTGAGTAGTGTGTACTAGAAGGCAATCCCTCTGCTGTAATTCTGATTTTTCTTACCCTCATAAAGGTAGAATAATTCTTAAAGGTTGTAACAAAGGAAAGGAAAGATGAGTTGTTGCCTTTTGCTGCCTGACATCTTGTATTTTGTCAATTGTAGGATAGCAGTGCTCCTCTGTCATCTTTGGAGCAAGGATTTTGCAACTAACAGGAAAATGTTCTTTGTGTCACCGATTTTACTGTTACCAGTATTCCACTGTTCTAAAAACAAGTAAAATTTCCTCTGGCTTTTCTGGAAAGGTATTTTTTAAAAGTGAAATCTTTTTTCTAGTAGCTATGGCATTACGCATACAACTGTAACTGGTGATGTAGAAATATTTTTCTTTTCCTGTGCCTCCTATATGTGCCAATCAAGAGACTGGGATTCCTCAGTTCTGCAAAAATTTCTATATGGATTTTATTACTAACTTGTTACGTTGTTTGTTTTTAATATGCTTGTGCTTAATTGTATGAAATGTTACCTGTGAATCAGGTAACAGGTACAGCTTGCTTGGCTGTACTATGAAGAAATAAAGTCACAAAGACTGCAGTGACCTTTTAGGAAAGTAAATGAAGCTAATGCTGTTGATGACTATATATATAAAAAATATATATTTTTATTTTTTTTAAGGAGTGCTTTAAAGGTACAGCCAAAAACAAGGTGATGAATATATGATTTCATGTAATAGGCATTTCAGTGGTACTTACTGATACAATTGAAACATGTTAAAATTTGCGTGGAACAGAATATAAATTTCAAGATAACAGTGGTAGATAAGTATTGGTAATAGATGTTAGCACAAAAGCCAAGGGGCTGTGACCTCCATCAGGCCTTCCTGATAGAGGTTTTAAATTTTCTGTGTTTGTGTTGATCCAGGATGTTTTGGTAAAAACTTGCAATAATGACCCTGACATCACACTTGAACTGTATTGGCCTGCTCAGGAAATGCTTCCTGTATTACAACTCTTCAAAAAGCACTTTCCGTAAGGGTAATTCATTCCAAGTTTATCTGTTTTCTATAAAAGCATCTGAATTTATATTTTTTGGTTTAGTAAGACAGAAGATGAAATCCTGATGAATAAAGCCTAGAAACTGAATAATCAAAAAATTAGTGATTGACCTACTTTTCTGACATCCCATACCATTCTGTCTAAAGGCCATAAGTGGAAGGGCAAAGGAATAATTTTAATTTGTCATATACTTCCATTAAAAGATAATAGATTAATGTGATTCTGCAGCATCAACAGCAGCTTTGCTTTAGCATGAACTTCATTGCTATCTAGGTTTTTGTTTGTCATGTCACAGTTTTACCAAGTTCTTGCAGGCCTAATCCCGTTGACTATTGTTTATGGATATGATGCAAAGAGATAATAATAGATTGACTGCTGTGACACAGAACCAGACTTGACTTGCATGTCATTTTCCGATCCAGCCTGCAGCTGGTATTGTTAGACTCTCACTGGAAGAACAAAAATAGAAGGTATGCTAGGGGGGATTTTTTTTAATGAGGAGACTAACACATGCCTTTAGTTATCCAGCTGTGAAGAATGGAATATATTCTCTAGTCCTTGATTAGTGATCCCGGCACAATCTTAAAACAATCTAAGTCCTTTGATTTGAATGCCCAATATAGAAAGTTTGCTATTGGTACTGGCCATCAATTTTAATTTGTTGTTGAGATAAGTAGGAGATGAACAGAAGCTCCAAAGATTGCCATTTGATTGATGATGTAGCTGTTTCTTACTTAAATCAGCAATTTTGCAGATTTGCTTGTTATGTGCTCTCCAAAATACAATAATTTTCTCTTATTGTGGTCTCATTCTTTGATAGAGTAAATTTTTAATGACTAATTAATATGGAAATTTCAGGTAGAAACAGCCCAGGCAAGAGTACAACCCTTGTTAAGAAAGGTGCAGGTGATCTCTATGTTAATCTAGAAGGACGCTGTAGTATGTAACAAAAGCTCTACGAGAAGAACTTTGTCATCTTGTCGACTAGAATGCAAATGAACCGGTTGACAGTAAGGCATTTTGTCTGGTGAGGAGCTGAGTTCTAATGGGAGTATGTGAATGCGTGGTTGGCAGAGCTTTCCGAATGGCAATCTTTTTAAGGTGTCTTACATTGCTTGTCTATTAAAGGGGAGAACAGTTATGGTAGAAAACATATATGAAGATGAGATATGAGGATGCTATAACGTGTTGTCCGCTAAAGCTTTTCTTATTTTTTGTCTTTTTGAGAAAATATTTGGAGAGAAAAAAAAAAACAGGACAAAATTTAGGATGGATCATAGCAGAGAGGGACAAGATTTTCATCACATTTCACAGAATTCTGTACAGAGCTTCAGCTTTACTTACAAGACTAGAATCTGGCTCTCGTTTGATGATAAAGACAGTCATTCTTTGGCTCTGAAATCTTGCACCGTATTGCGTTTTTATGGTTTTGATGTAGAGCAAAGGAAAATCTAGTGGTTTTTAAATGGGTTTTTACAATTTAACTGTTTTCACCAAAGTCTGATCCAAGGTCACTCAGCTGCACCGAATCAGAGCAGATCTTGAAAACAACTAAACCCCTGCCTAAGAGGGAAAGGGGATTCAGGAGATGATACAGAGAAAGATGGTACAGGCAGATGAGGAGAACTAGGTCTTATTGGCACTCTCGGTCTCACAGTTTTAACTCCTGTGGATCAGAAAAGTGAGACCTTTTTAATATCATATCCATGTATGCTTCACAACGATGTAGAATTTCAGATGAATACACCATATCTTTCTTCAACTCAGTAAGTTTGAGATTCCAATGTCATCTTCCATTTAATCTATGTAATTGAAGGTTTTTTCCTAAACATTAAATGATCCTGAGCTTATTAAACTACAAATACATTTTATATTTTTTTTTAGTAGAGCTTGTATTACTGCTTCCTAGATCTCCAAGGTTAAAAGCAAGGCCTGTAATACTTTGTGGCCACTGGAGGAATGTGATGCACCTTCACCAGTATACTGCACTGCCTGTTGGTCAGTGGAAGAGAAGCTTAGTCAGTGGAAGATCATTCTTAGCCAGTATACATTTCCAGTACCTGTATAGCAAAAGGGAAACCTTTTGTACTCCCAGAAACAGACCTGTCCAGATTTAGAACTGTTATGTTTTTCTGTCAGTGGCCTTACGTGTCTGTTTCATTTCTGCTAGAATTCTGGTATTGTTAGGAAGAAGGGGAAAAAAGAGCCATGAGTGAGAGAGACAATGGGGTTTAACAAAAGAGGAACCTGTTTCATTTTGAGCTGTATCTCTGATGGTGTCCCTTCATCTAATGTGTTCCAAACCAAGCAACTGTTGCATGATGTGAATTCCATAGTGTCTGCCAAATGTAAACACTGTGTATTTCAGTAGAAAAGCATTGGATTTGGTGTTGGACTTTCTTATTAGTGATTTAACAAATGAAAGACTCTTTTCTTTTTTTTTTTTTTGAAAGGGTGCTTTAGTTGTGAAACCACTTATTCTCTCACACTGATTGATCCATCAAAATTCCATCATGCACATGTCAACTGTTAACACTGGATTTTCTTCAATTGGATGGCAGCTTTTTTAGGAATTTTTAGGAATACTTTAGAAAATAACCAGGAGAGTACCTTTCAGTGCTCAGTTAATCTTTGTATAACTACTCCAGTGTGTTTTCTGTTTTTCTTTTCCATTTTAGCTTTTGTTACCCCTTCAGCATTCTCAGTCTTTCAGATACTACATAAAGAAGAAGGAAAACATTGCAGGCCTTTTGCCTTTTTTGAAGGAAATTAAACTAAACTAATAATTATGTTCTTTCAGCAGTGAGTGTTCAATTCTGAACCAAAAAAGTGGTTTGCTAAACCAGAGCTTGCTAAAACTTTTGTCCGTTTTCGCTCCCTCCCTTGTGGTCTGATCGTTGCCTATTGTTTTGCTGGGTATTGCTGCAGTGACCCAGCCATAGCAATGACAGCAGCAGAGGCAGTCACAGCAACAGCTGTAGAAATCCGAATTTACCCCCCTGCAGTGGTGTTTCATTTGTGAGCAAATCCTGCAGTACTGCGAAGTGCACTGGTAGCAGCAGCATTACGTCTCTTGAGTAAAATGCATGGTTGGGCATGTTCGGGTGTTAGATGTTAGATGTAGTGAGAAAGAGTAGTGAAACAAACACATAGACTCTTATTTGTTGAGGAGATACATCTCGGCTTTGATAATAAATCATATTTGCTGTTGTCAGGCCGCTTAAACCACAATTATGGGCATGTGATGAAAATCCCCCCTTTCTGATAATTTCTGATAAAAAAGGCATCTTATATTATGAAAACTCACTTTACAAGATTCTTCCCAAGCAGAGCAACAGTACTACTTGTTTTTATTATTTTTTAAAAAGAAATAACAGTATTTGTTCTTTCAACAAATACTCTTTTTTCAGCAGTATTTGCTTGGGTCAGGACAGCATCAGGACACTGGCAGATAGAGCTTAAGGACCTGGGTCTGGTGCAGCAGCCACACCACTTCAGGCTTCCTCCAGAGATCTGCTTGTGTCAGGAAGGTTCGGGCTGGGCTTCTGGACTCACTGTCTCTGGCATTTTTATATCCATTCTCAGGATTGTCTTTGATGGGTGTAAACTTGGATAGCCTAAAATTTCAGTAAGTAAGTAAATTCTTGAGCAAAAAAAAGGAAAGTGCTCGATGCATGCTGGCTTTGGCATTCACATGAGTTTTTTGTTGCTTGGCTTCTTTCCAATCTTCTCCCTCTGCTGCACATCAGTGTAGCTTTCTTCACATGGCACTGCATCATGTTCCTCCCCCGTTCCACTCCCACTCCAAGATGCGCAAGTAGATTTAGTGACAGCAAGGAAGTCTTGGAAGAATAACCTATTTCTGTTTTGACTCAAGAAATAATGCGTGTATGGAGGCAGAATGCGTATTGTAATGTATGTTCAAGTAAAATAGCAATGTGCATAGCAGCTAATCATATTAAAGTACATATACATGTTGTTGTAAGCTTTCTGCAGACTAAAGCAGATTTTCCAGGAGAGGAGAAGGGAGGATGCAGTATAGCCAGAGGCCTGCTTACATCTGGATTGTCATCTCCTCATGTAGGAAAATGCAGTACTTTAGGAAGTTCCTTATTAACTACTACAAAGTGAAACAATCAACGTGGTGATGTTGCAGGAGTAAAGATGTCTGGCAGGGTCTTCACAACCAGCCCTGGAATAACTAGTGATATAGGGGTAGCAAAACTGAGTATGTGGGAGAGAGCGAGGTCAGAAAGCTGTGACTGTGTGTAGTGCAGTAACAGGTGGTTATGGTTCTTTATCCAGGCCCTGCACTGCGGGGAGATCCTGGCTCCACAGCATGCTCTACTCTCCAGAATGGATATAACCAGCTGAAAGGTTCTAGTTTCTTCCTTTTGCTCACTCACCCTCAGTGTCCAGACAGGACACAATAGCTTAGAAGTGGATGAGGTCCTGAAGAAGGAGAGATGGTGGGTCCCCCTCATAGGCATGTGAGATCATTTGCCCTGCAGGAATGGAAAACAGGTGGGATTTTACAGCTTCCAGATAATCTGTGTAGATGTGCATGCTTTTTTGTGGATAAGTATAGGTATGTTCATATATATATGTACAGCAAGTGCAAAACCTATATTTAACCATTAACAGTCAGATGACTCCTGAAATTTCATAGTAAGAAAGAAAAGAGTTCCTAGTGACTAGAGAAATCTTTTAGACATAAGTGTATTAGACAGAAATCTGTGTGGGAGTACTGAGCTTGTCGTTTGTACAGTACATGCCGTACAATACTGAAATAGCACGTTTATCACCCTAGAGACTGCCTGTGGACACTGAGAGTTTCTGTGCTTTCTTTGCAGTAAAATAATAATAATAATTATTTTTTTTTCAGCAGAAGTCTATTTTTATATTGAGGTGGTATAGAAATTTTGAGCTTAAGGAACCTTTAGGTTAGCATAGCTACAGGCTCTGAAAGGATGTAAAAAGGGTTTAGAGAGAGCTTGGGTAACTGTTTTTACAAATAGTGAGTCAAGAATCCCAAGGCCAAGGTTAATTAATTTTATTTATCATCTAATGCATGCATGCTGTGCTCATGGCAACAGTTAGTTTCATGTGAAATTTAGGGGTACTTTTAAGAGGCTGTTTAGCTGCAGGGAACTAAGTATTAATGATCTTTTTCCTTCTCTCCCCTTCTCCCCCCCATTTCAGTCCTTTACAGTACATGGCTTTCGAATGGAAAGGCACTATATAAAAAAACCATAAAGGGTGTTAAAATGGATAGAAACAGAAGAGATTTTATCTCTGCATGAATTCGTAAAATCTGATGATTATTACTTTCTTAATGGCTTCTTTTCAGCAAAAGTCACTATCACACTGGGACTTTTCAAGAAGGATAAATTCTGCTTATTTTACTGCCAGTTTCTTATGAAATGGCATGTTCTGCTCATTTTCTGAGTGAGTAATACTTTAATTAAAAGGGTAGGTTGTAACTGCATAACAACAAGGAAAAGGGGATTGTGTATTTGGGACAGTAATACTAGAGAATTAGGGAGCTGCTGTTCTTGTGTGTCTGTAGTCCATTTTGACCAGTACTTGGACTGGTTTGAAAGAGTCACTACTTAGAGTAGTGACCAATGCTTATGCTTCTGCAGAAAAGATAAGAAAAATCAAGTTGGCTGACAGTAGATAACCTGTTTGGTACAAAAGTTGTATACCTGAAGGGTAGAGGATGGGTTGCTCTGAAGTATGTTGTTCACTGACTGTTCTAACTTTTTGCTTGTGTAAGCCATTATGATTCTGGTTAGTTTATTATTTAACTATATAAAAAATCTTGCTTTTTACATTTGAAAAATTTTTCAGCTGAGTGGCATTGTATAATGAGAAATACCACAGGCTGCTTGTACCTGTTACAGGGAAATCTTTCCATTCATTGTCTTTCAGTGTGTGACCTTTCAATGTTGTCTATGACCCGCTTGCTTCCCTTTTTCAAGAGCTATCAGTGGCTTTTTAGCTGCAATATTTTTTTCTGTGGCCTTACTATACTCTATATTTTGAACTGTGGTTTAAGCTGAAGCAATTATTTTACCTAATATTTCAGATGGTGAGTTGTTGATTTATATATAATTCTATATATTATTCTGTTTATAATTTTATTCTGTTTATTTTATAACAGAACTGTAATATTTCCTTTCTTACTTTTCATCCTATTACTCTTGCATTTTTCTTGGTTTTATAATCACTGGTTTTACTTCCTATAGCAACATTGAGCTCCTTGGTGGAGGAGGAGTAAACTCTCACAGAGTCCTGGATAGATTCCCTGGCTGTTGAAGCCCGCCGGTAGGCTCAAAAGATTGAATTTACCATCACAACTTTGCCTCAGAATTTTCAAGGGGCCTTGGAGAGCATTTGGCTCAAATATGTAAGCTTAAAATTAGACGGGTTTAGTTATCTAGCCTGGTAAGTGGCTTCTCTTCAGTTCTAATTTGGGGATCAACCAGATCAGCACAGTGGGAAATGTTGATTATTAATTTCTCTGCAGTTGCATGCTACTGAGTGTCACATGTAGGTTAGCAGAAGAGAAACAGATAAATAATTACATAATTCTGTGTGGATAGTTGCAGGAGTTCATGTTTCATTAGTAACCTGCATTCAGGATTTTCTTATGTGCATAATTACAGCAAAACACAATAGGATCTTAGTTCTCTGTTTACTGACCTGTATGATGTCTGGCCTAATAAGCTGGTTAGCAACCCTTTCTCACCTTTCAGCGTACAGTTAATATATAGAAAGCTGTAGCATGTTTTATTCTCTTAAATCTTCTTATTCACTAAACATGCTGCAGTACATTTGTACACTGTAGCTGTTGGAATAAATAATTTGTGTGTTTGTCAAAATTAGTTAATACATTAATTTGGACATGTTATTCTTACTGCTTTAAATTACGCTTATTCATTTTAAGATTAATTCAAAAATTTAAGCCATTCCTAATTGTGTTGTGTGTGTGAATTGTTGTTTCAAAAGAAAATTTCTGTATATCTAAATGTGCAATTTTTCTTCCAATACCACAGAATAGATGAGATTCCTTGGTGGTGGTGGAACATTTGGTTGATGGGCTGTCTAGATATCGCATAAAGCAAGTGATGGTTTCAATCAATATTACGTGCTTAGAAAGCATCAGAAATCAAAATAATATAAACTTTAGGTAAAAACACCTTTCACAGTGGTGCAATCTTGAAATAAGCCCGATTCTTCCTCTAAGAATCTTCCTGTAAGGTGTGCAGGATGTTAAAGGTGTGCTTCTGTGTACCAGTTAGGATGTCAGGTATTTCAGTTAAAATGGTCGACTTTTTTGGTGCTGGACTTGGAGACAAGGGAATTAGATTGGAACCGAGTTCTGAGTATTGTTAGCATCTTAATATTATTTATTTAAAGAAATACTAATATATAGCTAGGAGGGTCTTTTCCCATTCCTAATAATGACACTTATGATGGGGCTTTTATGATTTTATTATTAGTTTATGTGAATTATTGGACCTTTCTGAGAGTTACACATATGTAATCATCTCTAAGTTGAAATGGAATTCCTTTGAATTCCAGATCAATTTATTATTATTTGGCTTGAAAAATTTAATGCATTGCTTTGAATGAATCACATTTGACTGTGCTAATCGAACAAAACTGAATCTACTTACATAAGTAATTTAGAAATACAGTATTTGTTTGATAAGTAAAAGTCTGCCTACGTTCTGTATTAATTACTTCAGTGCTTGCTTTTATTAGAATAAGAGAAATAATTGTTTTCTAACAGAACAGATTTGCCTTGCAAGTGAGATTGTAGTGGGTTTATTGATCATGACTTACCGTATTAGGAAACATATGGTCTTGATTTTTTGTATCTGATATACTGATCTTCATATTTTATGAAAATAGATTGAGATAGACATTTCTGGATAGACTGACTTACGGCCATGCAGTTGTCCCAGTGCAGCAGAGGTAAGGAAGTAGAAGGGCAGCGCTGGCTGTATCTAAAACTCTGTATGACCATCTCAGCAGATGATACAGCAGGGCTCCATATTCCCTCCACATCCAGGTATTTTTCAGACTGGAAGCCTGTTCAATACTTAGCAAAGTTCCACATTTCTTTTGTGTTTGTTCACTTCCCTTGTGCTTCCTCTAGCAGGATCAGTTCCTCTTGCTATTGTAAGAAATGGGTTACACTGGGGGAGCAGACCCAGATGTTTAGTGTCATGAATGAAGAAATCCCCATTGGGAAAGCTAAAGTTGTGGCCAGAAGAGACAGAAGCAGAAAATAATCAGTTTTTCTCTACATGAGAGTGACTATGTCCAGCCTACCTACAGAAGATGAGCAAAAGGATAGAATATTAGTTACCTGTCCTCTCTCTTCCTCCTTACCAAGAGCTGAATTGAAGGGAGTGCAAGTAGTACAAGAGTCTAGGAATCCAGAGCAGGCTAGGAGGGTAAAAGGCCGTGGCTCCACTCAGGTGCTCATAGCACTGGAAAAGTCCTCTATTGTTTAATAGGGATCCAACACTCACATGCCTCTTCTGTAGAGGGACATAATTTCCTGTTAAACACTGTAGAATCATAATGTCTGATTTAAAAGTGCTAACAAAACATTTCTTAAATATGAGGGTGACATTGCAACAAACAGAATTGTTGAGAAAATCCATGTTTGCAGGAGAGGTAGGATATATGTTATTTTAATCCAGGTTCCAAAACTGGCTGCTAGTCAAGCATATGCTGGATACAGCATTGTACATTGTGGACAATAGCAATCATTTTACCTGAAATGCAGGTTGCCTTTTGCTGCCCTGACAGAACATTTAGAGTTTGACATGGAGAAACTTGGTGAAAGATCACAGTTCATTACATAGTTTCAATTTGTTCTTGTTTTCCATTACAACTCTTAATTACTGAGTAAGCGTGAAAATAGTCTGAGATACAGCCACCTGTTCCCCTATGATTTTGTTTGTAAATTTACCTAATTATTGCACATAATTGGCTACTAAAAATGCATCTAATTTTGACAAAAGCATTATTGATGATCATGTTAAGAGATCCTCATGATTTAACTAGGCATATATAGACAAATAATAAATAAGGTTTTATAAAAGTGCAATTCACGTGTGATACTGATTTAAAGGATTAGGCTGTGTTGGTGCTTTCTGCAAAACATAGATATACCCAAAAGGGAAAAAGGAAATAAAGTATTTATAATTTGGTCTGTATTTTCACAGGGATAAAGGCTAAATAACTCTAAAGGGAAATGAAATCTTATTCAAGTAGACCCTAAATCACTCTTCCTTCTCACACTTCAACTATCAAAATAAAAAAATTAATCATTCACAAAATTAGAATTTTTACATTTCTTTTCCAGCTACTGCCCTGAGCAGTATCATTAAAGACTTTACTCATAATTTCTGAAGGTAACACATGTCCATATAGGTGCAAATGGCAAGGAGGGTCATAATGTCTCCCAATACATAGGTATAGATAAGGAAAATATTAAATGGTAAAAGTGGCATTTGGAATTGGTGTTACACGCGTGAGTCCCAAAATAGCACAAAGTGTAACTTCAGCAAGGAATGCGCAGAAGTATAATTCTCAAGTGCTCAGCAATGAGCCTACTTTAAACTTTCTTTGACTCTCAATGATGAACCAAAGTGACAAGTGACCGTGGTGTCACAAGACAGTATCTTTTAGGAGAACGGTGACTTTCATCAGCCGTGTCAGTCCTCTGTAAGAAAAAAATCATTGTGTATGTAACAAGGAGCAGGTATCCTAGGAAATTGTATTATTTAGGGTCTTGAAAAAAGGTTTGAAGATTACTTGTTCTCTGCAGAACCTGAAACCATACAGTATTATTTCGAAAGCTGCACTCCCCTTCCACAGATGAGATTTACACCTGCGCTGCTGATGGTGGGAGGGCTAGTTCCTAGCTCACGCAGAGGTAACAAGAGGTAACAGACTCATTTCCCACTCCCATGTACAAAGTTTTAAAGGTAAGTTAGAATGCAGATATGCTGCTTAATTCTATCGAGAGGAGACATTTAGATACTACTTCTATTTAAAATGTTAGCATGTTTCTCTTGAGAGAATAAGGAGGAAGAGTTAAGCCTTTTTTTTGGCCCCAAAGCTTCTTTGTTGGGAACCCAAAGGTAATGTTGTTTGCTTGGCTACTCACTGAGAAAAAGACAGAAATTCAACAGCTGTGAGCAACCCCACAGCTCAGTCTGTCACTGTCCTCTGTCTGTGCTTCTCTGTGACCACCTGGGAATTATGTCAGTGGGAATCTTTGTTTTTTTTTATTTTCTCCCTGAGGCAAGATCCTTCCCCCCACAATCTTCTTTCTCCTTGTGTTTCAGTAGCAGTTAGAGTCTCTCTAAAATCATCCCTTTAGGCCTAGAGGCAAACTGTTTAAGGCATTCTTTTTTTATTTCTTCTAGATGTATGGAACTTTTCTGACACAGAATTATTATTATGGCACATAATTATGATTGGATGTCTTCATTATATAATTGCATGATATATAATGAGTAGCAAAAGCTAATTTCCTCTGCTCTTTGAATACTGAACTTCTGAGATTAATTAAGCTGATACTGAAAATGCTTTTAATTATATATGCTGCATAAACATCACTGTTAAGATCAGATGAGAATATTATTGGCTGAACAGTTTCAAAATTATTTCAAATACCTACTTTGTGTTTTATATTACTGTCTAAAGAAATATGGAAGGTTTTTTTTGGGAAGAAACCTCCCCAGACAATGGACGAAATAATGGAGTATCTGAATATTTGTCAAAACAGACCAGCTAGTTTCGGCTAGTTGCAGAGTATAAAAGAAAGCCGAGTTGCAGAGTATAACATTAAGAACATTTTATTTTAGTAAATAAATGCTTCCACATGTCTAATCCTTAATCTAACGTTACTCTGTAGGTAGGAAATTAATGAAATATGTTTCCGTCCTTCCTTCTGAAGCTACAGTCACCCCAAAATCATATTAATAGTAATGCCAGAAATGGTACAATCAATAGAACATCACCAATTCCCATGAGTATTGTTCATGATCTCCCTGTGTAATACTTCATATGCACCAGTACATAATCCTGATCCAGAGTCAGACAGAGTCACTGTCTGTTTGTTTGATTTCCATAGGAGAGACTCACTAATATAAGCAGGCACAGTGCCTGCTTAGAGAAACTGCTGATTGTCAGCATGAAGACAGCTATCAGCCAGTCTGAAATAATGACAGTTGGCTTGTGGACACACTCATCACCTGTGTTGTCCATGAATCTGTTTAAAGAAGCATTTACTGAGACTGGCTAAGTAATAGAAATTTATGTACTTTATCCATAGTTGGATGCATTTCATATACTTACTAAACTGGTGGAATCCCTTTGTGAAGAGAATTATAACTAGGTTTTGGTGGTTGATTGTCTGCTGAAATCATTCAGATTGAAGGAGGAGTTTGAATTTTAATAACACTGAATTAAGCGATGTACTAACATAATGGAATAGAAATCTTGCTATGTTTTACTTTCTTTTAAAAGATATATTGACAAGTCTTAAAAAATTAACAACATGCAGGAGTAATGCAAATGAGGCAAAAAAAATTAGTTAGATTTGTGGATTTGATACATTATTCAGTGTTTGTGGAGTAACTAATGCACAGCAACAGCTGCAGTTTCTACCTGTTATGAGCCATGCAGTTTAACCATGGGGTGGCTCACTGTTATCATGATTGCATTAGTACTTTTATACACACAGTGTAAGTAGGTATTTTTTGAGGCAATTAACCCATGGAATAGAATATATGAAGTAAATTGTTCTGTTTGATGTGATTTGGTAGCAGTAACATAGTGATACAGCAGCCTACTTTCTAGCCCTTCTCTAGCAAGTCCATTGTGTACTCGTTACCTAGTTCCTCTAACTGTCCTTCTTTTGATGGCTTTTCTCAGGAGTCAGTCCTGCTTTTGCTTCTGTGTTTTCAGATACTTCCTTTGGGTTCTACTTTTCAATTTAATCTCATGATGAAATGAGAGCATGTGTCTGTAAGTCATACAAGGACATACTTTTGAACCATATCTATGATCCCCGTCACACCAGGTCACACTTATTACTCATCTTGAAATTAAATATGACAAAAAAAAGTTGTAGTCTAGAACCCAGCCAAACTGTCAGTTATAAGTTCTTGAACAAAAGACAGTCCAGTCCATTAAGCTCTTAAGATCATCCACATCTGCACACGCACAAATAAAGTTTCTAGGTTTTAACGTGATGGGAAAATCTCCCAAGGTGTAAAGGTAACGCTTGATTCCTCCATCTTCAGTTAGCAGGGAAACAGTGGAAGGGAAGACCACTTATTTTCACGCTGAGGCCCAGGCACACAGTGTCCCCTGTTATACAAAAAGCCAGAAAGCTTCAGGTGTTCCTTTTTTTCAGGACCTGTCCGTGTTTGTGAAGACTGAGAAACGAGCTGAGGCAGAGATGCTCTCAGCTTGAGACAAACATCCAGCCACAAGATCTGTGCTGATTACTGGCTGAATAATGAATTACATTAAGTCACCTTTGGGTGAAATATGTTCAGTGAAGAAGTTTAAAGTACTTCTAATAATAACGGATAATTGAAAAGATAATCCTCAGCGTTTATGAATGGTTTGGAATGCAAATTGAAGGTCAGCTTTGAACAGTCGAATCATTACTGTTTTCATCACTTTGTGCTGAAGTACTAGACATTGCTTTTGAGTGATGGCACCCAAGCAAGGAATTATATGTTGCATCTAATATATAATCTTTGATAGGTGAAGGTGCTGAAACATTTTAGCTGTATTTGAGTAGTTCTTAGCCTCAGCCTGACTCGCTGCCTCAATTAGGGGTGTATGTTTTTGAAGGAAAGGCAGCTGGGAGGACACTGATAACCAAAACAGTCGGCCAGTATGTGTACCACATGGCAGTGCAAGGCTTCATCTAAACTTGCTCTTGACTTCAGAAAATGGAAATGAAAACTGCAGGACCAACTTCCCCTTCTCTACCCTTAGAAATGCATTAGAATTTTCTGTACTCCTTTGGGCCAATATAGGGAGCATTCTGCCTTTCTTCAGGAGAAATTTAAAAATTAAATTAATGGAATTTATTCTTAAGCTTGTTGCTACACCTAAATTTATTTTCTTACTGTATTTTCTAATTGATAGAAGAGGAACCCTATCAATTGGGATTGGTCTTACTAGCAGTTTTTTCTCTGTTGACTATCACTTTTTAAAGATCTGTGTAGTTACATCTTTGATACCCTTTCCAATGAAGTAATTTTAGCATGCCTGCAGAAAGTAAAGAGAGTAAACTTTGACTTTTTGGAATACTGTTTGTTCTTTTATGTCTCAAAAGACTTAAAATGTTGACCAAGAATTACAGTTCTGTTGACTACACTGCTTTGTACTGCTCTCTTTATACATTTGTATAGCTGCCCTGTCTCTTCTACAATAGGCATTTTGCGTATCTGTCAAGTGCTCAGGAAAATTGACTCATTTCTGTTTTCTCTTTCCCTCTTAGCAGTCATTTACAACCATCTGAAATGGATGTGTGTTTGCAGCAAAGAAGAACTCAAATTCACTAATTGATGCACAAATACACTGATTTACATGCAATTTTGGAGTTTTTTTATAAATGCATCTATTTGCATAAATAAAGCGTCTTTGCCAAATATTCATGTGAACAAAAGCAGTTTTCATGGATGCCAAAAAAAAGTGGCTGAATAGAAAAGCCAATTCAGAATTTGCATAATAGTTACTAATTGTTTTCCTTACTATTAGCTTGTCTCTGCTTAATAGGCAATATTTGTTACTATTTCATTTCTGGATACAGTTTGATAAAGAATTTTGACTAACTGTAGAGGCTCTTAATAATTTAGCGTATCTATGTGTGAGTTATAGGACTCAGTTCTGTACAGGAGTGCCATGCAGAAATGGTACTGCCAGAGCCCAGCATTTGGCTCCTCAATCTCATGATGTAATCAGTGCAAGACTTCGCACCAGAAATGTGCCACCCTTAGTGTGGCAGAACTAGAAAATTATTTATTCTTATAAAACATTATAAAATTTGGAGAAAATCTCAGTTTTCTTTGGGGGAAGAAAGATGTATCTTTCTTGCAGCCAACTTTGCCAGCTTTGGTTTAATGTACTGTTCTTTCAAAATGTTATTGCTAGAGCCTCTGGAGAGATTATGGTACACATACTGTTTAAATTGGGAATAAATAAATAAATCTCCCTCTACCTGGCTCAAGTATATTTAATCAGTTTCCTTCATTTAGAAATGCAGAGAAAGGTCTAATATATTTTTATTGTTTTTCTTTGTATTTATTGCAGTGTTCTTCTGTTAAAATGTAGTAGTCAATATGGTTCAAGACCATTAAGTAAGTCTAAGCTTCTGTTTCTTCAGGAAACAGAAAGAAAAATTAGATTTTCTGGACAGAGGTTTCATTAGAGAACTCTATTGATTCTCCGTATAAAGAAAGGGAAGAAGGGTAAACCAAGTATGTTTTATTCTGGAACAAAAGGGGTGATCATTTTATTTCAAGGATGTTCTGCTGCATTTTCATAAATTCACTGTTAAAAACTTAATCGCTTCATTTCAGTGGAGCCAGTGATTTCACTCTGCCAGAGAAGTAGAAGGGAACAGGGAAGATAGAACAAGCCATACTTTACCTTCATCATGGCACAGGACTAAGAGACTTACCTAGATTTTGAAACACTTGTAATTAATTTGTAGCATGCACCATGAAATAATTCTGAGTATCTATTCAGATTTTCAAGTTGGAAAAGTTTTGTAAAACACAGGAGAGAGGAAAAGTCAAACCATCTGTTCGGAGATTTATTAGGAAATTGACTCTAACTGGGATCACTTCTAAACTCAGGTTTGTCTGTGAGCATGGAATGAAGTCAGGTTTGTGATACAGTGGTTATTAATAGAAGAATTGTAATTCCTTCTGAAAAACCACTTCCAAACCAACAAAAAACCCACCCCAAAACACCAGAAACAAGAGGATGATTTTGGCCAAGTTTGGCTTCCAAAGTAAATCACAAAGATATGCAGTTATTCTTGGGAGGAATGTGTTGGATTTTTATTTTGAAGACCAGTTCTAGAGAGGATCTGCTGTGTTTATGTAGGATTTACAATAGTGTGTATTCAGAGAGAAGAAAACTGTATCTGCATTTGTGTACCCTTATCATCTAATATTCTGAAATACTATATTTAGGGATGTAATATCTTAATTGATAGGTCCTTATCCCTTTAAATCCAGTATTACTTCAGAAAGTTGGCATTCTTTCAAATGAAATGGTATTCCTAGATTGCTGGTTTTGGTTACAGTAGCCTGAAGCTGACTGTACCTTGGTAAAAGTTTGTTCCATTCCTGGTCCAGATCAGCTTTTCTGTTACTGGGAGGAGGAAGAGCTTGATTGGGAAGGGGTGCTGCCCCAGTGGGAAGGTGGAGTATTTCATCACAACTACTCTTAGTACCGTGGATCCTACAGTCAGGGTGGAAACCTGGCAGATGACAGAAGTAATACTGCTGGCTCTTTGTCTGTATTCCTGGGATGTAGACCTGACAGTAATGACACCTTCAGTCTCGTCTACAGCAGCATTCGTAATTCCAGCCCATTTTGGGGGGAAGAGAGCTTTCTTTTCTCATCTGTAACTTTCTTCCTCTCTCTTGGCTGTGCTTCCTGCTTTTCACAGTAGTAGTTCTAGAAGAATTTCAGGAAGTGAATATATTATCAGTCTTTACAGATGTTTCTTCAACTTGCCCTTTTCAGAAGCAAATCCGTTTCCTTTAAAGATGCAGTGCCCCTTTCCGCTCCCCTGGCAGTAATTCAAAATCTCTCTAAGCAGTGCCGCAACTGGTTTTAGAAGCATCTTTGTAAAGTTATGGTTGAATGTGTGTAGGTATGTTCCTGTCTTTTCAGGAAAAGTTTGACATTGCGGTTTCCTTCATAAAAAATGTGTCTCTGTTGAAAAGGAAACATATTTTCCTTTCAAAGAAGTATGTCGCGAAAAAAACACAGGAGAGACAAAACAGTAAGGCTGGAAATACTGCTGTGTAACAAGGTTGCTGCCCCACCATTCATTCCCATGCACAGCCCTACACAGATGTGTGTGCCATGCAACCCATATGTCTCACCATGCAAATAGGATGATTACAGTGGATTTTTGTGTCATGCTTTTCTCAGTAGATTTCAGAATGTTTAACAGAAGAAAAAGGGTTAGTGTTATCATTCCTGGCATGTGGAGGAAGAAATAAAGCAAGAAAGAGTTAAATTTCCAGGAAAGAAATGTCAGAGTACAATGTAAGATTTGGGTCTCCTGAGGCTGAGTTTTCTGCCCCTCTATTACATGATGTTGCCACTTATGATGATTCTTTTTTAGAAATATATGGTGAATTGAAGCAATATAGATGAGGTTTAATTTGGCTAATGACATTCATCCCTTTTTTGTTTGTTGCAGTTGTCCACATGCCAAAAATATTTGATGTAATCTCTTTTCCTAGGAGATGTTTCTAAACTGTTGATCATTTTAAAAACATCAAAGATGAGTAAATCAGTTGGGATTATTTTATTTTTATGTTTTGTTGTCTTTTAGCAAAGGTTGGTGTAAAGGCTTCACTGCAGTTTTTAATTTAGAGTAGATTGCAAAAAGATGCATTAATCTTTTTACACTTTGTGTCTAGCAGAGGCCACCTTTTGAACCAGCTTGTTTGATTTGGAGGTGTATGTAGTGAAGAGTAAACGGGAGGTAAGGCATTTGAGCTACCGGCACTAAATATCTCATGTACTCATATTCTGTAGATAGCAAAACAGATTGTTTTGCTTTAATTTCCTCATTCACCAGTCACATTTTAAAGCATGGAATAATATGATCTAAAAACTAAAATTTACAATTACAGTAAAGATTAATCATCCTGTGTTTCATCCATAGTGATTTCATATGATGATATTTGCTTACTGTTATTGTTAGAAGCATAAGGTTTTTTCACTGCGTAATACAGCTATTAATTTAGGCATTAAAAAAAGCCATATGCTTTGTTTTAATTTCTTGTCTTTAAACACACAGTGAGCTTTTCTGCCCAAATATTAATTAAGGGAAAATGTAGGTTAGCTAATTATAAGTGTCATTTACTTATTGGAATATATTAATAATTCTCTGGAAAAATGAAGTTACCAGTATTGTTTTATGTGAGCTGATACTCTGCAGCTGAAGTCAGCAGGATTGATAACTGTCTTAAGAGCACCACTAGTAAAAAGGGGGTTAAAAACAGACAAATAAGACCACAAAAACTGATCCCGTATTTTTACTGAAAATTTTAAGTAGCAAAAGTCAGGATAGGGGTATGTAAGGATACGCAAGAAATATTGAGCTGTGGTTAGACATTACTTGCTCTCTTCCCAATCTTTGGTGTGTGCAGGTGTGTGCTGGCAGGCTGTGTGCTCTGACCTCTCTGTGGGGCAGGTCTTGGATTGTTTTATGAACACCTCTCCTTTATACCACACCTTAATTAACATTGGGGATCACATATGTACACTTACACTGCTCTACAACACTTCCATTCCTTTTCCTCTTTAGTTACAAGTCTGAATCAGAGGCCTCTCAAATCCTTTCAACAAATCTAAAATACTGAAGACAAATCAAGAGTTTGTACTTCTTGTAAGGATTTATCTCAGCTTCTTTTCTTTGGGATATTTGGATTAAACTAGCCAATCCAGTTCTCTTTCTGAAATCTATGGTATCATCTTGTGTGCATTTTAACAAATGCAACATAAACTTGTAGCATAAAAAAAGCAGCAGGAATAACAGGGTAAGTAAAGAAATAAATTCAGATTAAAGCCTCTTGATACCTTTCTCTTTTTCCTGTATGCTATTAGTATAAATTATCATTAACATAATTAAACAAAAAAGACTGTGTGAATTTTACAGTATATTCTCTTGATGATGCTGGAGAAACAATACGCGTGAAATCAAATTTTATAACATCTATAAAGGCATTCCTACTTTCATGGTAGCTTTTACCATTTGCAGTAAAAATCTTTGGTGGTTGTGCCATTCATAGTAAATTAATCTCTTGCCTTTTAGTTCATTGTATATTTTAAGGCTATAAAACAAATATTTGCAGCTATGCTTTTCTAATTCCTGCAGCCATTGTTGTGCCTGGATTGAGCTAATTATCATATCTTCACCTCATAATTTTTCTTGTCCTTGAAAGTTGTGAACTTCATCTTGCATTTTTCCAGTGATTTGTAAAGTTCCTGCTGAATTTAATGGAAGAGCCAGATTTTCAATACTCTTAAATCTTTTTTAAATTATAGATTTGTAGTTCTGCTCCAGCAACAACAGAATAACAGAGATCCAAAAAGCTGCCGCACTCTTGCTATGTGTCTGCTGTCAGCATTGTAAGTAGTGGGCATGGAACAGACCCCTGTATGCACAGCTGTGATACAGAAAGAATCAAGAGATAGCAACAATTTACATACATCTAGAATAATCCTCCAGTTCATTGGGCCTCTTCCCCTGACTTAGCATATGCTAAAAGTTTTTTTTAAGGTGTAAAGGAGGTAGGTATATCCAATACTATATATTTTAGGGGATTCATAGCTTGATTTCTAAGTTTTGAAACTGTTTTTAGATGATACAATGTCATCATGTGAAGCAAGTTTTTTTAGAGACACTGTATATTTAGCTTAAATCACTTTGTTGTTTATAAATGGTGACATGAATCTTATGAAGCCTTTTCTTTGTGCAAAATAATTGCTACTGGTATATTCATGAAATAAAATGTGCCTTCCTCTGGGAGAGTGAGTAATAATGCATTAAGCTAGACCTTTCGTTTATTTGAGATAGACAATAGATGACATGTTTTAGGTTCCTCTTTTGGACATTTTTTCTTTGAAAAGTAGGAAATGCAATGACATTTCTGACATGACTGTTCAGGCTAAGAGAGCAAGTTTTTCCTGTAAACAAATGGCTGAGAAAAAAAAACATGGAAAATAAGCTAAAGTGGTAATACTTTTGTACCTTATGAACAAAGCAGGCTATCTCATGAAGTTGTTTGGAAAAAAACCTAAAAATGCAATTTTCTGCATGGTCATGACTTCAGAAGGTTGATAAGATGCGAGGTGTTTCTCTTAAAAAGACTCTTAATGGATCTGTAAAGTATTGCTTCTGACCAGGGATTGGGCTTTTGAAAATGGGGGATCCTCCCTAAGCATTGAGAACTGTTGGCGAGAGATGGAATGCACTTGATGAAAGCGGTTAGAGGCTCTTTGCCAACAAATGGGCCAACCTGAAAACTTGAGCTGTAAATTAACAATGAAGAGGGAAGGAGATTATGATGACAGTTAAGTTGAGGAAGCAGCAGACACGGTTGCAAAGCAAAGGGTGGTCAGTCAGTGGAGTTGAGGCTTACAGGGGACATCAAGGGCAACAGGATGAGCTTCCACCACTGAAGTAGTACTAAGAGCTGAGCAAGGAAAACGCTGGCTGAATGCGTTTGCGCATGCTGGTGGGTGATTGCGGTGATATGCGGTGGGTGATCTAGTGATAGCGGACGCAGGTAAGGCTCAATGCAACTTCTTTGGTTACAATAACTGTTGTCAATAGTGTAAATGATAAAACTGTAAACATTACAGTTGGACTGCGCTTCTGGACTAGAAGGGGAGGTGCAGACGATGTGTGTACTGCCCTTTTAGTAGAGAGGGTAAGTGAATTCCTATCAATTTATGGTGGGAAGGGGAAGCGTTGTTAGATCAGTCCCTTTGTCAACAATCAAGAGACACCATGCAGAATCTTCAAAAGCATCATGTGCATGTCATGTATATGTTTTGCCAATACGGTTCTCCGCTCTGGGTACTGCTTGCAGGAAAACAAGCAAACCACATTGTGCTGCATGGTTTACCAGTAACTGTAATGGGCCCTAGACCTGCTATTGCCTAAACAAAAAAATGTGGTGTCTTCTTGTGTCTTGTCCAAGCACGTCCACTGTTATGAATCCAACATCAAGAGGCTGTGGGAGATGGGGTTCACAGAAGAAGCAGGAGCTCATTGCTCTGCTGCTTTTATTTCATTAAGTATATGTGTAGCCTGTCTGAAATAACCATGTATGTGTGCATCAGAAAATCACACAATTACAAAATCTTCATGTGATAAACTGTTTGAATTTAGGAGTCCTTGTAAGTAATGTGGAGAGGACCTATTTCATGCAAGAGGAAAAAATGAAGCTAGTAGGTCAATAATAAAGCATGCATGACATGAATGAATTTGTATAAGCTGGTTTCATTAGTGCGGTGGGATCCTTAGAGAAGATCGTTAGCATTTCTTCTAATTATTTAATTCTAAAGAAAATAATCTTTCTCTCATAAAGACCTTTGAGTGTCTAACATAAATATGCTGCTTTCCTTACTAAACCTTTGTGTATCTTCTATTTTATGGCTCTAAATATACACTATTCTTTAATTTCAAATGGCTATTCCTGTTTAGTGACCCTGTCACCCATTCCAACCTCATTGCTACTAGGACATGTACGTGCTACCAGCTGTTCATGGCATCTGCCTCCATTCTGCCATTACATGCAGAATTAAAGAGAAATACTAATCTAGAAACAGAACTTCAGACATAGAGCTAAACAGGTGTAAAATCTTGTTACATTTATTGTAAAGGTACTTAAATTTTCATAGTTACTGGTAGTTGATAGGTAGAGCAAAGTTGTCCTAAGATCAGAACAAGATGTTTAATTAATTTTTATATGAATTTCTTACCATATTAGAAGTGATGCGTTTATGCCTTTTGAAGTGTACCTTGGGGATGAATTGAAACTAACATGCGAAATATTCACAGTAGTATTTGCGGTTCTCAAAACGTGACTATCTTTATTCTCCAGCATCGCTCTTCATTGCCTGTATGTGCTTTCTGTTAGCAGACACCATGGAAATGACCAGTAATAACAGAACAGATACACACAAAATAATTACTGTTATGTGGTGGTTAGAACTGGAATGGGGTTTACAGTATGGCACTGTCACTAGGATGTCTTATTTAAGTTATTGGGTTGGAGAGCCCTAGTTTTGTGGTGAAGAATCAAAAATAGTGACTAGACACCAGATTTTAAGGTTTACTACCCCTAAGTATTTATAGGGAGGGGGAGGACCAGAGGGAACTAGGTGCTTATCTCATATGAAAATCATCATGACTGTGGTGCACAGATATTTTGGGAAATTGTATCTGACCTCTGCATACTGTTCAGCACCAAAAGGCTTTTATAAATCTGGCCTTGGATGTTGGTTGTTCCAGATGCCATTTGATGGTATATGCAGGTTGATACAGTGCCATTTGTTTGCTAAAGCCATAGGAATTAATTATTCTCACTCAAGGTTTTTGGAATATGTTTTCCAAAACCTCTAAAAATGGAAGAGGAAAAGAAAATCATAGTTTCTGTGACAGCTATGGTTAAAGAAGATTTAAGACAGAATATAATTTCTGTAAGTTGCATTAGTATTTTTACAGAAAGAAGTCAATGTGCTATTACTGTATTAATAGCCTGTTCATTATAAATAGAAATAACATCGTATTTTCCTGCATCCTACTTAGTTGATGCTATTTCATTATTATTTCTACTATGCTATTTCTGAAATCCTCACCATAACAGCACTTACGGCAATTTGCAAATACTATTCTGCTTTTGGTTAACTGCGTAGGACTTGAAATGCTCAATAGCTTCAAAATCAAAGACCATTTTCTCATTGCTGTTTAGAATATGTGAGCTACACATAATTTTAAGTAAAATTGCTATACCGAGTGTCATGTGCAGAACAGGATAGTGTCTTAACACACCGTATTAAATGTGATGTTTCAGAGACTATTTTACTGCAAGAAGATATTTCTTTTAAATCAGTGATGATATTGTATTTACGCCTTAATTTCTTTCAAGAACTAAAAGTGTGTTTTGACAAGAATTTTACACATAGCAATACTAATAGCATGCTAATTACACTCAGAAGATGACAGTGTACAACTGGTAAAGATCTTTAAGATAACCCTTTTTCCTATTCTGAATTATAATCAGCCTTCACAATTAATGTTGTTTAGGCGACATTGTTAATCTGCCTTGTGTTTATTCACTTTAACAATAAGATTAGTCCAGGATTCCCTTAGGCAGACTTTAGTAATGATTTGTCACTTTTGGTAAAGGACCTTCCCATTTATTAATTTGCTCTTCTTACCAGTGGTTTTGGCTTCAGTAGTTGTATTTTCCAAGCACACAGTATTTTGTTTGATTTAATTCTTCCCAACATGTTTATGTTCCATTTGTTGTATGGCAGAATGTCAAGACTCTAGGGCCATATCAAAAATTCTGAGAATCTGTTGGGCTTAATTCAGTGGAAATTTTATTTCACAGCTGGTAGTTCTTGAGCTTCCTTGGTGTAGTTCTCCTGGAGCGTGACACTGGCTGAGTAGAGAGGAATGATTTTTCCAATCATAGGATGCCTGCTGTGCTGCTTTCAGTAGAACCTTATGCCATGAACAACACCATGGAGCATTTGCCACAAGGCACACCCAGTGGCCAAGCAGCAGGAAGCTATGACCGCTTGCTTTAAATCTGTGAAAAGCAAAGGTGAGGAAGGGAGAAGGGGAGATAGTGCAACTGTACTCCAAGTAGACATCTGGTGCCTTGGGCAAATGAAAGCACTAAGAAAACTGCTGGATCTGCAGAGAGTGCTGAACAGCAGCAGAGATCACAAGAGTATCTTTTCTGTGACAGAAAGAGGAGTCTGTTATCTGAAGAGAGGAACGAATGGAGAAACCATTATAGTTCGGGGAAATTTTAAAGGATGTATAGAAAATGTGAAAGATTACAGTATCACCTTGTGCAGCCTGTCCTGTGTCACAAGAGAAAAATGGTGACAAATTTTCAGGAAACTTTTGACCAGGTCATACTAATCATATGAATGAAGAAGCAAGTCTTCACTTCTTACTGGCAAGTGTCAGATCCCAAATAAGTTTTGAGGTTTTGTAATATTCTACTTCTTTACTCTATCTTGATGGCACCAGAGAAAATAGACCAGACTCACAGCGTGCCTTACCTGGATGTTTGAATCTGCTTCTGTTTTCCTGCCTGCTCGTAGGCCAGGATGTTATTTTCATTGCTTCCTCCAGAAACTGCTCTGTTTTCCAGGCACACTGCAGCTTTTTCTCCTCTCATAGTAATTATTTTTTAGTTCCTAAGATACTTTGGTTTTATATTGGGGTGAACACAGTTGAGATTTTTTAAAGTTTTTATTCACCTAATATTTTCTGTTCAAATTAAGACTCACAACCACTGCTAGAACTAAGCTACCTCATTCTTAGAATAACACATTTCTGGCAATAGCAGTGATCTGTAAGAACGTATTCCAGATATTACTGTTATCTCCTTTTTCAAAGATAAAATGTATTTCTTACATTATTTTAAAATTATAGCAGTGATTTTATTAGTCATACTAACTTTATAATTAGCAATATCAAGCAGAGTATCAAGGCAAAATGGGAGGGGGGAAACAAAAGGAATCTTGAGCCAGGGCCTGAATCTATGTTATTTTTAGCACTTTTTTGAGTTACTATTCATAACTGCCAGAAACTGACAAGCAGGAGAAACACAGTGTGAATCAAGATGTTCAGTTGTCATCTGTTCACATTTTTAATTTGTGAATTTGACATGCGAATAGTTCTTTTGCCAGTGGTGTTGATGTTGTTGAATGATGTATGCATTC
This sequence comes from Gallinago undulata, assembly GCA_026546715.1. NCBI lineage: Eukaryota > Metazoa > Chordata > Aves > Charadriiformes > Scolopacidae > Gallinago > Gallinago undulata. The sequence goes on along the minus strand of JAOTQQ010000052.1, from coordinate 9,619,083 downwards.
ATGATCAGTGATATGGGGGCTCTCGAATAAAATGGTGGCTTTCTGTATATACTAGCCATTAAACGGTATCCCCTGCGGAACTGAGGATAAGACATTCTCTGTTGATAATTAAGGCATCCTAACATGTGTCAGTTCTCTGTTGTGAATGTTGTTGTTTATAATGGGTCAAAAATAGATAAGTCCCAAGAGGAGTTTTCAAAAAATGTAAGCAGTATTCTTTATGTATTTAAGTAGGAAAATAGTAAATAACCTATGAAAGAGAATGCCTCTCACTCTGTTGTAGTCTTCATGATATTCAGCAAGACAAAAAAAGTTCACTTGATCAAGGCCATTTTTTTCTGGTTTCCCATCACAAGCTTCTGTGTTGTGCCTACCTAGCCCAGAGAATGAAAATCTTAAGATCTCCAGGATAGCGCTGAACAATGCTTCATTTCAGCATTATGCCTGTCAATGTAACTGCCAAAGAAGAAACAGAAGACTTGTCATAGGGGATAGAGTGAGTTGCATTAAAAATTTACAATTATACCAGAAAAGAAAACTGAATCATTTTCTAGAAAAGCAAAGATACAAAAGGAGGAGGAGAGTAACTAGGAGAAAGAATGCAGGGGAGATTGATCATTACACGTTAGGAAAGTATCTAATATGTCCTGGAAGCTTGGAACAAGAGAATGATAGAACATACAGGTAAAAAAGTAAGGTGAACTAAGAGGTAAATGGAAAGTTAATTTAGCAAGGAAGAACAACCATAGCTTATTAAGAATGGAACTTAAAATACCAAGATGTTGCATTAAGAAGTATAATAGTTCTGTAATATGCTTTGTGGAATGTACCGAACTGCAACAATTTCATATATTCAAAAAGATGATAATATGTTTCTACTTGCCATTCCTTTAAAGGCTTCTTTTTTAACATTTCCTTGTCATATGGTAATTTTCCATATGGTCAAAAGATTTTCCAGTGTAATGTGTATGAGGACTGAATGGTGGGTATATATGGGGTCTAGCGAGATCTGTAGAAGAGTAGTGAGTGTCTATTAATTCTAGATCTGAAAAGAGTCTCACCTCTGTCCTAAGATCTAGTAACACAGTCTGCAATAATCATAGAAGGACACATGAAATCAGGGCATGGCAGTCAATGGGAAGAAGGGAGCAAGATTCCTGAGCTGCAAAATGTTCAGAACGTCTTGCAATAAGGATTTATTACACACTCCTATTAGTGCCATTTTATCTGAAATTTTTTTTAATAGCAGTTAATTGCTTGGGTTTAGTGCTAACTTGAAGTAAACGTTCTCTGGCGTGTGGGTTGTGTCAGTAGTCCCACTGTAGAACACAGGATCGTTCAGCTTGTGCCTCTGAAGCTCATTGCCTTGGCAATGATGGAAATAAAAAGCAACACTGTCTGTTGCCTGAAACTAGCAAGATTTTTTTGTTTGTTTTTGGCTTTTTATCTGACTGAGAAGCAGCTTCCACATTTTGTGTGGAGTAGTGGGGAAACTGTTCCATTGCCTCATCCTCTTCTGAAAGGGATGTTATTCCAAAAGCCTCAGCAGCTGATCTGGGGAAGAAACAGGAAAACATGCTGTATTCCGTATCGTAGCTGTGCTCCAATTTTACTGGATTTTTTAAAACAGTAGTTTAACATTTTCCACTGTGAATCAAGTTAGTATTAAAGCTCTTTGACAACAGCTGTTGCTTCATTTAGAAATAACAAATAGATTTTAAAATTTGAGGATTTTTCCTCCCCAAATCAACCTTCGTTCTTCATGCAGTACCTAAAGCAATCAGAAGAGTTGCTGCTGGTTCACAGAGCTAATTAATTGTGGCTTTAACTGTATATTCACTACAGCTTACAACCCTTAATTCAGAAAATAAAGGAAATGTAGGAAATGAGTGGAGAAACAATGTTCTCCTATCTCCATTCACTTGTTAGGGACTGACTTTTTAAAAAGATTTTCAGAATTAAATATGTTCAGGGATGTTTGTTATTGTTATAAACAGCCAGTAAAAAACTTCCACTTCTTTTGGTAAGTAATATTGATATTTTAGCCTAAAGATAAATTAACTCTTACTCAGTGAGCAAAATATTTCTTAAAAAATATCTGATGGCCTTGATCTTGTGAAGGGCTAAACCTTCAACACTGTATTTGCCTTGCACTGTTTATTACTGTTGTATCCCAGTAATGTCTAGAAACTTCAGTTGAGATCAAGATCCCAGTGTGCTGTGCCTTGTTCAGAAATCAAGCCTGTCAGGCCATCTGTATGTGCCATCTGAAGGGTAGCTTAATAAAAAACATACCATTTAAGTTGTATTTCAGGTGATCAATAAAACCAGGCCAAATTAGAGCCATTGCAGTCCCACTAGGCATTCATCCACTTGTAGCTGTTTTCCTAATTAAGGCACATGGGCCATTTGATCTTTGTTATTTAGTTCAATTGAACAGAGCAGAACAGATGCTTTCCAGAAGAGTCAGATGGGTCAGGATGGCTTACTGGGAAACTAGCAAACTGAAGCAGAGCAGGGACTAAAATTATACCCTGCTGGGGTTATACCCTAACCATGGGTCTATTAGCTGTTCTGGAGAGCCACCTTTTCTCTGTAATTTCCTGCCAAATGTTACAGCGAGGCAGGCGTATGGTAAGGAAATGCCAACTGCCTGTTCAGCACCCTTCTCCTTCAGATGTTCCTGTCTTTTGGACCTTGAAGATTCTTGAAAAGTGTCAGTTTTGTGATGTGTTCTGGAATGTAGTCCATTTAATTTAAAAGTTTATTTTGCATAGCAGGCTACTTTTTGGGTAGAGAAGTGCTTATCTTGAATAAAATGTTAGTATGGAGTGCCTGTTTCCCATACCCTCACCAGTGTGAGTAGGGATTTCAAACTGAGCCATTGGTTGTATTTTTAGGTAGCCAAGTGGCTAAATAGCTGAAAAATGCTGGATTTTAAATTGCTTTCTTTTCTTCTTATTGGAGTTAAAGTGAATGACTACTGCAACTCCTTTATGTGTAAGCCAGAGATATGACTGTGCTGTCACAGTAAATGGGAGGATTAATGAGTCATGCTAATAGCATGCTTGGAATATACTGTTTGGAAGATTGTAAATATTCAAGATGAGTTTGAAATGATCTGAAGTTAATGCTCTGACTGGGCATTCTTCAAGCTATACTGATCACGAACTCTTATTATGTCTACCTTTCAGCAGGTATGTCAGACTTGCCAGTGGGCTTGGAGCTCTGCAGTGTCAGGGTAGCATGGAACTCACAGCAGTTTGAAAGTATTTGTTTCTTGGTTCACTTGGAAGTATACTACTAGACTGAATGTTTTTTAGCAGTCTGTTCACCAGAGGGGATTTTTTTTAAGCTTTGGAAGTGTCAACACAAAGGGATAGAGGTGATTCAGTCACCAATAACGTTTTACTGTCAAAAATCAGGACTTGGAACAATATAGTCCATTAAATGATCCTAAAACAGGCAGTAATTTCCATCACACAGTTGAGGTTTTTTCCAATAATACCATGTTAAAGACATGGTATTTAGATATTTTTTTTAACCCATTAGCTGCAACACAACCACATCTTACAGAAATAAAGACATTTTAAAAATTATTAAATGAGTGTTTACATATGAAAAGTAAAGAAAAAAGTAATGAATATCATTCCTGTTTATTACAAGTTCTTTATAACATATTAAGCTATGGATTACCATGATACATATACCCATTTTGCTCACAGACTGATATTTAAACAAATGTTTTCTGCCATACTAAGACTGTCTTCTATCATCATCTGCCTGTCTTATAAAGGCTAATGAAACTAGGGCAAAAATGTTTTCTCAGCTGTTTAAGAATTTTAATTGTACCCAATGTACATATTATCTACACAACAGGTTATTATTATGACTAGCATTTAATGTTTTTCTTCAAAAGACAAAGCAAAAGAATTATTAATATTTAGAGTTAAACATATAATGTAAAAACTTAGAATTGTTTGATATTCTAGAAATAACTAATGTGGAAGGACTTGAATAGCAGCTTTCTAAACTGACCAAATTACGTATTTTTGAGAGCTTTCTGCAGGGAACTGTTAGTCACAACTCAGAAGATTCTGTTTCTGATTCAACTTGTGTTTTCCTCTCACATAATGTTTATCCATTCGTAAGTAGATACAGTAATAACTACTTCACAGGAGCATTGTAAGTCTAGTAAGTCTACTACTTACAATTTCCGGATCTCTGAGTTAAAGGCATGAGAAGTGCTGTTATTACTATCAGAGATCTTAGAATAAGTCTGATGGTTTCAGATATTTATATTTTTACGTTTTGTAAATTAATTTTCAATCTCTTATACTTAATTTACTCCTTGAGACCAAGGTGCAGGGCAGTGCATACTTTTGTTGATAAAAACATGCTCTTGTTACCTTTTACTTACACTCTACTTTGACAACAGGTAGAGAGCAAAGGAGGGAACAAAGTCATCCTCAGAGCTGGTAGTATGTTCGCCTCATGCAACCTGTCTGTTCAGTAATCAGCTGAATCTGCAAAAGGTTTCATTTAACCTTTGGTAAATGGTTCTCCATGGTCACCAGTATGGAAGGTGCATGGTACTATAACCAAAGGCTTTTCTGAAACCCTTTTAAGATATAGCTTCTGCTTCTTCTCACAGACCATATAGCATTAAATGATGATTAAAAACCTCTAGTAATGCAAGAATTTCAAAGTCTTACAAACTGTCAGCTCAGTCACATAATTGCTTTTAGACAGAGTCTCAGAGATGTGTGATTCTCCTCAGAGACCTTGGGACTGGCCGTTATCGTCTGCCAATGATAACTTCTTTCATTAGTTCTGCTTGTCTAAAGTGATTTCCCTCTGGCTGTTGTGGCTGCTGGTTATTTAAGACATTCTTGGGCAAGCTGGCTGTGGAAAGCTCTGATCTGCCTCCTTCCTGGAACTCTGACAAACCCTCAGCACTGGGTTCGAAGTCTGGCTGGAGAGCGTCCCCTGGCTTGGGCATGCCTTGGGGGACACCCCAGCTGTCCGTGTTAATGCACACTGCCTCCTCCAACGTGGATGCACACTGCCTCCTGGGAGGCTCTGGCAGTTCCCAAACTTTCAGATTATACTGAGTTCAAAGTTTTGCATATCTTTTTAGACATCTGCCATGTCTAGGCAATGGTCAGACAAGGCCCTCTGACCTTGACTTTGGTTTCCAGCCATGCAGACTTTCTTCTTGTCAGTGTTCCACTGAGTAAAGTGTAAAAAGATGACAACCTGGCATTTTTTCCTGCTATTCTGTAATTTAATGGCTAAATACGGATCAGGGTCTGAGTTTGCTTGTTTTGTAATAGTCTCTTTATTATTTTGGCACCATTTTCCAACAGTGAATTAGGTTGACATTTGTATAGTCTGCTAGCTATTGTAAATACACCTGACTGTTCACTTCATACAATAGCTGAATTATAATCAATCAATAAAATGTAACCTGAATTTCCATACGGCACATCTAGCCCTGCATAGCCATCCTGAAATTTCACACTATCTAATGCTTGATCTAGCACACCAGAATCCCTTGTAATTAACATTAGGTGTCACTCTCAGGTATTCCATGGCTTTTCCTGATTTTCAGTTTTGCTTTACTTGGCTCTTAAAATTCCTAACACACCAGAGTCCAAATCCCAAGTGATTCCAGAACTTTTCTGCTTCAGCAAGATTTCCTTTTGATAGAATAAATAAGAAAAATTAGACAACATAAAATGCTGATAAAGGCTGCAAAAGCCATGCCAAGCTAAGCTGAACCCTAGGACAACGGTGTGGAAACTTCAGGCTTTGCTTTGAGTATCAGTTACTCCTTTTCAGATAAGAGATTCCAATATGATAACCATTTTCCTATCACAATATATGTATTAATAACTTGTTGCTTAGATGTTTGTATCAGTTTGAGTCAAATGTTGTCTTTAAATGTGTGCTATGATGTAGGAAAGTTAGTCCTCTGCGCATGCTCATTATAATGTTCCTTGTCAGGGGGGAGGTAAGCTAAGCAATTTTGAAGACATACCAGTGGTTATGCAGTATGAAAACTTTTTACCAAGTGAGTTCAGTGAGTTTGAATGGATAGTTTTCCCTCATTTCTCAATTCACAGGAAGGCAGCCAGCTTTCAGAAGATGAGAGCACTTCCAGTTAAAAATTATTGACAGTCTAATAGAGAAAATAAATCTGTGGTTGCAACACTCACAAGAGTAAAAATGGTTGCATTTGTTATTCTGATAATAGAAGCAATATTGTCAAAAATATCACCGGTGGGAAGGCTTTTGTGAGTGCTATCAATAGGAAATTTTCTGGGAAAAACTGCAGGCTTTGGCTGGTGCCTAGAGTGGATAAATTTCCTTTTCATTGGAGACTGTTGTTCAATACAGCTTTCAACACTTATAGTCCAACACTTACAAGAAACCCAGAATTTTTATTAGGGATGATGAAAGTGGTTGCATTCCATGTAGCATTTGCAGAACAGCACTCAGCCATCTAATTGAGTTTCCAAGTGCTGCTCTGTATATAAAGTCACCATTTTTCCTTCACCTTCCTGAGGTTTTCCTTGAGGCATACATCTGACTTTTATCATACTATGGCAAAAACCATTTTGACCAAAGTTACTGAATATAAAGGCAGGAGAGGAGGACATGCTTTGTGGTTCAGTCATTGGAGTGGGTTTCAAGCATTGGACTTCCAAGCAGGACTGCAGGCAGGCCACAAAGGCTGGGTTTTGAAACAATACAAAAATAGGTTCAGAATGTTAAAAGTTCCCTCTCTTACTGCCTAGAAAAGTCATACTGAAGAAAGAGGTGTCATTCTATACTTCATATGCATTTAAGTGCTGATAGATGAGAATAACGTCAGAAAGAAAAGCTTTAAATAATTCATTGTACATAGGCAGTATTTATTTTTTTCAGTGACTGGGAGCCACTCCCTGTGCTTGTTTTGAACTCTTGTGACATAAGCCAGTCAAAAATTGCATCTTCTGTTTTACGGGAGGTGTGCCACGGAGTACCACAACACCAAATGAAAACAGTATTTTACAACAAGTTGTTGTAATACCGACCGCTTATTTGGTGTTTCCGAGGATGGGGATACACTGCAGCTCTGGCAGCGTTAGTGGCCCCAGGGCTGCTCTCTGGCCCTGCCAAGTGCTAGCAGTGCCACAGTGGGCTGGGAGGCTGGTGCAGCCCTGCGGGGAGGGGCTGTGCCACAGTGTGAGCATCAGCCTGTCCTGCGGCCGGGAGCGTGCTGCTGGCCTACTGCTAACAGACGGCTCTTATTCTTCCGGCCCTTCCATAAATTCAAGCCTTGTTTGCATAATAGTAATTGCAAACAGCGCTTTCCTTAAAGTTTTATACAAGCTAAAACTGACATTTTATTGTGTTCCTTGCTTTGGGTATAGAGAAGACTGGTCTTGCCAAGACCAAAGAAGTGCTTGTGAAGCACTTTTTCTTTACTCCTTTTTGCCCTACTTGAGGAATTAACTTGGAAAGCCCCTGAGAGAGGTTATTACCTTAAGGACTGGTGGATTAAACTTAAAGCCCCATCAAATCTGGCCTTGAACACCTCCAGAGATGGGGCATCCACAGTTTCTCTGGGCAACCTGGGCCAGTGTCTCACCACTCTCACAGTCAAGAATTTCTTCCTAATATCTCTAATCTAAATCCCCCCTCTTTCAGTTTAAAACCATTCCCTCTTGTTCTATCGGTCCGCTCCCTGATAAAGAGTCTCACCCCATCTCTCCTGTAGCCCTGCTTAGGTACTGGAAGGGGCTATAAGGTCTCCCTGGAGCCTTCTTTTCTCCAGGCTGAACAACCCCAACTTCTTTTGCTGGGATGCAATGAAGGGTCTTATTGTTGTACTTTGCCACATCATCACTGATGGCTCATATGGTAAACAAAGTAGAGCTTCAGTGGAGAAATCTCTCTCTTTCCTCTACTATTTCCAACACAGTGGGTAATCCATGACCAATTATATGGGGTTCTTTACATAGGTGCAAAATGAATCCTAGATAGTAGTCACAGTTATGTATGGAATAATGTCCTGTGACTGGTAATAAAAAAGGAAATCCACAATGAATTGGCAAGACACTAAATATATAATACTGTGTTTATTGAATGAGTGTTTATTGAGAACACTCGTAACACATGAATGCTTGTAAAGTAATTAAAACATACAAAAGCGAGGAATAGTTCACCAGTGTTCTTAAAGTAGAAATATGCACATCATGGACTTCTGGATAGCAAGCAGATAGGTGTCACTTTTGTGTACAAAGTAGATGAGGATGTCGTGAAAAGCATTCACACATTTTTCCATGTTTTGTGACAATTTTCATGTAAGAGCTGGATTTCTCAGTGGTACAGAAACTGCACTGCATTAAATACTCATGTGAACTATTTTAAACATGGTATTTCTTTTTGTTTTGTCTGGATTTGAAATCCAAATATGTCACATCAGAAAGCTCTTGATAAATACAGTTTCCACGGTAATATAGCTGCGTGGAAGAATACATTATGTTTTGGTTATGCATTTTGAATGAATGTGTTTGAAGTCGAGCCACCTAAATTCATGGTGGTCCAGTTGTTAGAAAAGTTGAGCGCTTAAGGTGGTAAATTCCTGTGACACATTTGAATACTCTGGCATAAGCGTTCAGTAGTGTTTAAGCAACTCCATATAGCATGTGTATTATGTCAAAAAGGCAGCTTTTCCTATCAGTGACTGATACAGGCAGCTAGCTTCTCACTTCTGCAGGAAGTGGTGGATCAGTAGAGCATAGATTAGTATATAGGTCCTGTATAGAAGTTTTCTTTTAAGTTCATTGCTTTTTTCCTATTGTTACCCTGTGGCTGATGAAACCACTTCAGTGACACACAGAGGACAAATGCCTGCTGCCTCAGAAAAGCCTGCTTGGTCATTCTTCCACTTGAAGACGTGGCTAAGATCAAGCTGCTGTGGCTGCCTGATAAGGTGTCTGGAAGCTGTGAGACCTTGTTTCAAGGCTGCTGGCGTGCTACAGGAATGAACTGTCTGGGGCTGATTGTTCCTATATAACCGAACATTACTGCAAACTCAAACCATTTTTCATTCTTGAATCAGATTTCTGGCATGCTTATGCTGTTCTGTCATTGATGTGTAGGGGATATAAAGCAATCAAAAAGCCAGATGACAAGTCAGATGACTTTTGTAATGGACACAGGGTAACAGACATATGTCTTGTTGCAATTTCGACTTTATCAGCTTTCTGTGTTTCAGGGCATATCAATCCTGTTCTTTAGATATGTGAATTACTTAAGCATTTCCTAAGCATTTTTCTTTAGACACAGCATCTCTCAATTCCACAGGACACTCCAGCATTTACAGAGTACATTTCCTTCCTGTCGCAACATCCTGGAGCTATTTCTTCAGAGACAGATTGTTTGAGTTTCTGCAAATCAAAGAATGTTCAGTACTGCAGAAGAATCACTGAAACTGCCATCACACCGTACTTCTGGCTGCACACACCACATTCTGTTCATTTCTTTCACCTTCCAAAACCTATTTGGAAAGCACCCTAGGAGTGCTTTAAAAATGTTAACACGTTGTCAGTCAGTATGTTGTCAGAACTGTTCATTTGTCCTTTCTTGCTTACTTGGAGCTTAGAAATGATTAAAAAATGGAGCTGTTCCAGAAGCTTGTAAATACTGACAGGTTTTTCACTGCTGCTGTTCCCAGTAGGTTTGGGCAAATTTAAGAGCAGCAATCAGATACGTAGGTAGTTCAAGTACACAACAAACCTTTCTGCCTGTTTTCATAACTATTTCATGCTAGAACAGATTCTGCATGCTGTTTGGAGTGCAGTTTCATGTGCTAGGTACAGTATTTTTGTGGAGAAAATACACGCTTACCCTGAGCCCTCAGATGCTAACAGAGGTGCCAGCTCTGTCCCAGCATGGCTACACTGGCTGCATAGCTGCTGCCTGTCTTTCCTTTCTACCTGACTTCTCCACCCCACTTTACCCTCTTCCACCACAGCTGAGGTATGGTGAAGTCCAGGAGAGCCTGGCTCCACAGCAGCTGCTCAGGGACTCTGCAGTAGAAGCTATGCATTCCTTGGGGTCATTCTGCATTTACAAAAAGATGTATTTTCAGGGCTGAAGCATGGAACTAACTGTATGAACTTCAGTTGGTTACCTTTCGTTTGTGAGGGAAGAGCAGACAAGGCTTGCTTACTTTTGTAAAACAGTTAAGAGAACAAGGCTGAAATGTATGAAATGGGTAGAAAATAGTATTATTGAATATCTTACAAAGGGCATTATCCTGCATGATTGTATGCTGTGAAATCAACATATATAACAATTGAACTAAAAAGCAATAGTGTTCTTTAAGAAGCTCCAAGGTAACTTTTGAGATAACAGTGGCCTCTGTGGAAGAAAAAAGCAACTTTCTTCAAACAGTCCTTTTACTATTGGAGGTCATATGTCTTCCAGAAGAATGTTTTTGCAATGCAGTGTTTTTGTCACAGTCAAAAAAACACGCTGGAAGAAGCTCTGAAAAAGCTAATAGAATGGATTTCTCACACACTAAGTATATTCTCCCTACTCTGATGCTCTTAAACTTGACATTTGAAGGAACATTCCAGAGTAATTCTTCAAGAACAAACGTGGTCTTCAGCAGGGCACCAAGCAGCCTCTGCAGGATGCTCTCTGTAAGGAAGAAATTTTATTCATTATGCATCATCTATACTTTTCAATCCATAACTCTTCTGTGGCAGTAGGGCTGAGCTCACGAGTTGGGCATATGATAAGGGACAGCGAGTGCTTTATTTGTTGTTTATGTTACTGATAGCTACCAAAGGAAAATAACTGGTTCAGATGGCCTTGCTTTGATCAAGGGGTTGTGTTAAATGACCTCCAGAGGTCCCCCCTGACCTAAATTATTCTGCTTCTGTGTGCAGCAGTGATTATAGTGATCTGATTCCAGAGGTTAAAAAGCAAGATGACAGTGCAGAGATACAGTCCAACTTCTTTCCTCTGTTAAATGGAGATGCACAGAGAGGGCAGAAGAGCTTGACACTAAACAACCCAAATGTTTTGTAACTGTTAAAACAACTTCCTGTGCCAAAATAATTTGAAACTACATATTCAGGCATTAAAAATAGTAGTTCTATTACCCTGTTTGTCTTTTTCCCCACAAAGTGGAAACTTGAGAACATGTGTGGCGTTTCTTTAGAGAAACTTTAATGAATTATTTTTCTTTTTGCTGAATTTTAAATTTAACGGTCAATTTACTCAACCAAAACAGCAGAAGATACAGAAATTAATGTGAAAGGACAGTCCAAACCATCTCACCCTCCTTCCAAGGCCTACTTTCATGTAATGACTCTTGTGCTATAAACAGTCCGTATGTTCCAGCTTCAGTTGTCAGAGCTCCTCACTGTCTGCGCTCTGGAGACATTGGAACAGATGGTGATGGAGCTGTGCCACGTAGAAGGTTTGTACATGCAAGTTTCTAAACAGAGACAAATCGGCTGAAAATGGGAGTACATGTTAACTGTGACTGCTTGGTGGAACTGAGTAAGATCTCTCAGGTGTTTGCAGAAAACACTGCTTTTACTCCCAGTGTGAGAATTTGAAAATATTTCAGGACATCTGTGAAAACCCACAATAATCAGGAGTTCAGTACAATACGAAATTATGTCTTGATCCTCAACTCATTCATTGTTGCGAGTCCGTATTAGCCATCAAATGGCTATTGAGGATTCTAAATTGCAAAAGCTAGTAGGAGCAACTTCTTTGAAATAAAATCACTCTGCATTTGTTTTCACCCTTAGAGAACAGTTTTCTCTGAAGGGAAAAGCAAGAGTTATAAATTTTTTACGTTTCAGCTTCTTGCATGACAGATTAGGTTTCTTAAGAATCTGTGGTGAAGGATCCCAAGAAAAGCACTTTGAAAATAAAATTACAATTTATTGTCTTTGTTACATTGCTACTGATTTTAAAAAATCAAATGAGAGATGTGGTTTTCCTCTACAAAAGCTTTGTTCACCCATCCCTGTGATACCTATTTTATCCATGTACCTCTTAATCTGTTTCTCTGGTGCAGAACTCCGATGTCTCACATGAGGAATTTTAGCACAGGTGGTCAGCGTTCAACTGAAAATGCAGAGGTATTATAAGAGATTTCTGGTTAGTATTTGAGGGGTGATATCCATACTGTTTCCACTCTAAAAAACCCAGGTATTTATTCTTCCTGTGATCTGTAGTTAATCCTGTAGTTAACAAAGGCAGATATTTTTCTAGTATAATTCCAGTCCTCTCATACCTGTAGAGAAGTCAAATTATTAATCATTTTTTCTCATACATATTTTAATTGCCATTGTTTCACTGGGATTGGGTATCTATCACCACCTTTTGCACTTTCAGTACTAAGATAATATGTGGGAATTCATCTCACCTGTTGGGAAGCAGCAAGGGCCGGCTGTTCCCTGTGGTACAGGGAGCTGGGAGCCAAGGGGGAGTCAGCCCATGGGTTGGGATCAGGGTCAGGCCTGATGAGGTACAGCACCAGGATTGCTGGGCAGGGTCGTGGTGATGTGCCAGGGTGGAGGCCATGATGGGATGCAGCCTGCAGGCTGGGCCCACGGTGAGACCTGGTGAAGGTCTCCAGGCAGGGCCATGGTGATGGGGCACGTCAGGGTCTGGCTGCAGAGCAGCCACAGTGTGGCTGGAGCTGGAGCTCAGCAGTGGGGGCAGACACCAGTGCCTCAGCTGGAGGCAGTTGGCAGGAGCAGGAGGTTGGCCCTGGCGGTGAGCCCCCGCAGCACTGTCCCCATGTCCCTAGAGGGAAGGGAGCAGCCCCTAGCTGCTCAGTCTCTGAGCTGCTGGGCTGCTGGAGTCCCAGCAGCCAAATTCCCAGCAGTGGGGCGAGGTGTGGCATAACCCACCTCATGCTAGATGTCTGATCGTGATCCAAGTGAGAGTCTTTGCTCTGTTTTGCAGTTACTGAGGAAAAGCCCAGCATCTTCAGAGGGCAGTTCATCCCCATTGTCGTCAGCCCTGACATAAAATCATGGTTTGACCAGCTATCAGTGCTCATTTCTCCCCGCATTCTAGAAGGCCAAGTTACACAGGAAAGGTTTATGATTTTTAAACACCTGTGGTCTATGAATGTGGTAATATATGATTGAACTTTTGGTAACACCAGGCCTTCTCTGTTAATGCCAGTGGGCTTATATTTAATTGGGAAAGGTATTAGGTAGAAGGAAATAAAATTTTATGACTGCCTTTTTTTTGCTTTAGGTAATTTTCTCTTTCCATTACAAGTTAAAATCAATATATGATTATGATACTAATTGATATTAGGGTCAGAGTGAAATTTTCATTTTGAACATAGGAGCACAAATACAGCACAGTGTTAAAATTTATTCAAATGGCAAGATTTTAGACAAATAGATGGCTGAGCTTCTGGGCAGCCCTGGTTACATATTCTGAAGCTTTAGAGGGGAAATGGCAATGAAGTAGCAACTGGGAAATAATATGATCAAAGGGTTTCTATAAGAAGTTTCTGGAGGCTGTAGGAGAAGGCATCTATGCTTGCCCATTCTCAGGAGAGGACAGCCATGAGCAGAAGGGGAGGCCATGGGAGAAGGCAGTTCTGATGGCACGGCCAGTTGTCCCAGGCAGCCACACAGTTTGTGTGTGGGCTGCAGCATATTCCTGCCTGGGCTTTGCTGTTTGCAGGAATCCTGACTAGGGCACACACATAAGGATTGCGCCTGGGTGTAAATGATTGTGTTAGATCTCAGCAACTGTAGATAAAGGTGGTAGTGATACTGGAACTCTCTTCTATGAATGGGAAAAAAATCCAATTCATAATTGATTAAAACAAAGCTAAAAGTAAAGAACCAAATTACAGCAAAACTGTTTAAGCAAGACTGGGGGAATGAAAAATGGTAGCCCAATATATTATGTTTTCCATGCGTGTGATGTTTACAAACTGTATATTAATTATCTCCAGCATCCAGCAAAAAGTTTTATTTTTAAATCTTTTTTGTGTTTTTATTTAAAAGACTGTAAAAAGGAATGTTCAAAACTTACCCCAAAACATCTGGAGGCTGCAAAAGAAAAAAATAGCTTAGTTCCTTGTCCAGATGAGCACAGTTTTTAAAATTAGACATTGTAAATGAAAGGTTGGCCCCTGCCAGGCCACCCTCAGCACTGTGAACGTCAGGCTTTGGCCACAATGGCAGTGCTTTACAGTTACATGAATGTTCTTCTTTGAAGCTACTTGAACAGTACATTTTAGATTGTTCAGTCTCAAATTTCACATAGTTTCACAAGATAAACACAGGAAAAAGTTAACCCTTCCTTAAAAAGCAGCTAGTGAAGGAAAGTAAACCTACAGATGTCATAATTGCTTATTAACCAGATCAAGCACAAGTTCCTTTTACTCCTTTTGTTGTTTGGTCATCATAGATTACATTCTCTTTCTGATAAACTGGAGTGAGCCTGGAGTGTAAAATATGCATACAGTTGTGCATCTGAAAGACATGGTGACAGAACCCTACTTAAACAGAAATGTAAGCAACTGCATTCTGAGAGGATGCTCATCTAAGTTTTGATTAGGAGGAGGTAAGGATGCTCCTTTAAGTAGCTTAAATATTGGAAATATCAGGAGCTTTCTCTGGTTTGCTGTTTATTATAACAACAGTCTAAACTATAAATTAGTATCCCATTTTAAAAGCTGATGCTTGTTCTCCATGGTAATAGCTCCATTCATGAGCAGTACTGTGGATGGCAGAACTGCATGTTCTTATTACAGCTATTTTGTTTAAGCAGTAACTTCCAGACATATTGGAAATATGAGGTAGCAACCATGTATTGCATGCTGAGTATATACAGTCTATGCACCAAGATGTTTATTCAGAGCACTGCAGGACCCTTTTCCTCCTGAGGTTTACATTGTGCCTAGAAGCAGTGTTATATTGAGAGTTGAATTTTTACTGAAAACAAAGTTTTGTGAAAGAGTTTATAGCAATAAACTCTTATATAGCAATGCTACAGAATTTCCACAGTAAGGAGCTTTGAAAAAATACAGGTTTGAGTGTATGCTACAAAGGAAATAGTGTCTTTAATTAATTAATCTACTGTCTTGGCTGCATTGCTTTTTAATGGCTGTAGTTTTGCATATTCTGTGAATAAACGGGTTGTCCAGATGGTGCTTAAATGAGACTTTGAAACTGATTTTCTTGAGAACTTCTAAAGTAGTCACCAAAGGAGATGCTATTCTAAAATTAAGTCATATAATATGTTTACTGCAAGGCAGCTCCGTGTCCTAATAGTGTCATAGCTTGAGTTTTAGCTGAGTATCTAAAAGAGGGCAAGGAAGGAGAGAAAATGATTCACAGTGTAACTCCCAATGCTGGATACTCTGGTCCCGTTTTCAAAAATGGTGTTTGTTTCTAATGGTTTCCCGTACTCCCAATCTGACAAAGAGTAGGTCATATTCCTTCTTAAAGTGCTTAGTGCTGTGCGCACACTGACTGTTATCAGCAATCAAAATGACAGATAATTTACATACATGTTAATTTTGATACCTTTGGGGAACGTTTTGACATTTTCTTAATATGCAGATAAAGTATTCTTTCTTTATGTCACTTTTAAAGATAAACGAAAGCAGTTTTCAGTTCTGAATTGAATGCAACCTGTATCTTTTTGTTCTTTAAAGACACCTTAAACCAGAGACCTAATAACCTAGATCTGAGTACAACTGATGCCCATAGCCTTGCTCATAGCGTGATTATGCTGTGAGTAACCCAACTGTAACTAATGGCAGAAAATCCCCAGGGTGTGAATTTCATCCAGCATGAAGTGATTATAGTCTAACCCTTAGTGATGAAATGATCTTGTCAGAGTTCATAACCTTTAAAACAACATGGTGCCTACTAGCAAATCTGTTTAATACGGGTAATATTTTTGCATTTTTCTTTTGTCACTATGCATACTTTTAATAGAAACATCACCATTCTCAGCCTGTGTTTAGTAAGATTTTATTGAATTGTTCAGTGTTAAATAAAATTGGTTAATATGACTATAAAAGTTACTTATAATTTATAAATACAAAGTAAGAAATTCAGGAAACTAAAATCAGTAAGTAGTTACGTTTTTTATAAAATGTCTGACAAATTTAGATGAAAGGGACTACTTTCAGGATAATGCTTTTTTCTACAACTGAGTCTTTTAATACTCTTAGAATCATCATAGAATCGTAGAATGGTTTGGCTTGGAAGGGACCTTAAAGATCATCTAGTTCCAACCCTCCTGCCATGGGCAGGGACACCTCCCACTAGAGCAGGTTGCGCAAAGCCCCATCCAGCCTGGCCTT
>JAOTQQ010000052.1:9571150-9602602 GCA_026546715.1 Gallinago undulata | reverse complement strand
TGAAAGGCTGTTATAAGGTCTCCCTGGAGCCTTCTCTTCTCCAGGCTGAACAACCCCAGCTCTCTCAGCCTGTCCTCCTCTGATCATCTTCGTGGCCCTCCACTGGACCCGTTCCAACAGATCCATGTCCTTCCTGTGTTGAGGACTCCAAAATTGGACACAGTACTCCAGGTGGGGTCTCATGAGCTCAGACTAGAGGGGCATGAGGGAGTGAGTAAGTACAACTGGGCAACATATAAGAAGTTTAGGCTGGGTGGAGGTAAAAATGGTGATCCACGCATTTCTCTGTTTCTTTTGCCAGCATAAAACTCTGCCTCATCAGTGCTTTGTTTCCCTTCTTTTCCTCTTTAGCTGATAGCTGTCTCCTGTGTGCTTTGTCTATTAACTAAATACAAGCAATGTTTACTGAAATGTCATGCCTAATTGTAAGTGATAATGCTGTGTGCATGAGAAATGAAGAGTACAAAGGAGTTTTCTTTAACCAATTTCAGCTGCACAGAGAAGTTTAAGATGCAACCTACATATTACAGGTTTGAACTAAGATTTAAGGGCATTTTTTTCCATGTAGATAAATATGCTTATCCATTTTTATTCTGTTGACAACAGTTATCGCAGACTGGGACATACTTGGTTACATCTGAATGCAGTTTAGAACATCCCAATATTCAGTCTGAGAACAAGCTTCTAGATACCAAAATGACAAAGGGTATCTTTCATGGGAAGGTGGGAAGCTGGAGCATGTCCTTACTGTTAAACTCACTTGTTTAAAGCAGTAGGATAAAATCCTCGTTCTGATAAGCTCAATAGCAGTCTTTTGCAAAAAAAAATAATATAAAAATCCAACGATTCAAGCCCAAGAATTTTACTGTAGTCTATTTTTCAAAAGCTTACCTTGGAAATGGCTAAGCAGCTGTTGCTCTTAGCAGTCATCACTATCACTGTCTCTGCCAGCCTTGTCTGACAAGAGTAGGTCCTGAAAGGCTGGAATGATCCCAGAATGTTTGCCTGTCCAGACAAAATAGCTGAGAATTGTACTGTTTTCTGTTCCAGTTACTAGTAGTTACTGCTCATTTTATTACTGGAGAGCATGACACTCCTTTGGAGTGGGAGCATAACTTAAGTCTCTGAGGCTTAATTCATAAACTTAAGCAGAGATTTAAGTAACTCATCTAGCAGACACTGGATGGAGCCCTACTCTCTGAGGATACCCATTTCAGCTAGATCCGATGCGGAAGCACTGATCAGAGATGAAAAGCTGCCCTAATGAATCCTTCAGGCATTTTCTCAAGATATGCTGAATCTAAAAATAGAATGTCAAACAGCAAATGTGTCTGCATGTCCAAGGCAGATACTTCATGCCCACCACAGGAAGGACAGGACCTTCCTATGGGGCCCATCTTGTAGAGACATAGAGTCTGTGACTGGGGGAAATGCCTGCAATGAAAGGGAACGATAAAAATAAGTTAATTCCAAAAACCAGTCAATCTGGGTTTGATTGCTGGGTTTCTGCACTGGAGAGGGGAGTTCCTCTGAAGCTGAATGCATAGGGAAGAGGACTGTGAGCCAGCAGCTGAAGCCTCTAGGGAGAATGACAACATATTTTGGAAAGTTCTGGATGAAGTCTTTTGTTTCTTTATTATTCTGTGGTTGTGTGTATGACTATGCTGGAAATGCAGTTTTGCTTCATCAACCACACTTACCTATTTATAGATTTATTTTTTTTTAATCAGAATTATAGAGTAGCTTTGCCAGTACTTATTACACAGAAATAAAGTCAGGACAAAGCCCTTTAAAACTACAAACATTTCCAGGCCTTTCATTAGTGTATTGAGGGTTTAATTCTTAGGAAGAAAAAAATAGCATTGGAAGTATAAGGGTTATGTTTCCTGGATTGTTTTAAATGTAAGTAAAGGCATTTTTAAGCATTGCAAATTTCCATTTTCTCTTCTTCCATTTCCCTCGGGCAGGCAGTGGTAGCATCTGGCTTTGGTAAGAATGGATTATAGGTCAGTCAGCATGCCAAGGCTTTAGCTAGCACTCTCCTTCCTTAGCTAAAGGAGATTAAACTGCTTCAACCGGCTGGTTCATTTTCATTGGCTTGAGAATCAGTAGATTGTTTTTATTAGGCTCTGATAATTTTAAAAGTAGCCTAATGGGGTTAGTGCTTGTTTTGCTAATAGATTGGCTGAATGGCTTACTGCTTGTTGTGTTCTCACTGATTACTAGCATTTTAATTTGTTTAGAGGCTTAATGTGTAGCCTCTTAGTTACATTAATCTCTGCTTATATTATAGCTGAAACACTGCCAACCAATTTTTATTGAATAGTCTCTTCTTATTACCTGGAAATGCATTTTGTTCCCACTAGTTTACATTGAGATTTTCTTTTAGATTATGTAGCAGATTCAAGGGATTGCATGCACATAACAGAGTATCATGGGCTGGGTCCTGTTCTACATCTAGAGAGGAATGTTTGTGAGTTGTTTTCCAAAGTGTTTGAAGAAGGGGAGTCTCATCTTCTCTAGTACCATTCTCTCTTTAAACTTATAACTTCTGGAGAACGTGGAAGAAGCAGTTACAGGCAGGAATAGGTCCACATCACGGCCAAAGAGGGAGCAAGTATAGATCTGCAGAAGAGCCCATTCTCAGTTTCATCAGAATCGAGATGATGAAGAGGGAACACAAACACTCCAGCATTCCCAACTGCTGTAATTTCAGTGTCTCCTTTACTGAGGGGTTCTGTAATGATTATCTACTGGAAGCCCCATAAAGATGATTTTAGTAAAAATGTGCTGCAAAGGTAAAGGGGAAGCTACAGGGAATCAGTAGAAAGCACAGAAGTAAGGAGGCACGACCTCAGTGCAGATGGTCCTCACCTTGACTGGATTACAGTTCATATCCAGTTTGCCTTCACAAAGGCATCTTTGCCCTTTGCCTGCTTCTTTGGACCCCAACCTCATGCTTTGCACATCTCAATGACCTAACAGCATTGTGAAAAACAGTTATATGCATATGTCTATCAGCCCTGGAGCTTTGTGCTATTCTTGTATTTTCTTTGTATGTTTGAGGTTATGTTCCTTGTATCTTATTGACTATAAAAATGGCTGACAAATATTTGCTTAAACTTCAAAGCCAGGAAAATTGAAAAAGTATATCTTTGATACGCACTAGACCTAGACTCTTCAAGTCAAACTGTTACAATTCAGGAGGAGTTTTAAAAGCTTTTGAGTGAAAACACCTTATCCGGATATAGATCCACTTCTGTGGTAATTACAGTTCTGCTATCTTTTAAACTAATTACTTCTGTTTTATCTGGGCAACTTGCTTTTCTTGCAGTCTAAAGTAGCCCACTTGGATGGGTATTACAACCATCATCAGCACTGACTGAAAAGCATCTCTTAGAATTGCTTGTACTTATATCTATCTCCTTTAGCTTGAGTTTTTCTGGATAGTCCAAAACTATCCAGGTTGACTGCCTGCTTGAATGACAGCTGACATCTTCAAACTCCTACAGGCTTTAAACCCTGCCTTTATTTCTGTTCAGGTTGGATTTATTGCCATCAGAGTGCCAAGATGTAATTTATAGGAATGAAATCCTGGCTGCATTGAAATCTATGGAAATTTTACTTTCAGTGTCTTTTCTATCTTGATGGCAAAAGTTTCGCGGTCTTAAAAGGGGTGAGATTTTTTTTCTGACTCTCTAGATAAACTTTCCAAGGTAAGCTGAAGTTTACAGTGATCTTTTGTCTTTCTTTAATCATTACAAAGTTACCAAAAATATTTGTGGTTAGATTTTTATGTCTAATATTACTGTTAGTGAAAAATTTAGGAGATGTGTCTTCAATTTGTAATAGTAAATGAAAATAGGATGCTGACGAGTCTGCTCGCTGCAACCACTATTCTTGTTAAATCTTGCCCACCTAGTGAATCATGTCTGACATTCCTCTTAGAAAACTGAAACATCTCTTTATGTAGACATGATCTTTTCTGAATTTAAAGTTCTTGTTATGGAGTTTTCTAACAGCAGGAGAGTTTGCTGTCACCTCACTACCTGCCTGCCCTTTACCCCTTGTCCCCAGAGCACGGTCTGGGAACTGATGTCAGAGCTGGGAGCTGAGGTCTGAGCCTCAGCTTTCAGGACTGTTCCTCTGCCTGCTTGTCAAAGGGAGGAATCTGAGGGGAACATCAATGAAATTACATCCCTGTTCATATTAAGCTCTGGAAGCATTCTCTCACATGTAGCATTTAAAAGAAAGCCCACATATTTACTTTGTCCTCTGCAAGTGCTGCAAAGGAAAGAGGCAGAGAAGTGCACAAAAGCTGTTACAAATTGTTGAGCGCTGAAAACCATTACTTATCTCTTCACAGTATCTCCCTCCTCCTCATTTTCTGTGCCTTGCAGAATTTATTTTTGTCTTTGTGGTAAGTACAGTTTGTTAGCAGTGTCCCCGTAAAACCCAAATATGAAAGCAGTTTGGAAAACATTTATAACTTACTTTAAAAAACAATCATACAAGTATTTTTAAAAGTTGTTTATTTAGGATGTAAGTAAAACAAATGAAAGAAATGGAAAGAAACACACGTGCTTACAGTCTTATTCATATAAAGTGATGCATAGAGCTATAGAAATTAATTGTATTTGTGAGGCTAGTAATAACCATAAAAATTAACAAGTGATAAAGAAACCTTTTTCCCTTTTTTAGGGAATTTTAATGCAGACCAACAAATGCTCTGGTAGTAGCTGTACCAGAGTAACTATTTGTGAATTAGTTCTTACTTCTCAAGGGCAATATTACTTCCATTAGAACCATATTGAATAATAATTAAAAAGCTGTCCAAGGTTTCTCACTGTCCCTATGGCTTTGCACTTGATTAGCAGCTAAGTTTTGTTTTGTTTTGTTTTGTTTATTTATTGACCCAGACTATTTCAAACACTGTTGGACAAGACAGTATTTTAATTTCTCTTTCAACATGTATTCCTCTCATGAGACAAACATTTAACTTTCACATGAGTATATACTTTAATGGTATTTCTGTGGTGGGCAGGGGAGAGGGATGCTGCCCTGAGAGATGTCCTGTCAGAGTCCCTGTCCTGGGCTGTGCTGAGTTTGCCACAGGACCTGTGCTTCCCTGAGGTTGGGGTGCTGTGTATGCATATGCATCCTGAGAGGGCTGAGCAGAGGCTAGGTCACAGGCTACACTTTCAATTCTTGTTTGAATACCATGAAGTTTAGCTCTCTGTCCATAGGGGTTAGCATATGCTGCATCATCTTAAAAGCAGCTCAGAAATGTCATTCCTCAAATTCCTAGTCTCTACGTGGGATGTGCTCAGCTGTTCATCTTCCACCTCAGTGACACAGTCACTGTCATGTATCTGGCAGTCTCTTCAAACTAATTTCTTTATTAGCCTAAGCACCTTCAAATAATTAGATATAAAAGCTATTACCAGCAATTCCATATGCAATGATCCAGCCTGAGTTTGGAAAACATATGGGCATCACAAACTCTAATGAGCAGACATTGTCTTTAGAAGAGAAGGAAAAGATGTTTTCTTTTATTCTGTAATCATGAAGTGAATGTTAATCGGAATAGTTACCATTTCAGCTAGTCTCCATCGGAATTCAGAGAAACAAATAATAGTAGCGTTTTAGTCCATTCCCTGCTGGACACCAGAACCACTAACACAGTCCAATATGCCACCTGGGAGCTTGCCATTCTAGGCAAGAGATCTAGGAAAATACGAATTATTAGTTGTGAGATTTCCTTTCATTCCTTTAAGTGTGTTTTCTGTAGGTCAGTGTAGCTATGATGTTTGTTGGGACATTGCTCTCTCTAATAAGCTCTTCACAGTGATCTTTTATAGTAGTACAAAGCTAAAAAGTGAGGATATTGTGCTGCAAAGCTATCTGGCATACAGGTAGTTGTGACCTGAAATAAGTGACCTGCTTGTATGGCATCTTTTCTTTCTTTTTTTTATTTTTTTTATTTTGAATTGATAAATCACTACAACAAAAACTACCTACCCATGGGACAGCAAGGTAGGAGAGTCCTGCTTTAGTCAACTGCAGTGTAACTGAGTGGAAATAATATTTGACTAACTCGGAAGCAGGAAGAGAGGAAGACTGAATGTGCCCTCTGATAACCCCCAAACTCAGTTAAGCTCTTTGATCAGCACCTGGCTGAAGTCCTGGCTTGTTCTCTCTTTCTGTTGTTTTACTTCTTCTATTTATAATCAACAGGCTTTCCAAGCTTCCTCCTGCAGGAAGCATGGGAACCATTGCTTCCTTTTTTGATTCTGCTGGCCTGTTTGGGTCTTTTTTTTTTAATATGAGAAAAAATAAAGTTGCTAGGGAAAGACATAATGAGATTTCTCGATTACTGACATGCCGTGTATTTGTCTATACATTACAATTCTCTCAAGACCTGCTCAACCACTATTTGAATTATTCTGTTAGACTTTTATCCTAAAGCTCTGTCCATCTCAGTGTTAAATTTAGATCACCTTGGAGGTGTTAACACAATCCCAAGTTTGATACTTTCTGCATACTTCAGTACTGCCACAAACCAATAATTACAGTGCTAATTCTGCTCTTATTTAAAGTGGAGCACTATCATTTTGTCTTTCATGGCAAAAATAACCCTTAACTGCTGTAAAGCCTATGAACTTCATAGATTTTTTCCATCATCATCAACATTTTTGCTGCAGAGTAAGTACAAATGTGTGGAAACTCTCGAGTCCACAGGTTAAGCCTGGATAAACTGAGTATAAATCAGTGCATCATTTCAGCCCCTGCCATGAGCCGGGCCATCTGTGAGTGTTGCCTCTCAGCCAGAGACACAGGAAGACACTGACAAGAACCACATAGAAGCATTCCTTCGTGACTTAGATAGTTAATTTTGTGTTTTGCAATATATCAACACAAATGTACTAAACTTTAAAGTGTATTTCTTCTGTCATTGACGATGAGCAAGTACTGATTATAGGAACATCTTTGTATTCATTGTCTAAAGTTCCAGGTTTACAGGAAACGCCTTGCTTTTTTCTCAAAGCCATAAAATATTTGTATCTTTCTAATGGCTATAATTGCTGTTTTGGAGGGTTTGTTTCTTGTGGAAAACCTAAATTTCTTTAATTATAGTATCTCTAAAGCAGATGCCAAACCTCCAGTGTCTGAATTCTGTCTGTGTTGCATGTCTGCATGTGCTGCTGCATTTTACAAGAACTTCTATTTGCTTTGTTAGAACAATACACATGTACAGCTGGTTGAATTTTGTCTTGTTGCATTTGAAGCCAAATTACAGAAGCAGGATAACTTTTCATACAGCACTATCTGCACATCATGTGCCTACCTAGACTGTACACACTGCATATTCCACTGTGTGACTGAGAAGGACAATGTAAGCAGATCATGGGGCTTAGAGCCATCCTTTCCAGTAGCTATGACTAGTGGTGGCTGGCACCAAACATGTAAGAGTAAGAAATACTCAGGATGCAGTTTGAAGACAGTGTGCCATCTCATCTCATCTCATCTCATCTCATCTCATCTCATCTCATCTCATCTCATCTCATCATCTGTGAACCATAGCTTGTACATTTTTGGATATTTATACTAGTTGTATAATGTATATATACTGGTATACATGGTGCAACACTTTTGGTGAACCAAGAGCACAGCCACATGGACCTGAGAAGTTCACACAACTTTTTGTTTAACAGTGGTACTTGAACTAGCTACAGAGCCATTACTATAGCTCCATTGGCCAAAAGGAGCCAGTAGTCTGGGAATTATTGATTTTTTAAAAACTATTTAATCCGTGAATTAGTGGGCTACTTTTTCCTGAAATTTAGTTATTAAGAAGGATATCAAGATACCAGTAGTTAAAGAAACATTTTCTTTGTAACAAGCATCCTTCAGGATTGTCCATTCTTCAGTGATTTCCTTTGGTAGTGAGTCTCTGAATTACAGGTTTATGTAGAATTGTTTCCTTTATGAAATTCTGGTTGTCTGCACTTTTGTTTTCTGAAGAACTAACTGCCTGTGTGATTCCAAGTCTGCTTCACCTCACTGCAATTTTTTTAAAAAGCAACTCTTCCAGTTAACTGAATTATCTATTTTCTTTCCTGTCTCTTCTTTGCTCAGGAATATCAAATTCAGTTAACGCTTATTAGTACAGTACCATGGCTGATACTTAATACATAAAGCAGATTAGTTCTAATTAGAGGAATAAAAATATTGAATTTCCACTGTAAATGATCCTGGTAAAATAAATGTTTCTGTTGTTAAAGTAAACTTGAATTACTGTGTACCAGAAGAATTCTGTTGAGTGGTTACTATATTTTATTAGTTACCACTCCAATGCTTTGCATTTAGAGAGGTGATTTGCCACATTCAGAGAACACTGAAGTCAATTGAAGTGTATTTTTCAAACAGTAGACCAAGGACAGAAGCTTGTGATGCACTGTCCTACCTTTTGGAGGGTAGCCAGACATAATATTTAAAACATCTTTTTCTTCTGAGGACCATACGCTTACTACATCAGTTACTACGTGAGGAAGATTAAGCAGCATTTTTCAAGATTAGCAGAAGATATAAAGAGCTAAATAAAACCGTCAGTGAATTTAAAGTAAATGCACAGTGAGCCAACAAAAATGGAGAGTGAGCAAAGACCTAAATATTCCATCTGGACATTCACAATCCAGAAGGGATTGCAGCTCTGTCAGAAGAGGGTTAGTGTAAAACAGCTTGACTCTTAGAAATCAAATCAAGTTCAGCACAGTGCAATTGTTGTTGATCAAATACACATTTTCCAGTGAAACCATCTGCAATGTGATTTGCGTCTTGCCTGACCAGAATGTAATGAGAATGCACTAGTGTTTTGCAGTAAATGAGTTTCTGTGCTATTGTTGATAACTTAAGTGCTTCTTTTCATGAAATCAGAAAATAATCATAGTGTTGCCCATGTAGAAAGTGGGAATATTCAGAGAAAGTTGAACTGTCTTTGAGATCTCTGTTTAAAAGAATGGAGGCAATGCCACACTTAGAATTACCAAAGGATTGCTAGCCATGGAATGGCAGTTGTCCAGATCACAGGAGGAAAGAAAGACACAGCATTCACAGACACCACCTGGTTGGCCTTTCTAAATAGTATCTTGCAAACCTGTAAAACGTGGCCATTCCAGTGCTGCCTTTGACGTTTGCAGATTCAAGTAAACGTCTGAGGACATCTTTGCAGTTCTGAATTGAACAGCTGCACTGTTATTAGAAGATTCATAAAACCTACAAAAGACCTCATGAATTTCTAAAGACTCTGAAATGAAGAGTGTGCAGAATAACATCTGCTCATGTTTCCTAAGGTCTATTGTTGCATCTGCCCTGACAAAGAATCCCAAAGAATGCACATTGTTTATATGTTTTCTAAACACTTCATGAGACATCATTTCTAACAGCTCATTTGAATATCCAGGAATATCCTTTCATATGAATTCCCTCTGCAATCAAACAGGAATTAAAAGGAAAATCTGTTCTTGTTTTAATATTTGAAAAAGAAATCTGCTCAAAATCAAACAATTACAGTTGCTGGAGGCATTGATGAGAATGGTTGGGAACCGTATTCCCTTTCTGTGGTTTTCCCCTCCTGTTACATGAAGGTTTTCTAAGTTTGCTCGCGCTAGTGGTTGAGGGAGGGGGCATACGCTGAATTTTCGATGCTTGTAAGAATCTTACAGGGCTTCAGCAGTACTAAAATATTCGAATTACGTAACAGGAGTGTTACTGAAGAGGTTACAGGGAAATGCATCACCTCTTTTTTTCCTCTTCAAAATAGTTCAAACAGTAGCAAAGACAATGATGACAATACTGAAAGTAAAATTAACTCCCTATTATTGATACAGATTCTGAACAAGCTTTAGTTCTTCATCCTTCTCCAAGCGTTATCAAGGTCGAAGGGTTATTTTGTATGATGGAAAATTTTCTCTGGAGAAGCTTGAGAAAGGCAGTGCTGTAAGATAAGCTGTATGAGCATTGTGTAGTTAAAACAAAAGTACCACCACTGTTCGACAAAAACATGCTGCAGCACATCTGTTTAAATACAGTGCCAAAGAAAATCTTCCCTCTTGAACAACTTTACAGTCTGAAGGACATTCTAGGTTATTGGCAGTTCCTTCATGGGTGAGTTTTCTCATAAAAACTCCATTCTGCTCTTCTGTCCAAACCCAGATTTTATTTTCTTGCTGGGCATTACTGTATTTTACTCTGCCTCATCCAGTTCCCAGCTTCTTTATGCTGCCACAGAATCGGTGCAGTGCAGCAGCCACAACCAGTGCAGTTACATCCAGGCCCTGTGGATGCTTTTGTTGTGTTGCATTTTCTTTCTCCATTCCTTCACCAAAGTTGATGAGTAAACAAAGGCTTCCTTTAATGCTATACCAACATGATCGTGATATTTGAAATGTTCAAAAGAGGCAAATGTAAAGAAAACTTAGAACATTTGAATTTTTCTTACTAGATAGTTCTGGCTTACTTCAGCAATACAATGCAAGTATATTCTTGCCAAGGTACTAAAAATTCCCTCTATTGACATTTTCTAATTGTTTTGTGACCTTTCTCCTCTGTTTCTGTTTCTTCATACTCAAGCAAGTGCTTTTTAAAATAATTTCAAACTTTTTTGATGTAATTCATATTGATTACTGTAGGCAACAGTGCTGAAAATGAATATATTTATTAGCTGTGCTGCTTCACAGAGCCTCCTGCAAGAACCTGGCTTTGTATATCCTTTGTAGATATCTTTGGGACCTGCACCTCCAATCTACTCCAGATAGGTTCAGATGGTAAATATGGTCTGTTGCCTGCTCCTTTACATTGTTTGCCGTAAAAAGAAGAGAGCAATATGTACTCTTCATGTTAAGTTAGGGTTTTGTTCGGATGTTGGGATTTAAGAAATTCCACTTGGACTTAGGAACTGCAGTTTTAGTCAGTACATGCTGTCCTGTTGTTTAGCAATGCTGCTTCTGAACTGAAGCACTCTGACTTCTAGTACTGCCAGGAGTTTGTGAAAGAACCAAGAGTAATTCTCATTCCTGGCTGATGCTGGAAAAGAGCAGAGCAAGTACCCAACTGGACTGCGAGGCTGTAGTGCCGCGGTAGGGAGTATCATCATTTTTCACAGTACTCCACTTGGATTAGACTGGAATCAGATAAAATTTCAAACATGATAAATAGAGTGATAATTTTAATATAGCCCAGATTAATAATATTATTCTAATGTTCTTTTTTGAATGTACATAAATATTATTTCAATATCATCTCTAAGTTACGCAACAGGCTTTTTTGTCACTTTGAATAATTGGTAATTGAAAAATCTTTCCCATCTGTTTATAATAAAAAGCATCTGTTCAACATCTGCCAGAAAAAAAAAGTCTTTGGTGGAAGAGAATCTTTGGATTAGGAAAAACGGTCTCTGTTCAGAGGCCAGAAGTCATTGGGTGAACCTGCATAATTTGCATTTTCAGATTTTGAAAGAATGCACTTCCAGAGATAGTTACCTAGGGGTAATTCATATTCCTCTGAATTTTTTAGATTATTATTATTATTATAACCTAACATCCACTCTGTTCTCCTTGACTTTTTAAAGCAGTAAGAGAATTATACAATTTGTTTCATCATTCTAGATGAAAGCTTCTTACTGTTGATATAATCCCTCTGTAACAGAATCAGAGAGAGCACATCTCTCTTTAAAAATTGGTATTTTTACCATAAACCATCCACATAAACCACTTTTTCTGATGACAAGGGATCTGAGCTGAATTGCAGATTGTAGAATTTGTAAGTAAATGCAGTAAATTGAATAATATTTTTTTAAAAGTATCTTACTATTTTTGTTGAATTTCCAGAGTCTTTTAACATAAAGGCTGTATAAATCAAAGTTTGGAATATTCTTTGCTAGTCACATGTATATGCTTTTCAAAGCTAAACTCTCCCACAGTGTTTGTGTTCCCTCTGATAAAACCCAAACCAAAGTGGGAATCTCCCCTTTATTTCCTGTTGTCATTGCACACACATTACCATATGAATCTTTTCTGAGCAAATTCAGCTTTCTTAACAGGTAGCAGGTCCACACTGATAAGCAGTCTGGAATAAGTAACTACAAAATCATAATCCTCTGGTTTGGTTTCGGAGCAGTAGCTCTCTGAAATGCCGGCTTTCACTAACGTGCAAGCATGAAAATTCAAATTCTGTTGGTTACAAAACTAAGTTAATGCTATTCTTAAGTGGATACTCCATAAAGCAGTGTAAGCTCTTACATGACAGCAGATCAAGGTAGGCAATATTTAAACACAGGCTTCCAAACATTGCATTTAGGAAATAATAAGGATTTTCATCAAAATTAAAATTTTGCCTTTTTTTTTTAAATCTAGTAAAATCAATTTACATTTGATATAGTCCATTCATAATATGGAATCTTCTGTTCAGTCTTCCATTGGCTCACATATGTGAAGGACTTGTGAAACTAAATATATCATTATATATTCTATTGCATAGTATTCCTGTGATCGCTTTTAAAAAAAGAATTAGGAAGCCTGCATATTCAACACCTGCAGTCTGAGGTAATTATCAGGTCAACTTCAAGGATAAAGATACGTTTCTACTTGGAAGTTTGTAACTCATATTTTTACGAAAATTCAGTTTGATCTAGAAAGATCTTTTCAAAATTAATTCAACTGAAAATTTTGTTTTTCAAGGTCAAAAATACCCCAAAATAAAACATAAACATTTCTAATATTCTTGAACAATATCCTGGCAGTAGTAGACATAATGAGATTCAAAGGAGTCTGGATCACATTCCATATGAAAAATTTTTCCTTTTGCAAAACAAATTAAACAGATGTTGCAGAATTATGGTATTTTATATTTTCTTTTTACTAGACTCTGTGAATATGTTACTGTTTTCATCCAAAGAACAATCTATTGCATAATGAATACATATTTTAGAATACATTATTATGCATTGTTATTATTACACTATATAACTGCAGCTATAGTATTGTTTAATTTATTAAATATACTGTATTAGGTTAAATTAGTATTACATATGTACATGTGTGTATTTGTGTATGTTAAGCTAGATCAGTGTTGCTGCATGGCTTTGCAGTGCCACAAAGGCAAGCAGCTAAGGTTTCTGCCACATGTTGGTTAATGCCGCTAGAAAACTACATTCAGGTAATAGCAATTAGATGTGGACATGCTGTCCCTAAAGAGCATTCCTTTGTCTCATTATTACTAATTGTACAAGCTTTAGTCAAGAAAGAGTGGAATTCAGCCCTAGGAAGCAGTTCTCCTGTCTTTTTCAATAATTTCTCAGAAAACCTAGTTATGGGAACTAGCTTGCTGATGACTCAGTAAGCAGGCTGAGGTGCAGGACTGAGTGGGATACATAGCAAGAATGTACCATAAAATGAGAGGGATTTTTTTTTTTATTACTGTTTTATTTTAAATCCACATTAACTCTGTTGGTTCCAAGATATCTTACAAATAGCTGGGTACTTTTGTCATTTTCTGATGGTCCCTGAATATTCATTTTCTTTGCATAAATGCAAAAAGACTGAGGGTCTGTGATAAGAAGAATGGGAAGACCTAGAATGCCTAGAATGAACCCTGTTCAGACCTGTACAGTATTTCCTATTGCTGGTAGCAACAGCCAGTGCTGGTGTGGTTGCACACGTGTGTGGTCCAGGCAGCGGCAGGTAAAACCCCTGTGTGGATTGCTCTGCCTGAAGCAAGAGGGAAGTGTGTGGATACAGGCCACTTTTTGTAGAAGCATTGCCTGATGCTACAGCAGCGCTGCCAGTTAACTCAGACAAACTCTAAATGCAGACACACTGCAGGGAATCCTCTTAAGCTAGTTCAGTTTTCTTTCTTCAAACCATGAGTAACTTGGGACTGATCTATTCCATGAGAAGAGTTTTGCAGAAGGTATCCACATACTTCATTGTTTTATTAGTGCATCCTGTAATAGAAAATATTTGAAAGCATGTTCTCCTGCTAGTGCAAAGTACTTTGAGCTGGCATGAATGCTTCTAGATGGCGCGCAGTGGCTTCACTGCCTTTATCACTGTGGAGAGTCAACAACCCTGTATAGAGTCAAGTCGGCTTATGGCACAAAATGCAAGGTTTCCCGCTTGTTTCCCTCACAGTTTTGAGTCAGTATCCAAGGGTTTCCCAAACCCACAGTTCAGAGCTCAGACTCTCCTAGAGTCAGAGGCCAGCTGGCATCCTGGCTACTAGGATAGGTTGTCAAGGAGCCAAGAGTGTGAGCTTACCAGGCAGTCTGGGTACAGTGGCTGTGCTTCAGTCCAGGTAGCTGTCAGCACTGAAAATTGTTGGGTTCTGATGGAGAAGCAAGGCTTTCAGAAGGCAGTTTTGTAAGAAACAACAACAGCAAAAAAGCTTGTCCAAAGTGCAATATTGGAAATACTTATTATGAATTCAGCTCGTGGTACATAGGGATTTGACAGCATGTGCATGACTTCGACTTGAAAGGGTACAGTACTTGATGCGATAGTTAAAGAAGTACTAAGGTGTATCTTCTAACAGAAGCAGATTCTCAGGCTGAGGTTTGTCAAGCACTGTTTTTACAAAGCCCAGCTACTCCTGGCCACTGCTCTTCTCGATTACCTGCACAAAATCCCCTGGATTCAGATTTTGTTCTGAACTTGAGATACGGACAGTTTTTCAAATGCCATCAAATATATACTGCTCTAATGCTGGATGCTAAATTCACAAGCATTTTATAATATTTTAGTTTTTAAATGTAAAACTAAATAAAACAATATTGGCCATTTTTAGCAGCAGCATTTAAATACTTACTGAAACCTGAAGTTTAGCAGAACTTTGCAGGTGGGTGCCGAACTATAAAGATCTTGGGATGTGTTGGAACAGATTCTGCAACACTGGAGCTGAAGAGAGCAGCCAGGAAACAATACTGGGGATCCCATGGGGACTGTTGCCCCAGCTGGGAAGCGGGTGGAGGCTGCCTGCCACCTCCTGCCTGCCCCTGCCTGGCTCTCCTGGCTCCACTGGCCCTGGCATGTGCCCCACGTGGAGAGGGGAGCAGGTGGGGAGTGTCAGCACAAGGGGAGCCATCAGCCACTGCCACCTCCTTAAGGCATCTTTCTGCTGGTTTTGTTCTGCCTCAGCTGGGGCCAAGAGTCTGACCGTGACATCTGAGATCTGGCATAAATTGCCCTTGTAGATGTTAACCTGATCAATTATTCTGTAGTTCCCTTTAATAAATTCTCATTTTGAATTAAAATTGGATGTTGTCTCATATCATCTTATCAGCTAATGGAAAGGATAACTGGTGTGTTCTGTTTAGCTCAGTCTTAACAAAAAGTTCATATCGTTTTGCATCGCTGTTATCTCTCATCTCTTTGATGATGATACTGAGTTTAATGTGTGAAGGACAAGAATTGTAGTAAATGCTGTTTTCTGCAGCCATCCTTTCCTCTGATGCAATGGAAGAACTGTGTGCTGTTTTGTGCCCTCAAAGATTATTAAATCCTGCCTACATTTATGTTTCTTTTTATCCCTGTGCTATATTCATAAATGCTATATTCACAAAAGAGTAAGGTGACACACACATCTGCACTGTAAGATGACACATATGTCTGAACCTCTTCCACTCATTCATGTTCTCCTTTGAGCCACTTGGTAGAAAATTTCAGGTCTAAGAAACAGGAGTCTCTTCTGCTAGCCTAGCGAATGACAAAGCTGTGTCTTTAATCCCTTAATCAATGTCAAAGCCAAATGCACAGAAGCATTAGTGGAGTAAAAGCTTTGGTAGGGTGGAATACATTAGAGTTCTGCCCTGGGGCATGAAAGACCGTGTCTAGCAGGTCTCTTACAGGGCAGGCAAACACAGGCCGAGTTCCCCGCAGGGGACAATAAGAAGGAGCCATCTACAGCTCCAGGGTATTATCATTTGCAAGCAGTCGAAACAGTGACACATGAGGTGCAAAAATGTCCTTTGAATGGTGTTTATTGACACAGTTTCAGATCTTTGTTTGATTGTATATATATTGAACTTCTCAAGTAACACTGAAAAGTAATTATCAAGCAATTACAGCGACCTAATTTGCTCTTTCAAAATTTGGTTGTATGTTTTGTGTCATCCTGTCACTCAGCGAAATCATAATTAGGTTTCACTACAGCATAAATGTTAGTGAAATGTGCTGTCCAAGTCAATCAGTGTTATGAAGAAATTAATCTAATCCAGTTCCTCCTCCTAATGAACTTCTTCATGTACCACTAGCGCTTATCTCTAGACCGTACTGGTCAGGCAGAGAGTAGCTTCAGCAGCAGTTTTATCTCTTTCTCTGGTGGCTTTGTCAATGCATCCCCATGTGAAGAAGACACAAAAAGGTACAAAAAGTGTACCTTTTTGTGGAGAGCGTGTCCTGTGGCCATATCAGAACATGGGCTTTTAAATGTGGTAGATCTGCATGTGCATTTTGACACAGGTGGAATACAAATACCACAAAATGAGTCAGGGCCTGACAGGAGTGCAGGGTCTACCTCTCACGGTCCTATCCCATATTTGACAATACATTGACAAAATGTTTAACTACAAAGCAATTAAAGAGCAGCAAAGAGTTTACAGTATAAACCAAATAATAATAATAATAATAATTTTGGTGAAAAATTTGCTTTCCTCACTGGTTCTTTTTAAGATTGCCATGATTTGCTGCCCCAGTCATCTGAATATCAGTGGCTTGGGAGTGTTGGAGATGGAGAAACAAACACAACAGCATTGTCAAGATGCAAATGCTACAAAGTTGTGAGTCTCTACCCTTTGTGATTAAGTTAGACACAAAGCCCATATTACATTATATTGATCCTTTATGTAAAGTTGTAAGAGAAAGTATGATTTGTACTATATTTTTTGCTCCATTTTTCTGATCATTCCCTAGCTTTTTATTCTTCCTATTGTAGTTCCTTTTACACTATAGTACCTATGATTCTGGTATTAATTATGTTCCTCCAACAAAGCAGTCAAAGGCAAGGACAGTCTTTTGCTTAGAAGATGCTTGTGTGGGTGATGACTCTGTACGTTGCAGTTAAGCACGCGGTAAATAATATTGTAGCAGCTTTACCACAGCTTCCTATATGAGTCAGCAAGCACAGAGACAAGGAAGGTTTTAGTCTTTATTGCTTATTTTCTTTAGCATATGATTAGTATCAAATTTCTTTTCAAGCGCTTTGTTTGTGGATGCTTCTTGTTAGAGCTTTGGTTTCCAAGATACCATTCTTCCTCACTGAAAGGAAACATAATTTTTCTGACTAAATCTTGCCTTTTCGTTTATTATGCCGGTAATTTCCCCTGATGATATGGGGGAAAAAGATTTCATTTCCATTTTGATGACAAAATTTCCCTGTATGCGATGGTGAATGGCTGACATCCTGACCTCATCTAAAGTGTGCTGAAATCAGTGAGCATCTTCTGTTGGCTTTTGTTGTCTTTGTATCAGGCTGTGAGAGCACGATCCTGTCTGCTGAAGTCAGTGGGAGTTGTGTCTTTGATTTCACTGAACACTGATGAAGACATTTAATGAACAGTCCATTTAATAGTAGTTGGCTGTTTCTCTGTTAAAATGAGATACTTGTACAATCTTAATTTTCTGGGTACATAATATTATAGGTAGAGAAACAAAGACAGATAGTGAAATCTTCTGGAAATTCAGTGGGCTCCTCATTCTCTTCTGTTTAGGGCATCTTTATCACCAACATGACAGCAATCATTATTCCAGATATTGTTATGATAAAGCCTCGTGTATCATTCAGCAAACTGAAAACACAAAGTTCTGTCCAAATTCACTATAATAGAAAATCCAGGAGTAGAGCCACTGGTGGTGCATTTCATCATCATGTTTAGTTGAAACATCCTCCCAGGAGCCCTCACATCTTAAGAGATGCATCACATCCCTGTATGAGCCTGTTTGTTTATTAATTTTAAACCCATTCCATCATCCACTAATATTTCAAATAGATTGCTGCACAGCTGTGGAATGACTTTCTGTTAACACCCCCTGGGCCAGATTCTGACCATGTTACTTGCAATCTACAAATCCCATTGCTTATTCCCCTGGGATATTCAGTCCCCACTGAAGAGTCATTTCAAAATATTTTGTTGGCAGTTTGGGTCTAGGGATTAATGTTAATTTGATGACAAAAACAGTTTTTGCCTTTCCTTTTCCCGTTCTGAAAACCATCTTCTTGCCTTCTTTTTTGTCCCTATGGTCATGCAGCTATAGCGCTTTTTCTGCCACACAGTCACATCGTACTTCCATGTTATCACTCCTCTTGTTCTTGTCGAATCTCCACAGTTAGCGTAACAGATAGAGAGAAATGTCTGTGATTGATTTACTGCCTTTCTGTAAATTAGGAGTACAGTACCCCTTGAAGTTACAAAAATCCGAAGTGCAGCCTGTGTCTCTCTGCTCGACTTTCTCACTGCTCTGCATTTCTGCAAGAAACCAAGTGCTACATCCGCTTTTCACCTTTGTTTGTGTGATCTCATTATCATTAGTCCCCTGGGAGAGAGCACAGACCAAGAGCTCACGTGATCTTTGCTAGTAGAGACAGTACATGACAAACACTTTTGCCTATCTCATGTTTCTGGGTTTGTCAGAAAAAACAGAGCCACACAATCCGAAGTTTCTATAGCTTGGCCCATATTCAGTACGATGAAGACAGGCTATATGTTTTCATACAGAGCACAGCACATATGCTTTCCTGTAGTTAGTCACATATTGTAAAGCTATTTTTTTACATCGTCTTTTACTGTTCCTGTTTAATTGTGCGTTGTCAAAGAAATAGTACCAGACACTGTGTGCAGATTGATGTCATCAGCCATTCTGTTGCTGACAGTATTTTATGGCAAAT
This sequence comes from Gallinago undulata, assembly GCA_026546715.1. Taxonomy (NCBI): domain Eukaryota; kingdom Metazoa; phylum Chordata; class Aves; order Charadriiformes; family Scolopacidae; genus Gallinago; species Gallinago undulata. The sequence continues at coordinate 9,583,666 of JAOTQQ010000052.1, read as the reverse complement.
GACTTCAGGGTACATAGTTCTCTTCTACCCTTTTCCAGGAGCACAAATGACCCTTTTCATATCGGCATGCGTTTCTGTAGCCTCGTGATGAAGGATTCAAAAGTTTTGGAGCTCAAAGAGTGGGCTGGACAGGTAAGCAAAAGAGAATTGTATGAGTGAGAGTGTTGAGGTTGCTTTACAAGCAGCATATGATGGCTACCCGCCCTTTCAGATGTAGAGCGGGGCAGAAGAACTTGTGGGACTTGTCCCGACGGATCCGCACAGCCCAAATCACTATGGAAAGTCTTTGGACTTCCAAAGCCTCCTCTGACCAGCTCCAGAAGCACTAACACTTGCTCAATTAGTAATTCTATGATGCCTCTGTAAACTAAGATGTACTTAAACTAACAAATGAAAGTTTTAACCTGTGTAGTAAAGAATGAAATTTCAATCTTTGCCAATTATCCATCCCTTTCAAAGTAATGTAGTCAAAGCTGATGCACCTAATCATGGTGGCAGCATCCAGTGAGTTTTTCCCAGGGGCCAAATATTGTGGAAACATGGCAGAGTCCTCCTGGGCACAGCCTGTGTACCAGGCTACCGACTCGTGGCCATCTCCCCTTGTCCACTGTGCCTTTGCCATTTTCTTCATGTCAAATCTAGCCATGTCCTGGGTTGCTGGCTGTTGTGATTGCTGCCAGTAATACCAGCCTCAGATGTTTGTCTGCTGATCTGTCAGGAACTTAGTTTACCTGTCTCTTTTCACCTCTTTGGCTGGAGTATAGCCCCAACCCTTTCTCCTTTTCATTAGTGCTTGGCAGTGGGTGAAACCCAGGGAACTTCACCCTAGTTACTCTCCACACATCTCAAGCCCCTGAGCCATTCAGGGATACATCTGCATTTCTCTTAATGATGTCATTTGTTCTACTGTTTGACTACAAGGAGGGGAATTCCCAGCGTTCCTCAGGATGTCCGGTAACCTGTCTTCACCCAGACAGGCAGGAAGATGTGTCATCCTGCTTCCTTTGTGTGGACATCAGATTCTTTGGAGCACATCACTTATCACCATGGAGTCATCAGTCAGGCTTAATAAAACAATAGCTTTGATGGGGCATTTAAAAATATGTGGCTGTTTATAATGAGATCTGATGCCCTGCAGTTATAAAAGGAACTGCAGGGGTACATGGGTGATACTGCAATATTGCTTTGGCCTCAGGGGATTTATTTTGTAATTTAATCTTAAAGTAAGCAAATGGTGTTATACATTCCTGAATTATTTAATGAAGAGCATGACAAAGTGGCAATTGTGAAAGCTGCTTCTTCCCCGGGAGTACATTCCTTTTCAGCTAGCTGATTCCAGCTATCCTGCTAGATAGAAAATTGTGCTGCAGCTTTTTGTCTGTCTGACTGTCTATCTATGGACTTTCATTACAGCCCACTTGGACTTTGTTCTTTGAATTATATGTGAGCAGGTTCAGTTTGAAAGTAGTAATATTTTTCAGGTTTCCTGTTTTCTGTTCTTTTCCATACTTTTTCTATTGGGATGCCTCACCTTAATACAGTAGCTTTTTGGTTTGGCACATTATGGATCATTGTTTACCGCATTACTGGAAAGTCTAGCACTGATTGATAAAAAGGGGTTTGCATTTTGGTGTGTGTTATAGTCCTCGTAATTATTTTGGCTACTTGCATCATAGAGGTTTTATCTTTACAGGCCAAGATCAATAATAATATTTATTATTTAGACAGATGATTGAGAAGAACACTGACCTTTCATTTTTATGTAAGGAATAAATCTTTATTCTGCCTGTTAGTAGCTGGAAAGGTTAATAATCTACCTAGAAAAACTTTCATTATGAGAACACTGAAAGAAGAGATACGTACCAGATGTGGCACATGCAATCAGTATATATAATGTGGTGCAGCAGTCTTTTGTAGATGGAAGCAAATAGGTATTAGTTTGTCCTGGGAGGAATTAGCTGTTTTTACTGATCTGTGTTATGCAAACGCCCACAGACCCCAAATGTTACATTGTCCCAGCGGCTGAGGTGCTGCATTGATGGATATCAACATGTTGAAGAGCTTCTTGTCTAAACAGGTTCATAAAAGAGAGAAAAACAGTGAAGCAAAGGCAGAGATTTCCTAAAAATTGTCATGTCTACATGAGACTTACATGCGTCGGCTGTGGTGACCTGCCTCTTGACTGTGTCACCTTTTCTGATTTGCTTGGACTACCGTGAATACTACCAGGCAATGCAAGTACATATGTAACCACACAGTCTTTGAGGCAATCACAGAGCTTAAGACAAAATATTTTGGCAAGGGTTCCTTGATTTATACTTCAAGTGTATTAGATGAAGGCTACAGCAAACATGCATTTCTGTTAGAGTCGAAGACATTCATCTGCATAGGTTTGTGTTTGTTTTAATGAATTATGTGCAATAAAGCCATTTTGGGTTCATCATGGGCATCTGTTGCAGAGTTTGGGTTGCCTCCCCAGTTGTACTGCTGAAAAAAACCTGTATTTGTCTACCTCTCGTGGTATAATGTGTTTTGAAACAAATAAAACTGACTGTTTACAGCATAGTTTGTAGACTGACTTCTGCCTGAAGTTTAAGTTGTAAATTTAAGTCAGACCATTTAGCTGATGATCTTTGGCTAATAAATCATGGGTTGGTCTTCCATCCACTGGGATATCATTCAATACTGGATTATTTTTTCAGATGATTAAGTATATTCTTTGAGCAGACTGTTTTTTTTATCTGCAATATCCCCTCTTGATTTTGCCATGCTAGCCTGGGCTCGCTCTCCCTCCTGGATGACATGACAGGTTCACTTCTTAAATCTATTTCAAACTTGGAAAAACTCTGCTGACACAGCTGAAGCTGCATATCAGACTAGTGCAAAGAAAGAAAAACCACATGGACCAACTCTCTCAACAGTCTGACTCATTGGCTGTAGTGCTGACAGCACAGAAAGCCTCTAGTGAAAACTAGAGTAAAAGTCCTTTAGATGCAAACAGATGGAGGCAGCCTCAGCCCCGCAGTGGCTGTGCCCCGAGGAGGAGCAGAATCTGGTCCTGGTCCTGTGGCCAGCCACTGCACAGCTCTGAGGCCAGAGCTGGCCTGCACAGCGGGTCCAGTGGTCAGCAGCTGTCTTGTAGCCCATGGTACAGATGTTTCCCAGGGTAGATCACATGTAAAATTATGCCTGGCTACATTTGGTCACCTAGCATTAGTTTTCAAGACACCACTCATTTTCTTACAGGAACATATTTGTGTAGCCCAATATTGAATAAACTGTAACATTTTTCCCCCTTGACAGCTGAAAAATGTTATAAGTTTAAAGGTAAAAACTGCTGAACAAAACCAAAAATAAATGAAGTAACTTTTTCATTGACTAGAGAAAATAATGAGTAGAACCCACTTCATTGCCACCCTGTGTTTTTTATCCTAGAAGGATTGTCTTGGGAGTCTTTGTGGTTTCTGAAAGTTTCATTTTAAATGCTCATTAAAAGTTTACAACTTTTGGAAATAATACTGATAAAACCCCACAACAGTAAAAGAACTAGTTGGTTTATTTTTTCTTTGTTTTCTCAAATTAATATTTATGTACTTCGCTTTCTAGTGCCCTTAATCCCCATGGATTTAGCAGTCTAGTGTCCACTGTGCGTGCGCTGAAGTCTCTGTCACTGGCTGTAGGGCCACATGTGTTTGGTGAATGCAGTGTGATACAGAACCTCTTCTCTGACACAGGGCATCTGAGATGCCACACAGGTGTCTGGTCCTGACTTTGTTGCTGAAAAAGAGTTTTGTGAGCCGGGAGGAGTACAGACCAGGTTCTTAAAGCACCTGCTGTTCCTCTGTACACAGGGTAACCAATATGTCCACAGCACAGCTGTACGTGGAGCTTGTCAGCTACCAAAAGTGTGAAAATGAATGTTTTCACACACTAGATGGCCATGGGGTCCATTCTGTTTCCTCTTCAAAGTGTGGGGACCCTCTGGCAATTGAAGGACATTAATTTTCTATGTATGTATTATTCTTAATTTAATTGTATGTTGCATCGTTGCCATATGGTCTGTATCTGGCACTTAGCTTTACGAGCCAGCCTATTTCTTATGATCGTTGTAAGCAGCAGGACGTAGATAGCATGACCTAAACCAGCTGGTCTCTAAGGTGTTAACTCCGTCTGTACTTAACTTGTGAGGCTTTCTTTATGAAAGTGTGTAATTAGTTTAAGGCAGGGGGTTCAAACCTTGTGCCTTGTTTCTGTATTTAATATGTTAAAGTAAGTTGTGATTGCAGTCATACAGACATATGATTTTAAGAATGTTCCCTTGTTTAGATTCATTGCAGGGTAAGTATAATGACTTCATGTTATCTGGAGCAACATTTGGATGAGAGATCTGTCATCAGCTGAAATAAACCTGCACATGTCTCAGAGGAAGATGAAGAGCATTTAAATATGCCAGCTGGAAAGCATTTGCTGTTTCCTTTTATTCCCCCTCTAACATTGAAAATCCCATAATGTGCATCTGTGTAGGTCTCATAGTGTTCCAAGTAGCGGGAGGTATGTGTGGCATTAGGGCATACTAAGCCATTTAGACAACCTTGATGTGTCAATAATCCCTCCCATGAATTAAAGCTGAGCAGCATCTCCTGCTCAGCCTCTCGGGCACTCCTGCCTACTGAGTTCGATTTGCTTAAGGTTAGCAATGGCTTTATTAGAAAATGAAGTGCTTTTGTGACTATAACCTCCTGACTAAAGCTGTTGGAAGGCTGCTAAGGATTAATCCCACTTTCCAGTCTCAGACAGCATCTCTTGATACTGCTTGGAACAGAAATCACTCACCATTAGAAGCACACACAAAGACATAACTAATGAATCCAGTTTATCTTGCATGTTGGGCCAGAGCCGCTTTTCTCCTTTTCAGTGCCCAAAGCCTCCCTTTGTGCAGGGTGGGAACTTAGCAGAGGATGAATTTATTCAAATATCACTGGAGTTTCGAAGTTGCCTGAGGATTAAATGGAGCCAGTCTGGTTTGCACCACCCTATGCCAAAACATTTTAAATCAGAGAGCTAAAATAAGATAGGTGAACATGCGCTCTGTAGGCTCTGATTGAATAATAGCCATCCTTGCTTTCTGATTCTGTAGGAATGCAGATGTATAGTTCAATATAATTTTGCTGACAGAACAAAGCTGGCCCCTCACAGCTCAGCTCCAGATGTCAGCCCTGTTCTTGGCACGCCTCCTACATGAGACAATCTTCACTTACCACTTCATCTCTGAAGACCCCCTTCATGTGGAAGACATCTGCTTAATCAGCAGCAAAGTTTTGGCCATTTTGACATGAGAAAACTCTTTGTTTTCTTCAGGAGGTTCATGCAATTCCCAGTTGTATTCAACTACTGATGACAAAAATATGACAAAAAAAATCTTTCCCACTTCTCTAGAGATTTAAGTCATAACCTGTCTCTGCAAATGAGGGAGAAGGCAAAGACACAGCAGGCCCTGAACAGCTGCAACTTGAGGAGAGGATCTGCACTTTCATTAACTGCCTGAACAGTAAATGAGTTTAAATATACAGAGCATTATTCATTTTTGTCTTCAAAGCTTTGGAAATCCATCTTGCTTTGTAATGATACAGAGAAAATAACTAAAGCAAACGAATGCTTATTTACAGAAAACTACAATAACTTATAGCTAAAAATACATTTAACCTCAGCTAAAAAATCAGAATAGCATATCCCAGGGTCTGCTTAATCATTGAGAATGGAAGGATAAAGCATTCCTGATACATCAAAAGAAAAACCCTGTACAGTAGGTCCTTCATTTTGGTCCATTTTGGGAAATGTGTTCAGCAGTGACAATGAAAGGGCACACACTGCTCCAGATGATGAAAAGCAGGCCTAGATGGTTCGGATTAACATTCTAGTGCAACCAAAGGGCTCAGCATGTCTGAGTAATTTACTGCAAATTGGCAGATGGCTGTAGTAAAAGGATTACCATGAATCAAGTTAGATGGCAAATGTAACAAAGCAATAGCAAGTAAAAATAATATTGCTTTTCTCATTCCTATTAAAAACTAAGTGAACACCAATAGCTTCAAAGCATATTGAATGACAGCAGCTTTTGATGCCAGCCAAAAGCTTACCCAGAGCTCCTCTTAGCTTTCTCATATCCTGTCCTGACCTCTCAGCGGCTCTGTCCCCTCTCTCTGGGCTTGCACTGATTGCCTGGAAGTTTCTTCCTGCTGAGTTGGTCTGACAGCATCTTGGCTGCTGCCTGGTTACCATTGCAGGCAGAATTGCCCTTTAGGTGCTCCAAGAGAATCACCCCAACATCCTTTGTTCTCTACATCATCACCAAAAAGCCCCCATAAATGGAATATGTCAAGCTTTCAGCCATTCCAGTGTATGTGGCACTGGGCTTAGGGAGTATTCATTAATATGTGTGCTCTGGCACCTCTTCTTTTATTCCTATCAATGTTTGGTCCCATGTCACTTCTGTTACCAAGCAATGGAAGAGCCCACTCCAGATGGATCTGAGACAGCCTGCATTAAGCTTTAATGAGATGATCCCGTGGGTTGGCAAGAGAAGGTGGAACAGAAATCATCTTTTCCTATGCTTGGTCTGCAGGATACTGAGCCTTGAGGTAAGTCAGTGTGAGAACTAGGTGGCTGTGGAGAAGACACATAGGTGCTATCTCCATCTCCTCTTCTCCAGCACCAGGGTGATCACATTCAGTTCCTGAAGCTTTTAGCTTTTCATCCCACTTCCAATTGTAAGAATTTTGGAGGATATATCTTTGGGAGGATAAGATTAGTAGTTATAAAATAAATGTGAATGGATGTTGATGACTACTTTTCTTGGACTGCTGGTTCCAAATAATTAATTCTGTATGGCATCCCATTTGACTGGAGGTGCAGCTGACAGCCTGTGATGAATGAGCTATATGGCTGCTTTCACACTCGCTGGAGTTGGGTACGGAGACACCCTCTAGAGTTTCACACCACTGTACGCTCCCGTGTCATACTGTGTTAATAGCACGTCCTGTATCCTGAGGGGACTGCAGTATTAATGGTTGTCTGTTCTTCCTAATTAGCTTGACAGATTGAGGGGTCAGAGCCCTATTAGAAATCTTGTGCCAGGTTAGTTGCACTGTGTTATTTTACTGTTGTATTTATCACATGCTAGGAATTCCTAAGTGCGGCGTCAGATGTGTTCTGACTCAAGGAAAACCTGGCAAGTAAATTTGGGATTCATTTGAAAGACCTTATTTGTTAGAGTTAACATAATTTACTTATTTTCAATCAGGTTTTCCACTGTTTTCAGGGTGCATGTGCAAATCAAAGAAAAACTGAAATATATTTTCTGGCAAAGTAACATTTAAAATGGGATAAAGTGATTATAAAGATAGCGCTTTCATAAAAAGACAATAAATACTAACAGTTTGGTATAGGTAGTGGCTTGTGAGGAATCTGCTATCATATCTGCTATACAGATTTACACTTTGTGGGAACTGCAGCTTGGTGACAGAAAGTGGGAAAAATCAAGTTGCATGTGTATCTAGCATTTCAGCTAGTGATACTCAGATGTAACTACAATATAAAAATCTGCAATGAGAAGCTAGTTAGTTACATCTAAAAGGAGAAGTTGGCACAACATCATTTAGTTTTACACTGATTTCCATTGATTTAATATTTCAGAAGTGATTGTGTGTTTTCTGAACAGGAAGAGCACCTCAGTGAGTCACTAATCTCTCTCCACTTTTCTAATAAATGGAAAAGGCCAGTGTATATGGATATAGGTTTGTAAAGAGCAGAAGGTTTGCTTGGCTCCACAGACTGTGTCTACGAATTTCACATGAAAAAACAGAATTGGCAGAAAGCCTGCCAAAGGACAGGTCTAACGGGCACATTGATTCCTTGATTTTTCTGTGGTAATTGCCATTTAGTTCAAATAATTACCCAGGCAAGGCCACAATTATATGACACACACATCCATATTGTGAATTTACAGAAGTATAAAAATATCATCTGGCATCTGAAACCCGTAAACCCAACTTAGCTCAGCGTTAAGGTTTCTCTTGTAGCCCATAGGCAGCTTTTCTCCAAAGCAAAGTTTGTCAAAACTTTCTGCACTTCATTGTCAATTGGAAAACATTTCATAGGACTCCTAAACAGGATGCCCATTTCTCCGTGGCATTGGGACCATGCAGACATCAAAGGACAGATGCCCCCATCAGCTGTACATACCAAATTTCACCCCACTGCTTGGAAGCCATTAAGAGCCAGTGAGATGGTGCCCAGGAGTTGACTCTGGAGTTTATTGCCTGCCCACCAAGAGATTTCTAGGAGTTTTTCTGTTCCTGAAATCAACACCGCAGATTCCTCTCCTCGTAATGCCTACAGCTGGGCAGTGGACTGAGGGCAGTGGAGCGAGGGGTAACTTTTGGTGAAGGTTTCATCTAAAGGAATACAAGTTTTCCTACCAAGGATTATGCAGTACAGAGTCTATTTGTCACATTTATTACACACACAGTGCAATGCATTGCTTATTTTTGAAGTCATGTGTATCTCCACAATGTGTATGAAATAATCCAATAGGAAGGTTGAATAAGCAATTGTACTTTGTTCTTGTTTGATAAACCTCAGAAATAACAGTTTGTTTCCCTATCTTGCTTTACTGGTTGCTTGGCCTTTTGGTTTCAGACTTAGATTTCATTCATAATGAGATCGCTCCGTTTGTGTTTCCATATTCTAATAGCAGCATGGGAGGATGAGCCCACACAATGCATCTTCTGTTTTAATCACTTAGGTCATTTCAAAGTGCTGCACCCCAGATGAATTAAAAGACGAGCTCATATTTTTCAGAGCAAGCTAATGCATTAGAAGAATGTGATGTGGCATGAAATATATTGCTTTTTGTTGATGAACTCTTGTTGGTTCTTTCATTCTCCATATCTCAGACTAATTTTAGAGCATTTTCAGTAATGACAGTCAAGAGTGTGTTCAGGCACATTCTTATATATTGCTCAATAAGAAATTTCTGAGATATCTGCAGTGCAGTTGCTTTAGCTCAAATGAAAGTAAACAGGTCTGTTAGTGAGACACCCCACTTCTCCATAGTTGAGAACTGTATTTTAATAGGTAATGTTTATTACTGTCATTATTTATATCAGACATGATCTTTGTCAGTAACGGACAAGGCAGCTACCTGTGAGGTGCTGTAGAGAAGCAGAGCAGGGAATGGTCACCAGCCCAAGAGTGTCACTGTCTTTCTGCCCACTGACTTCTTAGAACTTGTTGAAGGAAATTTTTTTTCCCCACTCAGTTGAACATATATTCTGATTCTCCTGTAAGTATTAAATACTTAGAGGATACTTAAATATCTGATACAGATCAGTTGGTATGTGATTAAAAACCAGAATAGTCTGGCCAAAAGATCAATCACCTAAACGAGATCTCTTGGTTCCTGTTTCACTTTGGAAAGGGTCTGTATTATTGACAGTGGTACAAATTGACTTTTATTGACAGTGGTACAAATTGCATTGGCATATTTTTTCCTGAAGAGATTTTGTATAAATATCTGCCCCTTCAGATTTTACTGATAATTATTGTTTCATATGGCTGTTTTCACATTAATTCTATATTAACAACAGTTTTAGATGATCTTCATAGTTTCTGTAGCCCTTATATTCTTTTCTCATCCCTGCCTTATTTTTAAAATTTTCCAGTTTTCTGGTTTATCTGAAAATTGTTTCTATTCCAATACATACATTTAATGCATTTATTTTAATAGTGAACTCTTTTTTCCTTATTTAGAGATAAGCTTTCATTTTCACAGAATTATTTTATAACAATTTGTCATAACACTATCATCATAATATATATCTAACCATGGATCTTAATCAAATGCAATTAGAAAATGACTGGTTGAGGGTAAATTGCCACTAGTATAACAGGAACTACTAAAGCAGTGAGCTCTGGAAGGAGGGAATGTGAGGTAGCAGTTAATTGCCTGAGCACCAAAAGCAATTTGATTTTATTTTAGACTGTTGTCTTGAGTAGCAAGGGCCAGTTTGCACTCTCTTTACTTGTACATAGAAGAAATGCTTTCTTTACTACAAGAAGATGATTAGTACCATAAAACTGACTGACCTCTCTTACCTATTTACAAATCATTAATGAAGCAGCTTCGAACCCTTTCTGTGGCCCTCTTCTGTACAGCACTTTCTTATCTCCTGAGAAGCATACCAAGCTGGAACATAAGAAGTTCCATTCAAATATGAGAAAAAACTTCTTTACAGTGAGTGTGACAGAGCACTGGAACAGGCTGCCTAGGGAGGTCATGGAGTCCCCTTCTCTGGTGATTTTCAAGACCCGCCTGGATGCAGTCCTGAGTGATGTGCTCTGGGCAATCCTGCTTTAGCAGGGGAGTTGGACTAGATGATCTCTAGAGGTCCCTTCCAACTCTGACAATTCTGTGGTTCTGTGATATGGATGTTGCTGTGATATTACTATGTGAATAGTTCCTCTCTGCTAGAGAAACAAAATTGTTACTCAGTTGGGCAGCTAGCGATTTCACACGTCCAATACATTACAGATCTCAGAACTCTGCTTTTTGTTCCAATATTCATTAAAGAGAACTTTCCTAAAGGGAAGTGTATAGAAATGAGGCTATCAGGTGAAGTTCTTCTCTGTCCTCCTGGGCAGCATTTGCTTTTGCTTTCACTTTGGTTTACCGTGTTGCTGGGTGATTTTCCTCCTCCCTCTCCATCAGCTGGAGATGCCTCCCAGTTCTGGGTGTAGCACAGGACATGCTGCAGCTCAATGGCTGCTTTGGGGTCCTCATGCAAAATCACTCTCCAGTCAACAGCCTCCAAAGGGGGTGCCAAACGCTTACAGTGACTTTCAGAAAGTAATTAGATGTCAACAAGCAACAATGCTGTTTGGGAAGCATTGCAAACCCTGCAGCTGTCCCATGGGACATCTCATGCAATTGAACAACCCAGCATATTTCTGGGTTCTTCTTTATATAAACTCTTCCTTTTATTGGGAACTTTTCCTGGGAGCATCTGGCTTCTCCTTTCTGCTCCTTTTCCCCATTCTCTTTGTAGTTCCTTCAGTTCTTACTCCACTGCTTTCCCCCCCTGTAGTTGGGGGCTATTTTCTAGTGACTGCAGTGAGATTAGGACTGGGATTGGGACTTCTGCATTGCTGGGGTCCCCTAACCAAGCCATGACTGCATTGCGCTGCAAAGGGAGCCTTGCTCCCGCTGACAGACAGGACAGGCAGTTGCTGAGAGCAACAGCATTTCAGTCACAACAAATCATCCAAAACCAGTTCTTGGATGAGAGGGAGAAGATAACTGCAGGCTGGTAGGGGTGGATATTTGCCAGCTGGCCTGGGGGAGCAAGACTGCTAGAGTCAACTGTATCTCCAGCTATCAGTCGTAAGTTAGGCAACAGAGGAGTGGGTGGGCCAAGCCAAAAAGATAATCTTCGTTACGGCAATATAGTGTGTCTGAATGCAGGTCTGGGGAGTTGGCTTGTATGAGGATAGATGGAAAAGGGTAAATTCCCAGTGGATGTACCAGAGAGCTCAAAACTGCCAATAAATCTGGGATTGCTGGCAAGCTCTTCTAGGAAGGCTGCTTGATCATAGCCTTGAAACTGGAGATGAATGAGGACAAAGGTATGATGAGTGAAATAGTGTTTTTTTTCCTCCTTTTGGGGGTGATTCTAGCTGACAGCCTTTGGCACTTGGACTAGCACAGCTGCTGACAAGCGTACCAGCACAGGGTTTCTTCTGGTAGAAGGGAATCTAATGCAGCACAGCCCCTCGTACCAGTGTTTCATAACAAAATCCTGTGCTCCTTGGGTTTTATGTAAGGGGTCCAGCATGAAGGTAGAAGCAAGAACTTCAGGCTGCCAGCCAACATAAAGCACGTCAGTAGTGCAGGTAAAATAGAAATAGCTTTAAACTTGTTTCCTTGGGTACCTGCAGGACAGAGCCCTTCTTGAACTCTGCAATTCCACAGCTATACTGTTATTAGTGCTACTTCAGATATGCCTGTGTGGCCATACATCGTAGTCTCGCATACACGTGTCCTCCCGAGCAGTGGGCCAGCAGTCCATGAGACAGCAGACCTCCATCACTGCAGCACTGCCCACAGTGCCACGAGTGTGATCCCTGACCACCTCTCAGCGTTGCCATGCAGCTTTCAGGCCTGAGCAGCTGTATCTACGTGTTGGCTGGTGTATGGTGTGGATATAAGCTTAGGCACTTCCTGCCTCCTTTCCTTACAAAGTAAAGAGGGGATCTTCTTGCTTTTCCCTTTTCTGTGGTATGCTCCCACTGTCCGTCCTTGGCCAGCACGTGGCAGTAACACTGCTTCAACACAGCACCGGGCAGGACGGTATTCCTTACTGCCAGCAAGCAAATGTTGGGGCAGAGTGGCTGGAAAGCTGCCTGGCAGAAAAGGACCTGGGAGTGTTAGTGGACAGCTGGCTTAACATGAGCCAGCAG
>JAOTQQ010000052.1:9405132-9571050 GCA_026546715.1 Gallinago undulata | reverse complement strand
GTTTGTTTTTGTTTTGTTGTTGTGTGTGTTTGTTTGTTTGTTTGTTTTTAATGTGGTTGGACTCGATGATCTCAAAGCTCCCTTCCAACCACTAAGATTCTGTGATTCTGTGATTCTGTCAAAGCTGATGGCACCTTCAGGTATAACAGTAACAGAGCTAAGCCATCAGGTAAGTGTGTGCGTTTATGTAGGTATATATATGTGTGTGTATGTGCATAGACTGGGAGAGAGAGTTAAAAAACAGATGATATTTTACCTGACCTTGATACTGGTTTTACGTGGGTAGAACCTCTGATGGTTACGCTAAAGGAAAATGTGTGTTGCTCTGTCCTTAGTATACTGTACAAGTACAAAGTACTAACCATTTGAAAACAGCAAGCCTCATTATATCTGGTGCTAACATCAGTGGAGATCTTTGCAGTAGTTTCAATGGGCCCAAACCATTAAGTCTTCAGATGAGGAAAGTACACTAGATTTTGAGGAGCTCTTTCTGTTCTTATTTTTCTCTTGGAGTTGTGTTTCCACTTTATATTTCTGCTAAAGCAAATGTATCATTTTACTTTTCATTAATTCCGATTAGGCAAAAGTTGGAAGATGGACTAAGTAGAAAGTACTGCAAGAAAATGTTCTCACCATGTAAATGAGGCAGGAAAATCCCATCTAAATGGTTCATGCACATTTAACGAAGTGAAGCCTCTATAGGGTTATTATGGCATGAGCAGAGGGTAATTAGTGATGACTCGGTGCAGGGAAAATAAAATCAAAAAAGATGTCTGTCAGAAGTTCATCATCCTGTGACTGAAGTGAATGGCAATTGCTGTAGTGCCACTTTGTGGTGAAACTGAGAAACAGATGCACATCAAACTACACATAAACAGTTACTGAAATTGAAGAGCTGGGATTCTGACCTGTGGTTTAACTTTGCACCCTTGTGCACCCTCTGAGCCCAGCAACCTCCCTGGTGCTGGCACTGCATCGAGAAGGATCACAGCCTTTGACCTGGAGGTGAATCATCTCCAGGCACTTTGGCCAGAGAGGCTGGATGTTCTTAAAGCACTGCTGACCTCACCGGAGTACCACCCTTCAACCTCTTGAGAGTGGGGACATTTCCAGCCTCTTGAGCTTGAGCACTTAATTGGCTTCATCCTAATCTAAACTTGACTTTGATTCAAAGACCTTTTATGCTATACCAGGTATTTTTTAGACTGTACTATGTTCTAAATTACAAATTGGCTGAAACCTGTAAAATCTCAAACCAGGCACTTGCATCTTGATTAGGACACTGGGGCCTGAGCTGAATGGAACCATCACAGCAGCTCCTCTGTGTCAGTGGGGCCTTGCTCAGGACCCTGTGCTTTTGGGAGAGGGACTGCAGATGATGTGACAATGCTCAGTTGTATTTCTTTTTGGGGTCACAGCGATCAAGAGTGATAACAGCACACATGAAAATCGTGGCCTTTACTCTGAGTCACAAAGTAGGTTATTGATTTTCATTTTCATTTTCAAGTTATTGTATTCATTAAGGGCACTTGAAACCAAAAGGATGGGCCAGGCTTTATTCTCTCTTTCCTGACACAGGCAAAAATAAACTCTAAAAAATCATTATATATTTAGAAGACAAGATCAAGTGAAAATTCTATAAACTTCTATTTTTTAAAGTCAGAGGTGTCATTTTTCTAAAACTGAAAGCATTTTTCTCAAATCAATTTCTCAGATGAGCTGGATGTTCAAGTGTGAGGGACCAATATCACACAAGTGTCATGTCATCAAAATTAAATCAATTTACATTCCTTATGCGCTGCATGCATTCAGTGTTCATGCATATGCTGTTCCTACTCTATCCAGCAGTACTGATGTAATTTCCTTGATTGCAATGGAGTATTACTTCTGAAATATGCCACTATGCATGGGGAGAGAAATAGGAACAATATACTACTTTTATTAGAATAGATGTGTCAGACTTGTCAGTGCAGGCCAGTATCTGCCCAGCTTAGCTGCTATGACACTGTTAGCCAATATTTATACCATTTCTTGCTCAAGCAATGTTGTGTTTGCTTACGAAACACATTTGCATAGCAAAAAACTAAGGTTGGCTTTACAAAAACTCTTTTTCAGTTCATGGACTACTAAATGTTTCCAGGAATCACATGCTAAGGATTGTAGCTACCCAAGGCCAAGATGTCCTGAGGTAACATTATTTGTGTTTGCTGTATTTTTTGATTGTTAGGCAATTTTTGAGAAAAGAGAAGGGGGCCACACAGGGGTGGATGCCTCTATGAAAAGCAAAAGAAATAGTATCATCAACTTTCAACTTGAGCACAGAAACCAAAGTTGTAGGTTGCAAGTTGGAAGAAATAGCTGCCATTCAGTCAACAGCATCCTCCTTGCTGTGTTACATTTGTGTCACCATTTCTCATGTCACCTATGGGGTATACTGCCCTCCCAGAGCACGCACAGCATCGTGGTCAGGTCCATCATCAACTGTGTCTTCATCACACCCTCTTTCTTCACTACTTGATAATGTTGAGAAAGTAAAAAAGCCTTCCCTTCGTTTGTGTCATCACATCTGTACCATGCACTCCCACAGGCCAGCCTCAGTGAAATCAAAGCTGCAAGGGAATGTTTGTTTATACCCTGTGCTCTGATCAGATTTTTGAAAAATGGATCAGTAACTTAATTCCAAATAAAAAAATAAGAAATGGTCTAGGTAAGACTAATTCTTACTCCTGAGCTGTTTTACATTATGATAATAAGCAACCTTACGTTTTGACATTTTTGGCAATGTCACAGAGCCAAATAATCCAAAATCCGTATTTTCCTTGAATTTTATGAACATCTGATACCTTGGATATGTATGAAGAAAATAAACTTATCGTGTCCATATTGCAAGATTTAACTTTCATTCCAAGGTCATTTTTCTAAGTGTGTTTTTCAAAAGATTATATGTGCTTTGGCACCAGGATTAGTGGTTTTAAAATTTGTTTTCACAAACCTCCACAAAAATATGTCAACAGAGAGAAAAACTCTGGACAGAATGCAGAATGAATGGAAACGCCTCCTCTGACTGAACTGTACTTCAGTCTGTTAAGCCTCTCACAGTCATGTTCACATCCCCACAAGGTCAGAGCTCCTTGCAGTCCATAAGGTATTCATCCTCATAGGCAACTGAGATACACTGTTATTCATTTACAGAGGGAAAGTTCAAAGCCAGGCAGGAAACACCTGAATGGAGACCCACGATTCCTTATGGAGAAATAGTAAATTCCAGAGTTAAACTGCAGGAAGCCTAACAATTCCTGGGCAGAGCAGTGAGAAAAGACCTTAACAGTGTCAGACCTTCACAGTAGGCGTTGGTGGGGCTTGGGGTTTTTCTGGGTGATCGTTGTTTTTAAAAAAATGGGGGATTTTAGGAGACCGTGTGCAGCAGGGCTGCTGTCCACTATACCTCTTCTAATTGTCATTTCTAAGTATGAGGTCAGAACGATCCACATTCAGAAAAGGTCTCCCATTAATTTAAAGAACTGGATCTGGCGTTGGCCTCTAATTTCATTACAAGTGATGAAGCTGTTTTAAAACGTGTTTGAAGGCTTTAAAAAAATAATCACATTTTGAACTGAAAAAGGAGCAAAATCATTTGGATCACTGGTATTCAAAGAAGATCCTAAGATTTGCATACCACCATGGCTGTGCCAGCTTTAGCAATATAAGAATCAGAACCAAAGCCAGTTGAAATGAAAACACAATTTCTGAATCATGTTATCATTTAACATGAATAAACTCCAAGTCAGTATCACAAAGTTTTGCTGGAATCTGTGGGAAAAGAAGAAAGGGAATGGAAGACAGAGTTTCTAGGCTTCAAATTCTTGCTAGGGAGTAAAAGCTATCATTTAAGAAACAAGTTCATATTGCTCTGTGATGCCCTTTCTAAAGTTTTTGAAGTTCTGCTAGTAATGCAGAACAAATTTGCTTTAGTACTTCATCCTGTCTCGTTCAGTCTGTCTTTGTCCACCCAGAATGCCCCAGGCTCCTGTATTTGGCCACATTGAGTTTTGCCTTCTGATCCCATGGGCTGTGTAGCCATGTCTGTATCTTTCTAATGGTGTTTCTCTTAAACATCTGTTTCCTTCTTCCTTACATATCTTCAAAATCTGACTAATACTTTGCCAATGTCCAAAAATCATCATCAGAACTGACAAAAGGATTGTGATTTGCCTTTTTTTTTTATTCTCTGCCTGGATATGACTGGTCCCTTACTGCTTTCAGCTAAAAATTCTACAAGAGGTGAGGAGGTAATAGGTGCAAGAAATGCCACCGAGTTCAGAAGCTTTCCAGAACTAATTAGTTCTGGAAATTACAGATACTAAATTAGCCTCATTTAATGTGCTAATAGCTAGGCTGTGGCCATGTACTTTGCCCGGGGCAAAAGGTGGAGTTCAGCAATTCTGTCCTGAGTGGGCAGAGAGCAGGAACCTGCCAGCTGCCTCCTAACCTGCTCCTCCTGCCGGCGGCGAATGCTGCTCCACCAGAACCCCTCTGCCCTGCGTGCAGTAATGCCATCTCAGGGCGTCTATGGCTTGGCCTCAGGCCTCAGTGGTGTATGAGGGGAGAAATATTGATGACAGAGCAAAACCGAACTCTGTGTATTCAGTGCCCATTGTATTGTTCAAGGTGAGTGAGGAACCCCAAGTCAGACTGAGAACTTTTCTTTCATCTCACCTCTAGTTATCGTTGAACTTGACGTCAGTGTAATAGGAGGATAAATAGGGAAGAAGCCTAGGGCTGACTGGCATTTGAAATACAAGTGCAACTGCAGACTTGTAAAAAGTATCTTCAGAAAAATCTACACAACTGAAGTTTCGTAGAAAAAATCACTTGATATTATTCATGTGTTATTCAACATAAATACCGTTGAGTCCTAGAAGTCGAAAAGCTATCTCTAATTGCTGTAAGTTAGTGTCAAAATGGCAGTGATTAATGCTGACAAGAGCCCACTAAGTTACATGGACAAAGTTAGAGGCAGGAGCTGCCGTGGTACGAGCAGCTCTGTGTGTCTGACACACCTACAGGCAGCCTCCCAAGAAGGGACAGAGTTACACCACGCACTGGTGAAGCTCTGCCACCACGGGCTTGTTTTCACACAACGGAACTTGCTGTTTTCCAAGCAGTTTGTTTTGCATCACTCTTTTTACATCACCAGGCTGGCAGTAATGGCAAGTGGTGTTTTGGGGAAAAATGGAAGGTTAATCATGTATCCATGTGGGCTGCTGGATGGCTACCCTGCACAGCCATGCTAGAGGGAACGCTGGTCTGGGAGCAGGGCAAGGACAGAAAATCAGTGTGGAAATAAGATTTAGCTGAGTAAGTGAGAAGAAAGAGCCAAAGGTTTTACAGGTATGTTCTTAATAAACAAATGCATTACCTAAGGTCCTGAAGTGAGATGTGTAGACAGTTTAAGTCCTGTTGTAGCCTTTATATGTCCTTAGAGAGAGTTGCTGGCCTAGGAGAGGCAGTTACCTGCCTCAGCACTTAGTGTGCCTGACACCGAAATGGAACCTAAAAACCCACGCCCGATACCAGCAGGGAAATGAATTAAAAATTTTTATAATGCTTACACCAACCTTCCTCTACATGTGGGCTGTACAGGAACGCTGGCCTGCAAGAGCTGGCTGTGGTTTCACAGCTGTTTAAGTTGCAATCACAAGATGAAATCAGTGCTATAGCTACAGCTGCAGAAATTCCAGAAATTCCTGCTCCAGGTTGTCTGCAATGCAAATTGGGGTGTGAGCCCAGGAGAGCCAGCGCTAATGCTGATCTCTCTCTTCTGTTTCCTCCTAAAATAATACTTTTCTTTAAAGAAAATGCATTTTACCATAAATTTATCACAAAATAACAGAAAAATAGATAGTATAAACTGGCATAGCTCCATGGACATCAACAAACATTTAATTTCTGGGGTAATTTTTGCATTGCTTGGTGGGAGAAAATGCTGCTTTGTGATGGGCAGTAGGGCATGTGGATATTAAAGCATGTGCAGTAAGATGTATCATCACCTAGAAATTAAACTACATTATTGTATTTTAACCAGTTGGATTGTCTTAATCATTGAATCCAGCCTACTGGCACTCACACATAATGCCTTTCTGAATGTATGTTACCTACCTGAAAGTAAACCTTTTGTGTTTTTCAAAGGTACCATTGTTTGCGCCTTTCCAAAATTATGGCAAAATGTATTTGGCAGTAAATTGTCGCAGTGTTTTTAGATCTCCAGATATTTTGCTTACTTTCAAGTCCAGCACTTACACTGTAGTTTAATTGAGGAAAAAACAGATTTTTTTTTTTTTTTATTTCATCTGTCATCTCTTTAGCTCTTGGTGAATGACTAGAGAATTTATGGGACGCAGATGTAGCCCTCAGCTCTGGTGATGAGATTATATATAGTGTGGTGCAAAAACTACACCCTGGCTGCAAATGCCATGCAGTTGTCACAGTCACGTGCCATTTTTCTGAAGGAATCTATGATACAAACTCCTCTTGGATTTCTAGTATATCACTCGACTTATAATTTTTTCTGAGGTTAAAAATAAGATGAACAGCTCTGTCTAGTGGCAATTTCAATAACTACATCAGAAGGTCATTATTTCTAACAGAATTCAGCCCATATGTGTTGAATCAAGTGAGTTTAAAAATAGCTGCTTGGCTTGCTTTTACACATGGCAAATGCTTCAAGTACTTCTGGAAAGACCCTGGATAAACATGTGAGGCCACATTCTGCCATGAGTTTTCTCCTAGTTCTTCTAAGAGATTTGCTGCCTTTATTTAATTTTCACCAAAAGCAATAAAAATCCCTGACACTTTGCCATTCCTAAAGCTGTGGTTGTAATCTGTAAAGCCCTGCACTTTCCTTCCCCCCTCCAGTATTTGGTGCTGGATATTCAAAATCCGTGTCACGCTCACAAGCCTGTCGTACTGCATTGGAAGCCTTGCAGGACCAGATGTCATTTTGGTTTGGGTTTTATGCAATTTCCATGATACTTCCCTATGTAGTTCTTAACAAAACCCCCCAAAATGGGTAAATGATTCTGCACCTGCCAGAAACTGGGAGTGGGGGATCCCCCACCTGAACAGTTTTAAGCCTGGAAAGTCCTGTTTCAGACCGTCACTGAAGAACTCACTGTTTCAGGCTGTCTGCACTCAGCTGATGTGGAAAGCATAAGTATTTCTTAATTATTTTAAAATATCATAACTCTGTTTTCTGTGTGCCATAAGGCCAGGAGTTGAGGTGACTCCACTGTTGGGATGGAAGGTAATGCCCAGAGCATGGGAGTGCTTTGCTGGACCCAGCTGGGGCATCTTTACTTGGTCCCATCTTCTCCAACTTCACCTGTGGGCTCAGAGTGACTGTCCCAGAGGGGATGCAAGTGTGTGATGGGGGGAGAGCTGCCTTCAGATGCCTATGGATATTGGGGACAAAAAAAGCCCCAGTTACAAACATTAATATGGCCCTCTCTGTGGAGAGGTCTTAGATAAGAGTATGTATGTTCCAAGGTTGTGACCAAAGAGTAAATTATCTCTGGGCTGTTTATTTTATACAGTGAGTAATACAAGTATCTAATGATACTGTGTATTCTTCATGGTAGCCCTTTATATAGCTTGCTACAATCTGAAGGAAATTCTAAATCACTTCACATCTTCTCCAAAATGTCATAAAAGAAGATTTTTTTTTCCCTGAAAAATCCAGATTATTTATAAAAGTGTTCTTCAAAGAATTTAAATTAACCACATGATTTTGGTACTGTAAAATGCATTGTAAGATGTATGCAATAGGAACAAAACCATACAAATCAGCTGGTGGCTATTTCGTTAACAATTTTGTTTTTTCTATGTCAAACGATGCTTCCATAAATTTGTAACAGGCTAATGAGATGCATCCATAGATACTACGGCTTGTCATCTGTGCTAAATCACTGTTCTGTTTAAGAAGATGGGTCTTGTGGGGAAAAAAAAGGTTAAGTGCAAGGTGAACCTTTGCAGAGCCTTTTGAAGGTGCCAGAGAACTAAGATCATGCCTGTGGCAACTTCAAATGGCAAGAAAAGCAAAAATTCTTTTTCTGTAGCGTGCTCACAGAATATTCTCAGGTTTTTTGTACCACGCAAAGCCACCTTTTCTACAGTGCTGATTTAGATTGTGCCTGTGTCTCAGTCTTCAATAGATTCGGACTGTCTCATTTTTCACATTGGTATGTTATAATAAAAGACCTTCAAAGCCCTGCAAGCTTTATAGAAAAGATATTTTCATGAATAAATTCTTACACACAAGTTAGGAAAGCAATGATCTTGTGTAAGATCAGCCTGAACGAACAATCTCTGTTCCACCATAATCAGTTAAATGTGATAGGTGATTTTTTTTTTTCTTTTTCTAGTCATCCTTTCCTTCACATTGATAAAATTATACTGGTTTAAATGGGCTTAGACAAACTTATTCCTCAGTTGAAAGTAATTCTACTGATATAAACACTTTCATGCCATTGGGTCGTAGAAATCTCCTTAAGCTTTATACTGCATAAAACATTCCAACACAATCAGAGCAGAGAAACCTTTGAGTGCAGACAAAGCGAAGAACTGCATCTGAAAGGCAGCCTTTTCTGGTTTGTGCCTCTCGCTTTCTGTGTTGAGGGTTTTACCTGAGCTGTTACAATGTGTGGTCATCTTGTCTGGTGACCTGTTAATAACCAGGCTAATTCCAGCACAGAGTGATAATACTGAGGTGGCAGTCAGCTGCACAGCAGGGTGATGGTGAGAACCCACTCCTTTGGTTCAGTTTGCACCTCAAGTTTTGTGCAGGTAGGCACAAAGGCAAGTGGCTGGTGTTCCACTTGCTAGAAGATGAAAGGTGACAGCAAATGCTTACTTTATTTGCAGATTGCCTGGATATCACAAGTTTTTGGATGCGAACACTATTAGCTTGAGTATCTTGAGGTTCAGTTAAAGAAATGCGCTGGACCCAACAGCTAGTTAAAATCCATCTGTGCTCTGATAGAGACGATGTGTACTGTGGCATTTAGCAGCCAGTTTTAAGTACTACCTCTGCAGTAGAGCTATTGTATTGTATACTCCTTGCTCTTTGGTCCTTAGCAGTTCTCAGGTGCTATGGTGTTATCTCTGGTCTGTAAAGTTTTAGCAGCCTGACACCCACCTACTCCGTCTTGCTTTTCTTGCTCTGTCATACTGAGTTGTGTGCTCATCAAGATGAGAAGTTTTGGAAACCCAGAGCCAGCCCACCTGCCCTCCTCCACACCCACCTACTCCTTATCTACTTTAATTGGTTCTTACAGAATGATTCAAAGCATACTTGTACTGAAAGTGTTGATGGTAAAAAATACCTTTCTATCAAAAGGGAAAATGGGTGTGAAGAGAGAAGTTAGTGAAGTTGTTGGAATTATAATTGAGTTGTATATTTGTGTTGTATGTATGTATATACTGCTGCCTAGAGCTGACTACAGCTGCCTGTATTAATTGTAGCAAATCAAAAGAAGTAAGCACAAATAGTAAAGAGATTGTATAAAGCATTTCAGGGTAAAGATTCAGCATGCTATCCTTGTCTAATGACATAAGTTTACAGGAGGATCAAAGGTCAGAGCCTAAAAGATGGAAGATGACCTCAGGAGAAGTTGCTTAAGTTTTCATATGAATTGCAAACCCAACACCAGAGCAGACAGCACGTCTGAGCTGCAGTAAGAGGTTAGAGCTAAAGAGCAGATGCTGTGTAGATTGCAAAACAAATGGCACAATCCTTTTATATTTAAAACTTTCTTGAAACAAGAATTCTCTTTTTCTAGGCAAGCACGGCTGTATTTCGTTATCATGGCAAGCAGGTAGAGACAGAAATAAGCTGTGGCTATCTGAGAGAGCCATGTGCAGCAGAACTTTAATGTGATGTCTAAACTTGCACGTTTGTCTGAAATCTCCAATGAAGCCAACAGAATTTTATAAAAGGAATGCATTTTTGTTAAATCTGTCTCCTCCCTTGCAACACCTCCACTCTCCACATAGCCTGCAGCCTTGACTCGCTTTTTGCATAAGCAAAGACTGAAGATAAGGAGAAAGAAATGATAATAGAAACCTGCAGTTTGCAAATTGCCCTGCCCGGAAAGAATTCCGGACTTTGATTCAAGTGCTTTCTCTGGACTATGACTTTATCCCAGTTTGCTGCAAGTGCTTTTCCTTTTCACTGTGTGCCCCATCACTTTGGGTTGTTGCTTTTCTCTGTCATATACCAGATTGAATCTGGCGAATTAGGTTTTTCAGTTATTTTTATGCAACATTTTAAAGTTGCAAGTCCTGGATCATGTCTCCTTTTTCTCATTCTCCCCTTGTGCTTGGTTTTCTTTCTTATATCTCCTTTTATAAGTTCTGACTCATTTCACTCTTTGTGTGCTCTCATTTGGCATCTCCCATGATGTCTGCCTGCCAATTCTTTGCAATCCCCATGTCGTCTTCTGCTCTCAGTATGTTTCTTGGTCTCCTGCCAATTCTCAGACTTTAAACTGCAGTATTTCTAGGATCTGCTCTCTTGAGATTCTTTTTCCTTTTTTATTTCCTCTCCCTTTTTAATATTTCTAATCATTTCTCCTTTGGCCCTCCGCTGAACTCTCTCTAGGCACAAGGAAAATAAGAATGTTCTTTTGCATCCTGACTTGGAGCATATTGAGTTCAGAAGGTTGGTATAGAGGTTTGTTTAAATATGTTCCTGGAAGCTGTATTCAAAGTGTAAGGATCTCTCAGCAGCCTCTTTAAAGAGCTATGTTTGTAGATAACCCAAAATTCAAAGTTCTAATATGCTCCAATGATCTATATAAGCTAAACAATTCCATTTGTTGACAAATTTGAGGAAGGCAAGAGATTACAGGCAGCATTATTCTGGCAGTTTTATTTTCTTCTTCCCATTTGCTATAAAGAGTATTTGTTGCAATCATGTACATCTAAATGAGAGAAGCTCATATACAGGGGAGAAGAAATTCTGGGATTTTTTTCCATGACAGCACTTTGATATGTACTGCAAATTTGAAACAAGTATGTCAATTAAAATGTTCACATCTTTACCTTTTTACTAATAGCTCTTATTCTCTTTACAAATACATTTCTAAGCCTTCCTTTAAGCTCACTGCTTTTTTAAAATGCTATTGCTGTTTTTGTGTTTCCAGTTCATATCTAATGGCGATTTTGCCTGCTTTTTTATATAACAAAAACGTGTTTGTTGATAACATATAAACCAAACTTGCATATTTTAATATTAAATGGTCACAGTCACACTCTTATACTCTTCTTTTCTCTTTATTTTTTTCTCTGTGGGAAACAGGGGCACTGAAAGAGATTGAGACTATGCATCTAGAAATACATACGTGCTTGCAGAAAAACTTGCAAGTCTATATGTGAATAGAGAAGTCTATATCAGACTTGGTAGCTGGATGAATTTGGTGCAGGCTTGGTTTTTAATCTGTAATATTAAAGCAGTAATTTCTCATGCCACATTTGCCAATTCTAGCTAACAGAATAATCGCATACTGATACGTACACATGAAGAGGGAAACTATTGTCTCATCCTTAAAATAGAGTATTGTTTTATTCAGTAATCTGTTTATGCGTTTGTATAAATAGGCCATATGGACATTCATTAATGAATGTTCTTTGCAAAGTTAACCCCTTCTTTTGCCATGTAATAAGTCAGTTTTCACTTAGGCAAAGTATTTTCACGGTTGGACTAAACTTATGTGCTGGACTAAAAAATTGTTTAAGTCAATGAGAAGCTATAAGGCTTTCCATTAAGTTGAACTTGTATTCATATACAATATAGATATATTTATAATCAGATCTTTTTGCCTGTGTTTTTTTTTGCATAATAATTTTGATCATATTGATCACTTATGATATATGGTTGATCACATAAGTCAGGCACTAGTATTTTTTTTAATTGATTAAGAATTTATAACCTCTTTTGTAGTAATGTTACCCTCATCAAATTGCCTGGTTAAGGATGTCTACGTATATATACACACACATACATGTGTGTATGTATATACTTAAAAATACAATAGCTCGAGTTCATGCTGGGCAAATGATGGCCCGGTAAGCTCTGCCCAGAGCTCAAGCCCACTGCTTCCCTGCCATTATCATTGACCTGCCTGATACACCCTATGTTGGGGGGATGTGGCACGATTGATGCAAGGCTGATCAGCACTTACCAGCTAATACCAGCCAGGAGGTTTATTTATCTTTGTCTTGGGGTTCATATAAACGAAAACTACAGTGATAAACTGTGCAGATTTCTCTGTTACAGACTCTTGAATACTCTATGATTGAGTGTTTTTATAAATAACTGTTTTCTGTTTACTCTCATGAGTTGCAATTGACAGCAGTGGGACTCTTGTTAAAGTATGTTATGTTTCTTATTAATGCCAGATGTGTTCATCACAGCAGAAATACTGCAGTGAATACCAGAGGAATTATGCCTAAGTGGAGTCTGAAATGTAAATCTCAGGGTACTGTTCTCCAGTGATTCATGTAAACTGCCTTTCATTTGTTTGCTCCTTAAATTCTTGTATTATAGTTACCCTAATCTGTAAGTATAAATGTCACTTAACAATCCTTATATTTAAAGCACTCTGCTAAAGATCACTGCTCTTTGCAGCAGCCATAGTAAATGGAGCAAGCAGAAAGGTCCTAGAACCAAACACTGAATTTTGCTGGAGAAATCTGAAGGCACAGTAGATTTTCTTTGAGGGTTTGCCTGTGTACATTTGTCAAGAAGAGTCAGTAACAGGGCACCAGAACGTGTAGTGAATGGTTGATAATTGCGGCAAGTATGCAAAGTGAAGATCTGAAAAAAGACGGTTCCTTCATGTCTGCTCAGTGGTAGGCCAGAAAATATCAGGCAGGAATGCAAGATGGAAGGCTATCATAGATAAGGACAGTGTGCAGTAGAGGCATCTCAGGAGTCAAAGGCAGTGTGAGGAAAAACAGCGTCTGGAGCTCAGGGTCAGTTGATATATTTGAAAATAATACATGTTGCTCGTTGGATCTGTTTAAACTGGTGTATCTCTGACAAACCAATTTTTTGAAAGTGATTTAATTGCTGATTGGATGAATGGTTGTAACTGTGTGTCCAATCACCGTTTAAAGCATTGTTTGCATTTTTGTCCCTCAAATATCTAGCATTAATTCTGGGGTAATACGATTGGCAAACTAACATGTATGTATTATTCTGATCCATAAATGAAAATAACTATTACTTAATGTCCAATAGCGATTATCACACTAGATGTCTTAGCTGCAGCCCTGTTTCATGTGGGCAGAATTTAAACGGGATTGGATGAGCAGTAATTTAGCCTGATTAAGAATGTGGTTTTTGGACTCTTTGATGGAGTCTTATTACTGAGCTGTATGCACATTTGAAAAGAACAGAGTCAGGGAACTTATGTGAATGTAAACTTAATCCATAACTCTTTTCTTCAAGCATCTGCATCTTCTTTTATTGTGTGCAAGGGAAAAGCACAGGTGAGGAAATATCAATGCATGATTGCGTGATCTGTGAATTAATTGCATATAGAATAGATGTATAACCTCACCCTACGGAAAGAAGTGAAGAGAAATGTGTACTAGAGAAGTTGCTTTTTGGACAAATTTCATACTACTGTGCATTAGTTTTTTTAGGAGAGGATTTTCTGAAAAGCTCAGATTGCTGGCTTAGCTTGACTGTCAGGCAGGGCACAAATCTTGCCACTCATCTAATGAGAACAAAGTTAGGCCAATGGTGACAATTTGAGAAATTCTGAATGTAATACATATTTTGCATAACTGAAAAGAATAGAAGTTGTCTTCCTTCTGTAAAAGCAATTGTGCAGATAGTTTTGCCTCTAGTAGAATGCACCATATCCTGGCACTTCGCCTATGTTCCCAAATGGCAATGGCATCAGATGCAGGTTTCCCTGGGTACTCTCTTGAGGTCTTTTCCTCATTCACTGCAAAACATGGGCCTTCCAAGCATTCTGCCAAACCATCCTGGAGAGGTGGCGCAGACACATTGGCCCCATGTAGAAACCTGTCTCTGGGAAAGCCTCACAGGAGGGTCACCTTGGCTCAGGCCAAGTCTCTTCTAGGTTTACATCAGACTATGATACTTGTGACTTACTTGTGACTAAGTAAGATGGGGATTATGCTTCTCTAACAAATTGGCAAAGAAAAGCAGCAGATTTCTCTCCCAAGTTTTCCTGTGCCTTTAGTATTTTACATTATCATCTGTCTCCAGGTGAGATCAGTCAGTTGTGGAAAAAAAACCCATGAATTCAACTTAGGCATTTTTTGGAAGCAGATGAAAAATACTATTAGGAACAACTCTTAAGTTTCAAGAGAGGCTTGGGGAGAAAGGTTCATCCGTTTATAATCCAATAGTTTAACCAGTTTAACCAGTTTAACTTTTTTTTGCTGAATTTTATCTCCTCAAGGACAGGGAAATCTAGCTTTCTCTTCTTCGTTTGTTTTTCACATTTCCACTGCTACTAAGCTCTTTATTGGACTAAAATAAGGTGAGTAAAGGGTGAGTCTAGTTCTGTTGTTGCTACTAGGTGAAGCAGTAGCTAAGGTCAAACACTTCCACACTTCTTCCATCTTCAAATCTTTAGTCATACTACATTTTCAGCTGGAGGCTTGTAAAGGTTAGTTGGAAACAAGCTTATTAGTCTAGGAATGTAAGTCATGAACTTCTTTTGCTCTTTATGAAATATAGGAATTTGAATGCAGAAGAAACACAGGATTCATAGGCCTTGGATTCTTATGTCACAGATGCTATAATGTCTATTACTGTAGTGTACAGCACAACAGATCCTTGAGCCAGCAGTTGACTATAAGCCTACAATTTCTTTGTAAATAAAAGCTAAACTGGAGTTGTGTATAGTGAGGCAGTAATGAGTTGGGTGCTGATGAGGGACAGGTGCTGCTGGGCCGGACACTGGGTAAGTGAGAGTGTCCTGGAGTACAGGATAGAATCTTGTCCCTTTTTTCTTTCTAGCAGGGAAAGGGAAATAGTGAAACTATTCCCTGAAGGTAGTCCAGTTTGATTTCTGATGTACCTTCATAAGCCTTTCTGCACCTGCTAATTTTTCCATGAGAAGAAGGAGATACCAGATATATTAGCCTGTGCTCAACTCTCCTGCTGTCCATCCACGTGTTTACAGAACAAACCAGATCTATGTGGAGCAGACATAGGCTTGTCCACATCTCCCCAGTGAAAAGTACTGTTGGCTGTGTTCAGTTACACCTGTGCTTGGAGGCTGGTGAGCCATTGCCCACCAGCAGAAAGCAGGTAAGAGGACATTTGTATCTTAATGGTTCCTGGAAAAAATTGTAGTATTCTAGCTCAGGTACCGGATGGGACTCAAAAGACTTACTCTGAACACAACTTAGATTTGACTGATGCATGGACAGCATCTCTTATAGTCTGGGGGCAGCACTGTTTGGCTCTGGGACCACTGGGAGGCCCAGAGGGAGACACATGACATCTGGGGATTCCTAGTACGGATTCCTTGTAACTGCTGCTCTGCCCAAGTTCAGTACTGCAACTAGGCATGGCAGCCAGCAAATGAAGAAGCCTGACAAACTTTCTCTCAAACTATGGAAATCAAAACAGTGGCCTTATTTATTAAAATGATTAAGTCATGTATTTGCTTTCACTGACTGGGTTTTTGGCCTGTGAATACAGAATTAGGAACTGCCTGTTCTTCCCTTGTTTTTCTGTGTCTCAGACATTCTCACTCCAGTCATGTTTTGTTCCATCTACATCCTTTTCCCTGTAAGAACACAGTGTCTGCTGAGCAGTGGCTTTATAAAAGAAATTAATCTCTAAGGCAGGACACTTGTGCTTTTTGTCTTATCTTTAATAGGTGTTTAATGTATAAAATAATTCCTATGTTTTTTAAGAATCATAGCAACTATCCCTACTTTACATCTTATTACTTTTCTTAAAAGGACTCCTTTACTAATTTTACTCTTTAATAAACGAACACTCTTTAATAGTGTTTATCACAAAAGTACATTTAAATCTATCCTGTTCCATTCTGTTTTTTTCAGAACAGTCTTTTCACTTCTCCTTCTTGAAAGACAAGAGGAATGGACAAAATGTGAAGCATGTGTAAGGGAAATGATGGTGTACAGCCTTGTGGAGAAAGTGGATCTTTTTTTAAATTAAAAAAAAAAGTCTTGAAATCTTTTCTCTTAATGGATTCAGAAGTTGCCTGCTTCCTTGCCTGTTAATGTGGGTCTATTATAACTGCCAGCTCAGCTGTTTCTGTTTAGCTTTGTGAAGAGCTTTTCATACTGTATTTTTGAAATACAGGACTAAAACCATGCTGAGCTTTTCTTTTACCCTGACAAGAGCTTTTATGTGTGTGTAGTGGCTGCCTTCCATTTGCTATCTTATTCTTTAGTCCTGAGTAAAGCTCTGTATGTTTTAGAAATAGCCCTACCATCCTGGCATCACCTCTGGTTACTAGGAGCTTCTGGAAAGAGCAACCCATTTTTGGATTCATTATTTGCCTATTCTCCCTTTGCATAAATGAGAGAAATATCTGTTCCCTTTGGAAGGGATAGGGACAATGGAAAATAGTACCCTTTTTGATAAAGAGACCTCAGAGTCTTTGTCAGTGACAAGTCAGCTGTGAATATTTGTATTTCCCGAAACAAACATGTACTGTACATATATGCTGATAGTCTATTAAATATCCTTATCCTCAGCTGCCCTAGCCAGCAGGTTTGGAAATATGCAAGGCATGCAGTTACTAGTGATGAGGAGTTGAGAAAAATAATCTATGACAGAGTGATTTATAAGCTAACCAACTTTTTAAGAAAAGTATATGTGAATATTTGAATGCACACAGGTACTAGTGAAAATAAACATGCTAAAAGAAGAAAAGAACTTGTTTTAACTTTAACTTGCTAAGCAACATGTTTGGCATTGTTTTGTACCTCTCTTAACTGAGTAAAGAAATCAAGAGCTGAATGGGCAAAAAGCCAGAGCTCCTCTTTCAGCCCTATTTCCCCTTGGGACTGCTGTATCATTCGACAGGGGACTTTTCATATGCTTTTATAGCCCTGCCAAGGGCCTCTTGAATCCTTTCTGTACAGCTTGTTCACAGCTTCTCCAGCAGTCCCATCCTTGGTAAACGCGATGTTGCCATTTGGTCCACCCTTTCAGTTTTGGTGCATTTCTGTAAGTGTCAGGAGAGGCGTAGTGACACTGCTCCTTGTCCATGTTCCTGTCTGTGTACCTTTCTATGACCTTGACCCTCTGTTATTTTTGAGCAGAGCTTCATATGAAAGCAAGTCTGGGAAAGCCAGGAGCCAGGCAGCTGTGAACGCACTTAGTGATACTGGACAGAAAGAAAAAAGATCACTAGGGAAAAAATATGTGCATATGAACATATATATTTATGTGTCTAAAATGCCCAAATAATTCATTAATGGAAGTATGTAGAATAAAAGCAGTGTCTAAATGTTCATCCCAGAATAATGCCTCCCTCTTTCTTGTTTCTGGGATGAATAGCAGTGTGCGGTGCCCTCGCTATGGACTGCGGCCATGTTTCCGCTACAGGCTGATGGAATAAGGACAGGGGATTTTCCATGTCACTTGGCTCCTGCTGGCCTCCCTTAACTATGGTGAGGGCTGCCAACAAGATCTCGGAGGCATGTATTATCACATGAATGAGATTCCCATTACAAGGATGGAGCCAAAGGCTTGCAATTTTAAAATCCCTTTTAATATTTTTAATGGATTAAGGCCATACTTTTATTGTGCTTTCCTCCAAGGAAAAAATGAACTAGAATTATATTATGAAAAAAATGGTGAGTTATAAGATTTGAGATACTTCAGGCTGATCTTTTGAAACAGACATCATCTAGTGTAAGGAGCAGAGTAGCTACAATCCGTTGCTTTAATTTTTGAAGACTGTGCAATTAATTGAAACATGGTGGAAAAAAATTATTTGTATGGAGTTTATAAAAGAAGAATTTATATACATGAAACTAGAAAGGAATATTTTCCTTATCATTACCTTCGCCCTTTCTATGTTATCTTCCTAGTTGTATAGAATTTCTCATAACAAATGCAGATTTTTAAACTGAAGATTTGATTTCATTTTCCTGCTGTGTTTGAACTGTGTGTGTGGTGACATAAAATAGAGGAGAAGTGAGAAACCCTTTTTAATTTTTTTTCCTGCTAAACTATTTGGATCAAAATATAAACAGTGTGTATAATGCCAAATATATTTGTACTTAAAATCCTTCCAGGTGCAATAATGCAAGGAGTTTATTAAAACAGGTATGGAATGTTGCTAAAATACTGTTTTCTTTCTGAAATCATAACCATTAATTGACTCAGTTGGGTAACTAAGAATCATAATTTGACTGTGCTAAGGGCAAAGAAAGGTTTCTAATTATATTGTAATTGAAATAAATCTTTCACTCAAAATAGGACTGTGTTAAACAGTATTTTTAGACTTAAATTTTAGAGCAGACCTCTTTGTTGTAATAGAATGTCCTTCTAGTAAATCTCCTGTGTTTCAAAGACCAGCTTTCAAAAATGTTGTGTCATAAAAGCCTGATCTTTATATGTTTTTCCTCTGTTGGAAGCGTCTCAGTTTTTGTAGCTTTAGTTTTGGATGGCTAGTTACAGTTAAGTAGTTTAGTCCAAGAATATTAGTGTGGTTTTTATCATTGTGATTGGACTGTTCTGTTAATGGTTTACTTAAAACAAAGATAGATATTTGCCATGGCGTTTGCCGGCCAGTCATAACTATCTGGAGTATTTCAAGTATTTCTAGGTTTTCACTCACAAGGATAAGAACATCTGCAGCTGGCTATCCTTTCTAATGTCTCTTACTTCTGCCTTAAATATTTCTCTTGGAATTCTCAGGAGATTTGGGAATGGCTTTTTAAACTTTAAATTACTGATTAGTTGTAGCTTGACACCTAGCAGGCCGTTCTGACTGATACAGTACAAAAAGACTCCATTAAAATGAGTGAAGAGGCTTCTGATGCCTTGACTAAACCACCCTCTGTGCACCAATGGCAGAAACCAATTTATTTCAAACTCCGTGCAATAGATTTTCCTTATCATTACCAGTGTGACCAAGTTAGAAAGGACCATCTAAGCTTGTTCACTGTATATATGGCATTGATGCAGCTATCATGAATACAGCTGACAACAGCCAAAGGTCTCTTGCAGAGCACACCTGGATTCTGCCCTCAGTGGGAGTCAGGTGGCTGTTGCTGGTGATTGGAGCATTTATGATACAGGGCAGTGGTTAATAACCTACACAGCAGTGATTAGTATTCTGTATCTGGTCAAATGTTTCTGCTTGTCTTCAGATAGGATCTGAGTATTTCCATTTCTTGTGACTTTTTGGTGCTGAGGGCTTACAGTAATGCAAAAGATGGTTACTTCAGAATCAATTTCATCATAGTCTGAGGTGCTACAATGAATGTTATCATGACAAGGAATAAAGTTAAACATCAACAGCAAAGAAAAGAGAATCAGGGTATAGCAAGAAGGATCATGTGCCTCTTTTGTTAAGGCATATGCATGTCTTTATGTTCTGCAGCAACCTGTCATACATTTATTTAGTGTTTTAAGTTGTTCTACGCATTGCTAGTTCCTTTAAGAAGATATTTATTGCACTAAAAAAAATGAAGTAAAAAGAAAAAAAGCTGTCATACTGTTTATAATGGATGATAGTTGATTTGCACTTTGCTACTGAAGGACTCCCCTCCATATCCCAATTGTACATAGTGAACTCTAATTTTTATTGTGTCCTCATTGGATGCACTGAAATCTGTTTAAACGTGGCATGTATAAAATAAGCTTAAAAATTAAAATTATAAATCAGCAAATTCATTTAGGAGTATTTACAAATGAGTTTGGACAGGCTTAACTGAATGGATCATAAAGAATTATTAGTTACAAAATTTGAGGGGTGCAGATTGTGGCATTGCTCATGGTGTAATGTAAGACCAAATTTTTTTCCTGTGAGCTTTATTGTACGGTTGTTGTCAAGTCACAAAAGTCCATAAAGGCACATGCAAAGTATCGTACAGTAAAATCCATAGAAAGTATCTGGATGGAGAAACTTCTTGCTTGACAAAAATGAACATTTTCTGCCATTTAGCATGTGAGAGTTCACCACTTGCAAGCATTTGTATCTGATATATAACATCCTTGAGCTAGGTCTTAAAAATAATTGCTTTTATCAAAGAGCCTATATCATCTCACTGTGAAAGTGAGATGACCAAGATCATTTATTTGGTTATTTTGCTACTTGAAGAATTGATTTAAGTATGATACAAAGCAAGTAGGTATCAAGCTAGGTAAACTGGCTTGTAACACATGTTCTTCTCTTTTCTCTCAGAGAGAGAAACATGTTCTCTGTTGCCTTCTAGCTTCTGCCTTTTATCACTGAAAAAAACAAGAACATAAACCACATCATAACATTGCCTAGGAATGTTATCCATCACTTCAGTAACTCCTGTTCAGCCAGTGAACACACTGACACTGCAGTGGAGTAGTTTGAAATGTTGGCCTGACAAGTGCCAGCTTAATTCAGTACTGTAGGACAGAGGATGCCAGCAATTTAGTATCACCTTTTTAATTTGTCCAATTTTTTAGAAAGAACATGCAGAAACAAGAACAGGAAGCTCTTTACAGTATCGTAGACAAACTGCTGCTTGCAGTTCTCTTTTTAGGTCTTCCAAGTAATGACACAAAGGTTAAAATTCTTTTCTTTTGTTTTCAGACTGCATTTTAAAATATTTTCAGCCACTTTGTCTTTAATCTCCTGAGAAAATTTGAATAAAACTGTAAATGAAACATAAGCACTTTGACACCACACGTGAATCCAGACATGTATTTAACATCACAGAGCTTGCTAGGAAGGAGCAACACAAAACTTTCTGAGAGCTGTGAAGAAATGTTCTTGCCGTATATTCGCGTACCTTAATCCACTCTTACCTTTTTTTCTTCTATACTCCAGAGGAGCATAATTTAAAATTAAAAAAACTCTGTACAAAATATCAGCCTGTAAAACTAAAAATCCAAAGCCCAGTGAGTAAGACCATGTACAAATATGAACAGTGTTGTCACTGGAACCGCAATCCACAGAGCTCCTTCTAAGCATTCAGAAGACCACAGAGCATTGTCACCTATGCTGTAAAACCGCTGAGAAGTCTCAGTCTGTGTACAAGCTCAAATTACTTTTTCCAGCTCCCTGAAGCTGTCTGAAAACCAGCACTGCTCATACTTGCTGCTCAGCTTAATGGATCATGAAGATGTCTGAGGTTGTGTCCCAGCACATTCAGGGCAGCTCCTGTTCTGTTTCCACAGCCATCAAGCCAGCGCCATGTTCGCTTCCAGTTTCAGGTACTTGTAAGGCCTTTACAAAGTCAGTGGAACTCGGCTGAGTAAGTCCTCATCCTTAGAGAAAGGCTCTTGCCTATTAAAGCTCTTCCCAACTTGGTAAAGTATGTGGAGTTGCTGCTGCTGAGCAGCCTGGTCTCTGTTAGGCCCACGCTTCTGCACGCCGGCCAGCTGACTGCTGGGATAAATAAGTTTGCATGACTCTCATGCTAAGGTTTTTCAGAGTGACTTGAAAAGTATTTAGACTCTTTATTAACATTTATAAAATAGCTTATGCGCCACGGCAGCTACGCTGGGCAAGGTTTCTGCTTATTTTGGGTCCAGTATTTGCCTCTCTGGAAGAATGCCTTTTTCAAGGTCTTGATCACCTTCAGTTTGATTTAAAGGATAAAATTTGTCTCTGACTAATTTTTAAACCAACTGAAAAGCAATCAAAATGTTTTGTCTATGGAGACTTGTTTCACAGATAAAATTAATAACCTTGGCCAAATTTACTGCTTAGGGAGAGGGGACTAGCTGTTCTACTTCAGAGGCCTTTGGCAAAATGGTACTTTGTCTATCCATTTCTTTTTTTTTTTGCTTCCTTTTAAATCCAGAGTTCTGCTCTTGGATTACTACGTGTCTCTGCCCGCATCTTCTCTCTCTCTTTTTAGTCTTGTTAGAAGTGTTGTATAAATTTTCAGACTTCTCACTCTCCTTCTAACTTGCTGTTGTTTCACCTGAAGGTCTTTCTTTTCTTTTCTGCAATACTCTGTTTTCCATAACCCCTCTCTCCTCTTTGTCTTCCTCATGACTGCACCTATCTGTTCTAGAATTTCAATTGTCAGAACTACCCTTTACAAACCATGCAATA
Source organism: Gallinago undulata (assembly GCA_026546715.1). Lineage (NCBI taxonomy): Eukaryota > Metazoa > Chordata > Aves > Charadriiformes > Scolopacidae > Gallinago > Gallinago undulata. Next base: position 9,548,743 of record JAOTQQ010000052.1, on the reverse strand, counting down.
AAAGTGCTTCGTAAACTGTGCTTCTGCAACACTTGGTGGTACTGAGACCTGTGTAAGCACATTACCGTCTCCGTCTGTTGAGACATTCACCCATGATTTGCTGCTGCAAGAGGAGGTACTTCCTGGTATCTGTTACAGTGGGAGATGTAGTGCTTGCAAAGTTGTATTAGAGAATCAACCCAGACTCTCGGCTATTGCTTTTACCAACCTGTACTGGCCTCGGAAGGGAGATCTGAAAGGACAGCTGGAGATCTCCTTTGCATAGGAGAGATACTAAACTATAGAAAGCTCGGGTATTGCCAGTTTTATATTTCTTATTGCAGCAGTGATGTAGCAGAAGTGGGGCTGAATTATATGATTCCCTGACCAACACTTCTTTATATAATGACTACTGGCTGGTCATGGACATGTCACCATGATTTCACATTAAGCTGGGGAGAATGGTCTTTACTAGCAGAGCAAAATGCAGTGACAGCACTCAGGCTGACCAGGTAGTAAGACAACTACTTTTAAGAAAGAAATGCTTGAGTTGCTTTCACCATGGAATTGCTACATCTAAGTCCTGAGATGTGCTTTGGGGTTTTGTTTACTTGTTTTATATATAAATACATAGACAGATATATACACACATAAAAACATGTATAATTTAAGTACAAGAATTCTTTTGGTAGAGCTATACAGGTTCTCATGCATTGCATATATAACTGTGTTCACTATTAATACTCTCCTATCTTAATTAATACAAAGTTATTCAAGAGATGTGAATTATCAAAATTATTTCAGAAGGGCTTATTGTCTGAAGAAGAAAGATAATCAGTTCTGAAAATGGTGGTGTAGGGAATGAGAAAATGGAAGGTTCCAGCTGGGATGTGTCTTTTCATTCTTAAGGACCTTTTGAGAAACAGAGACATAAATGAACTTTGAAGTTCTCTATGATAGGTTAGGAAATAAGTCACAGTCAAGGTGAGGGATTAAAAAAAGACTTAGATAATACAATAGAAGGTATTCTCAAATAAGAAGAACACTTAAGTGACTGCTAGAAAATTAGGGTGTGAATCTGGCTGGAAATGCAACAATTTTAGAAAACTTAAGCTTTGGGAAAGCATATAGCTAAATTTTGGCACACACAACAACAGACTAAATCCCACGGATTAAAACATATTTGAGCTAATTTGTGGGTTCAGAGTTGAATTAGAAACACTTCTAATACCTTGAAGAGGAAAGACAATAGAAGTGCCAATTTTTCAAAATATTTAGGAAAGGAACAATATATTGCCATTCACACACACAAAAAATAATTACAGTAAGGCTCCTTCTGCATTATTTGGACAATATATTATGCATAGTGCACTGCCATGTAGAAGGACTGGTGAAATGTGAGAATGGCCTCTCACTAAGTAGATCAGGGAATTCTATCAAACTCACGGTTATTCGGATCCAATTAGTCCTATTGCAGCCAAAATCATGGTCTTGTTGAAGGCAATAATAAAACTCCCACAGCCTTTCACAGAACCAGGATCTCACCCTTTATGCATGTGTTGATGCATAGTTTCCACTAAAGGAACTTCAGCCAAGCAGCTAAGTGAAGTGTGGAATCTGAATGTAGAGACTACAAATGGGAAACTTGAATTTAAGGAGGAAAGACACTCTTCAGAGTTTCAGCTCATTAGAGAACAACAGATACAAGCTTCCATGCCTCACACTCCAGATTTCCTCATTTTCTGATTCTGTTGCTATGGCATTCATAAAATTCCAGCATTCTAATGCAGCAAAGGGGAAATCTGTTGCATAACTATGGGTTAATCAGTTGTCCAGTTGTGTAAAACTAAACCAGGTTCAGCATTTCTGAAAATCAGCCAAATTTAGGTACGCCATTAAATAGGGCTTAGGTGTCTACCCTGAGAGATTCAGGTTTGAAAATCTCAAATTCCATCTATAACAGTAGCCCCACCTGTAGAGATGGCAGCACTGAGTTCAGAGGCATCCTGTGGAGTTACCTGGTATACAGGTTCAGCAGTCAGCAGTGGTCAAGTGGAACCACATCTCACTTGAAGCTTTGAAGCTGCAGGGTAGATGGGCCAAGTCCAGCGACACAGAGAAGGCTGGATAGTCACAACCTGAAAGGTGCTGCAGAGTAGGTGACTCTCCAGCTCCCATGGCAAAGCATGCCGGTGAATCAAACCCATAAATTATTATCAATCATTAAGAAAGCAGATCAAAACCACAGTGGCTCTCCAGTTTTTTATTTTTCTGGTTTATTTTCTGTATGAGCAGAATGTTCATTCCTAAAAAAAAAAAAAAAACAAACCACAAAAAAACCCACAAGAAAACCTGCAAACTTAAAGAATAAAAAACAGCTCTTTGGAGACATACCCACAGTAATGATCCTTACTTCTTCCTGTCACTTGTTCAGGCTTTTTCTGTGTAACATGCAAAGAATAAAGAAAGAGCAGACATAGAAAATAGCATCCTTTAGCTGCAAAGACGTGTTTTTGCAAGCTCTCAAGCTTGCTTTAGTTTCTAATAGCAACCACAAAATGTCTTCAGTTATGGCAAGCAATGCTTCAATCCTTTTTTTAGGAAATGTATGAAGTACCTTATCTTCCTGCTGTTTAAGCAGCAACATCTTATGAACTATAGTAATCAGTTAATACAGTTTACATCTACATTTTTCAGAGACTTTTCCTTAACTGTTCTCCTATAGAAAGGATGTTCTTAGAATTATTGAGATGGAGTTCATGGTCAGAATTTCAAACATGTAAATGGAATCCAAAACTGATCTCCGGACCCACTTCTGATGCGGTAAATGAAGACACATTATCAGGAAAGACTGCTGTTAAAGCAGACCTGGGCGACAAGTAATATCTGCTTAAGTGTTACCAAACATAGGGTTATTTTTATGATCATGTAGACAAGAAATTTGTAACTTCCATTATAAGTATCAAAGAGGTAGCAGTACCTCACTCATTAGTTGTGTTTCTCAGGGTACTCATTCTTTCTTACTCCTTTTCTGCTGTTTGGATCCAAGCTACATCCCAGTACAACAGTAGAAATAAGATGTTATTTCAACTTGGTTACTCCGTGAGCATTAACAGGCTCTCGATTACTGCAGTACAGCGTGATTTGGTTTTCCCCTAAAAGCTTCTAGTTAACGCTACAAAGCTTTCTGCTCATGCTGGTTATTTTTACAATAGCAAAAACAATTAAGAGGAGAACAAAAATAATCAAAGAACCTATCTTCTGCTGTCTTTGATCTATAGTTAAAATTTAGCTGAGCATTATTCAGAGTAAAATCTCTCACAGTCTACAGCTGTATAGAAAAGAAAGGAGGGGGAGAAGCTAGGAAGGCTCTACCCTTTCTCCTCTGTTGCTGGAGTAACAAGTGTCCTCTTCAGTAAAATTCTGCTGCTCTCATTGGCAAGAAGCTCCACTGCCTTGCAGTTCGTGTCCCTGACAGAGTGGAGAAAACAGTAACAGAAGTATTTCACCAGTGGCCTGGCTCCATCACGCTTACATCTCGTCTTTTCTTCAGTTTGTGGTGACCTCTGTCACTCCCGTTGTTGTGGTAGGGTTTTTGTGAGACAGTAAGAGTCTTATTCCTTCATGCATGCTAATTATGAGATCGAGACTTGCACTTATCTTCTGAGAACAGTTGGCTCTTTTTCAGCTGACTGTAAACAGACTGCCCGCCATCATGAAGAGAGTTTAGAAAGAATGTTATTTATATTAATATTTCATAGCTGCCAGTTAATACAGATGGAACATACAGTCAATTTCCTTGCAGATTAAACAGCAGCCAGGCACTTCCCTGGGAGCCACGTCATCCCTTTCACCTCTGCTTGGAGGCACAGAAGGGGACAGATGTTGCTGAAAATGCCAATTGCGGGAGGCTGGCTGCAGTGAAAGAGCTGTGGACCCTGCACAGCAGTGAAACTCACCTGCACAGGTCTGCAGTGTTAGGGACACAGCTGGTTTGGGACCTGGTTTTGGGAAGGACAGTTTCCAAAGTAATAGAACTCACAGCATGTGCGCAGAAAATATTTCTGCTGCAGCCGGTTTCCACTGGCACAAGTTCTCGCTTCACATCTCCTTACACCCTAAACTGACCGGGAGATAGAGAGGACTGATAAAAGTATGTATTAAGAAGCACTGATACAGCAAACACAATAAATCAGTTTATTTAAAAACACTGAATTACAGGTTTCCTGGTAATCTCTATGTATTTGTGAGGTAGAGAAGCTATAGGCCAGCACACACTAGAGAGAGAGTCCTGAGCTTCATGATAGATTAAATGTTTTTGAAGTTGAACAAAATGTCTAAAAGTGTGGGCCCTACAGAAGGACACACTCTGCCTGCCCATACTTAGTTAATTTCATTTTTTTCACTTCTTGAAAAGTACCACAGTGATTTTATACTGAGACCTTGCTTTGTATGAGGTGCTAATAACTACATTTAAATTTCTTTCTTGTCTTAAATTATATAGTTGATTTTACTTCTCTTACAGTGGCAATTTTATTGTAAGGGTTTTATTTCTTTTTTACTGTGTATGAAATTGAACACTGAGGTGGCTGTTCAGAAACAAAAATTATTCTTGTAATTGCATCATAGTTAATAAGTATGTGTAGGAGAATAATAATGTAAAAGCTGATTACCTCAGTTATTAATAATTGGGATTTATGACTTAAGTAGCATGCTGCAGCCATATCCAATTCCTTGTCAATTTAATGTGGAAAGTTGAGAGATAATTTTAGAAATAATCCTCAGTGTGAATTAATGCATAAGGCTGTGCGACAACTGAACTAGTGTTTTAGGTTATGCCTGTGGCTTTTCCATGTGTATTTTGGCTGTTTGAAGTTGGTGTGGCAATTTGAAGTTTTGTCTCATTTGTGAGACAGACAAATTTGTTAATTTTAATTTCATTGTACTTTGTTTAGTGTTATTCTCAGTAAGATTTTTGGTTTTCCTGGATTCTTCTGGCGGAAGAGTTAATACATCTTAAGTTTATGCACATGTACACGAGGTTGGCGGTTCCTTATGTTTTCTTGTTTTGTTTTTTTTTTTTTTTTTGGATGTTTACTACCTACTAAACAGGCTTAGTATAAATAATATCTTTAATGTCTTTAAAAAGATAATAGAGCACTTTAAATCTGTTCTAATTGCAGTGATATATCAACTCCTGCAAGTCTGGAGAGAACAATGAAATATCTAACGATTTTTTTCTGGGCCTTCTCCCTTTGAGTTCAGCCAGGAGCTTAAATGGGTGCTCATCTTTAAATAAGCAAGTTATTTGTTGAATTTGAGTTGGAAAATTTGCACTGTCAAAGTTAGGCACGTGTTGATGCAGCAGAGTGAATTGTAGCCTGTGTGAGGCTACCCTAGCCCTTTCTCCTCCAATTCCATACTCACACGTATGTTTAGGGGGTATTCAGTTAGACAGTCTTTGCAACAGTTTGCCATGAAGTCTAATGATAGCCCTTCTCTTCGTTGCAGGTCTCTCTTCTTTTCTAATTAAACTCCTTTCCTGTAGCAAACACAATCATCACCTCATCTGTCAAAATTCCTAAGTATCAGTGCCTGATTTGGCATCTGCCAAGTAGAAACCCGTTGGAGTTTTTAGTTAAACAGGGAAATAAACCACCCCCCTGGCCCCTGCCAACCACAGCACCTTGAAGAGTCTTCTCCATCTGTCTGCTTTTTCTACCCTGAGGACAGAGCTCTCCTCGGTCATTGAGCCTGTGTCATACATGCACAGGACCAGCTCTCCACCCCCAAAACTCTCCTATGAACCCCCCCAAGATGGTCCCTGGCCCTACAGAACCCTGGAGCTCCACTGATGAGGCATCTGCCATAGGGTATTGCTCGTGTGTGTTGCAGGCCCAATCTCCACATCAAAGCTTTTTGTATTACTCTTTTTCAGTTAAAACCTGTGCAGAAATCAAGTTGGCATCTTGCAGGTAATAAAAGCAAAGTGTCCTCTCAGCCAGGAGGGAGGAAACGCCTTCAGCCTAACAAAGCCTTCACCCCCACAGCTGCTTACTCCTGCTTCCTGAAGGTCACTCAGATGTAAATGACCTGAATGTTTCACCACTAATTTGAATGGCAGAAAACCCCCAAGTGAAGGCCGCGGGTTTTTCAGGGTGATGTCATTAGTCAGAATTCCCAGCAGGTTCATGGTATTGTGTCCTATTTTCTCACCAAAAAGCTGCTCCTTTTCAGCTTTCCCCCAGCACTTCTTCAGCAGAGGGTAAGCCAGCCTCAGCTGGGCAAGCCCCACGCTCTCCTAAGAGCAGGCAGGTGTGTGGGCAGAGGGGCTGGCACAGCTGGGGCAGCACACAGGGATGGCATTGCCACACACTGCTCCTGCCGAGGATAAAATCAAACATTTTCCCAGCGTGCAGGGTACTTTGTGCATTCTTCCAACGAAAAGCCTGGGGCTGTCATTATTAGGAGCTCCACAGCCTAGATCATAGAATTGTTTTGATTGGAAGGGACCTTTAAGATCAATGCATCCAACCATTAACCTAACGCTGCCAAAACCACCACTAAACCATATCCCTCAGCATCACGTTTATGAGTCTTTTAAATACCTCCAGGGATGGTGCCTCTACCACTTCGCTGTTCTGATGCCTGGCAACCCTTTCAGTGAAAAAGTTTTTCCTAATACCCAACCTGAAACTCCCCTGGAGCAACTTTAGGCCATTTCCTCTTGTCGTATCGCCTGTTACTTTGGAGAAGAGACTGACCCCCCTCCCCCTCGCTACACCCTCCTTTCAGGTAGTTGCAGAGAGCGAGAAGGTCTCCCCTCGGCCTCCTTTTCTCCAGGCTGAACACCCGCAGCTCCCTCAGCCTCTCCTCATCGGACTTGGTCTCCAGACCCCTCACCAGCTTCGCTGCCCTCCTCTGGACACGCTCCAGCCCCTCAATGCTGGAAAAAGGCCCCGAGCGCCTGGAGAATGGTCTCCGTCCACCGGCGCTGGCCTAGATGGCGTTCCTGCCCAGGGCAGCCCACGCTGCACACGAGTTAACGCTGAGGTGAATTAATTCCGCTTTTGGCTCCAGTCACTTCTGCCGAGTCCCGGGCTCCCAAGAGCCGCGGCCGAGGCGCTTTGCCTGGGCTACGTCTCTCCGAAGCCGGCCCCCGCGGGCGGCCCAGTCGCTCCCGCCCCGCCGCCCGCTACCTGGGCGGGCCGGGCGCCGGCCCGCGCTCCGGGGGTGGAGGGCAGGGCAGGGGAGGGGCCGTGCGGCGGGGCTGGGCCGCGGCGGGGCAGCTCGGCGGCGGCCGCGGGGGCTGCTGGAGGGCTGTGCGCCGCTCTCCGCCTCAGCCGAGCTGCAGGTGGGACGGGGAGGCGGCCGTGTCCCCTCGCCCCCGGGGGGCGCTGCGGGCGGACCGCGATCGGGAACGGGCCCTCCCCTCCCTGCCGCCGGGGCCGGCCGACCCACCGCGGGCTTCGCGCAGGTGGGAGCGGCGGCAGCCCCCGCCCGCCGGCGGGAAGCACGGGCTGGGTGGGAACCGGGGGTGTTTCTGCCTCTCCCCTCCCCTCCCTTCCTCTGCGGCCCGGCCCGCGCTGGCCCGGCGCGCCGGTGGGGCTGCCGCGGCCTGACGGGCGGTACGGTTTGCTTCCCCTTTGCCGAACTGCAGGGAGCGGGCGGCGGCGAGGAGCGGCGGCGGGCGGGAGGAGCTGCCGCCGCCCTGAGGTGACGGCGGCCCCGAGGAGCGGGCGATGGACGGGGAGGGCGAGGCGGATCTCTCCCACGGCAGCGCGGCGCCGCGCTGGAAGAGGAGGTCGACCCCTCGGCCGCAGCCCCGCGGCTGGAGCAAACCCCGGCCCCAGTCGTACCAGAGCCCCAACGGGGTGCTCTTCACCGACTTTCCCGTGGAGGACAGGTGCACCTTCACCGTGACTCAGCCCGCCGGCACCGTCAGCACCTGCCCGGGCAGCGCGGCGCTTCGGAGGGGCCCCTCGTTCTTCAATTCCAGCATGGGATCGGTGTCCAACGGGAAGGCGCAGACTCCAGCCGGCACAGCCGTCTCCCCTGAGCGGACCTCGCCGGTGCTGACTCTGGTTTCGAACAGTTCTGTCGGTTTTACTGCCAACGGCACCATTACCTCACCGGCCAGCCAGCTGGGCCGTCCCCTGAGGATATCCAGCCCGTCAGCGCTTACCCCGCGGCAGGAGCGGATTGTTTTTACAGCCAGCCCTCAGCCCTCACCGACGGGAGACGCACCGTCCCCCGCTAACACCAACGCGCTGCCCCCGCAATGCAACCGGCTTTCCAGAACAGCAGAAAAAGTGTCGCCGGGGGCCCCCGGAGTGTCCCCCACCATGTCCCCAGAGCAAGGCGAAGCTCCTCAGAGGCCGGCGTCCCCTCAGGACCAGCCGGTGGTCCTGAGCACCGACAGCCCCGCCGCTCTCAAGGTGGGCACGCAGCAGATCATCCCCAAGAGTTTGGCTTCTGAAATCAAGGTGAAGGACAAAGCCAACAGCCAGAATGCAGAGACGACCAGGAGGGTGCTGAAGGTCCGGAGCATGGTGGAGAGCCTCAGCTTGCCCTTGGTCACCGATGCTGAGGAGGAGGTCGAGGGCGACCTGGACAGCCCAGGGACCCTGAGGCGAGGCTTGAGGTCGACATCCTACCGCAGGGCGGTGGTGAGTGGCGTGGACTTCGACGGTTCTGCTAATTTTAAGAAAAAAAACAGAATGTCCCAGCCCGTACTTAAAGCAGTTGTTGAAGATAAAGAGAAATTTTCGAGCCTGGGGAGGATAAAGGTAAGTTGTGTTGACCGGTGACGCCTTGGTTTGAATGGAATAGACCACAGGAGTGTGATTCGCAACCTCTGTGTCTTCCATAAATGCTGGGCTTTTTTCAGTTTGCTTTTTGCTACCATGAAACTTTTCGTAGTTACTGATGAGTCTCGCAGATCACTTATAAGTGTTCTTTTCAAAGTAAAGTGGTGGAGGCTTCAGGGACACGATTCTGTTGAAATCTGGGCAGCTCAAAAATGTGTGCATGTCAGCCTCACACTTGCATTTCCTGCTGGATTCCCCATTACATTAAGGTTTTCTTTCACAATCAAATTGATGTTTTAAAAGCAGTAAACAGGAAAAAAAGAGACATGGACTTAATAAAGTCTGCCTGCTAGAGTAAATAGATTGACAGAAAAATAAATTTCCTCCCTTACTCCTCTATCTGAGGTATTTATTGCTTTTTAAGTGATTTTTAAATTGATAGAGGCCACTTAAAGTATCTTTTTGTACTTTAATTGTAATGCCTGCAAGTAGAAGTAGATTACTTGGTTTTAATTTTTTATTGTAATTGCTTAGGATTAGTAGATTTATATTGAATGTTAATGTATTTAAACTATAAAGACTTACTGAAAATATTCTTTTCCTTGAACATACAATATTGTAATCTTGTATTTCCTTCTTTTTAAATATAATTGGTTACTTTTAAAAAATATATTGGTAAGTTTCTGCAGAGTGTTTGCAATTGTTTAATAAAGTATTTCAGGCTAAGGGCTAATGCTGTAGCTATTAAAATAATTATCAGCTATATGACAATATTTAGCCAAATTAAATATTATGGTTATGGAACCTTTTTTGAAAATGCTACAGGTGGTGAAATAGTAATAGATCAAATTGTGAATTGCTACTGAGTAGGGAGGTGGTTTTTGTTTTGGTAATAGACTTTATCGGTAGGTTATATTTAAAATAGGAGGACATGACATTGTCCTTTCTTTACACACAAAACTCTCTTTTTCTAGTAGTGGTTTTTTAAACAGACTTCTTAGACCCTAGGACTTGTTGCAGCAAAGCAGCTGTTTTATTTCAAAGGTTTGTTTTGGTCTCAAAACGCTAGTTTACAGAATACTTACTGTGGTTGTTCTTTGCAGGGTGCATGGTTCGAGGCAGCCGCTCAGTCATGTACCTTACAACCTCCTAGAAAACCCCAGTGACAGTGGGATAAGTTACACGTTCACTGAACTCTTGCAAAGCTAATGTAGTGTGCTTTTGAAACATAGGAAAAATGAAGCATTTGGGACAAACGTATAAACAATGCATGAGAAATGGAAAGCTACAGTAGCTTTTCACTTTCTGTGGTGAAGCAAGTGTTTTTGTGAGCACTTGTCCAACATCAGAAGTTTATAGATTAGGGCCTATTAATTTGGAGCCTGAGTATCAAATAAAAAAGAAGTTCTTGTTACTATTGGTTATTTTGTATGCTTCGTTTAATGTGTATATGTCTCTTTAAATTATCAGAAGAAAATGCTGAAAGGACAAGGAACGTTTGATGGGGAAGGTAAGCCCTTTTCTGTACAGACTTGGTTATATGCTCAGTCAGAAGAGACACAAGTTTCAGGATCATTTTGCACACTTTCATACACGGTCAGAGACTAAGTACCTTGTTTTTCAGTACACTGACTAAAAACGAACCATAATTTTGGCACTGGACATACTTTAGGGAATATTTTAAAGAATATAGTATGGCAGGTTAAAAATGGGTTTATGTTTGAAGGGCTTATTTTCAACTTAAACTCTTGGCCTTGCTAAAAGATGAACTGATCCACGTGTCTATCTGAGCCCTAAAAGTTCTGTAGAATTACATAGATGGGTCTTGTTCCTCCAGCTGGGACTGCCATCCTACCTATTCTCTGTGACTCTTTCCAGGTGCAAGACAAGGCTTTTGTGCATCAGCTCACAGGCTTGGGGTCATCACCTGCAGCAAGTGATGGTTCTCTGAGCTTATGGTTCATGAATTCCTTGGCTTTGTAATCCTTTTCTTTTCCTGCTACCTAGGCTTCAAGTTTAAGTGTCAGAAAAACATTATCCATGTATTTGCTCTTTCATGTTACTCATTAATTCTGGGCTTTGCCAAGTTTGCTCTTTTCCCAATATTTCAAACAGAAAAAAAAAATTATTTCCTGGCTATGAATCCATGTAAGTTTTATTATAATTGCTGCTACTCTCTTGGCTTTTCTCTGCTTAATGCCTCCTTAAGGTCATCTCAGCTGTGGTGTTACCTTCCTTTTTCTCCTGTTTGCCTTTTTAAAACTTTCCACTTTGTTCTATTTGCATCACCCCCTGTCTTACTCTTATTTTCAGCTTTTCTCACTCTGTATCTTCTAATGATGTTTTCTGGACTCTCTTCCAATGGCTCCCTTTTATCTTGGGCTGATCCCAACTAACAACTTTTTCTGTGATGCCTCTGAGCATTCCGTTACTGTACACAATTTCCTGTCTTAAGTGTATGAACTTTTAAGAACAGGACTGTTCCAAAGAACAAATACAAAAGGCCGGACTGTGTGTAATACTCAGCCAGGGCTGTAAGGTCCGAGCAGGTGGAACAGATCCATCCAGCCTGGTGTAAGACCTCAGGCGTTCCAGCTGTGTGTGGAGCTGCCAGACCTTTCACTTCTTTCACCTTTCTCTTGCATGGGGAAAATTGGATATTGTCCAAAGCCTGGCCCATCTCTAATAGGACCTTTCAGAGCTTGCTTCTTTTAATCGCTTAATCCGTCTGTAGGTTATTCTGGTCTTGAATTTCTCTGTCCTTTTCTGCCTGCTTTTGAAATGGGTGTGTGGTCCCGGAGGTTAGGAAATGGAAAGGGTGTGCTCCACACCCCTGTTTCTTTACCATTGATATTTCTGTCAGTACTGAAATACATAATGAGTGTATTTTGTTTTAAGGTTCATAGCCCTCATGCTTGTTCAAGCAAGCTTTGAAGTTTCTATTTAGAATATTTCTGACCTCAAATTTCTGAAATTTGGATCATTTCCTTCCCTTAGTGAAGTGTGAAGATGGTATTTAAAGCTGACAGAATAAAACTTGGCATGGGTAGTGGATGTTAATGGTCTTGCAGATCAAAATAGCTAGACCTCCAGATTAGTGACTCTGCCCTACTGACACGCTTGTTCCATTTTTAAATTGCTGGCTAATTATGAAACATTGTACAGCAAACCAAGGAAGAAAAAATTGTTTTCTGTTTTTTCTTGACAAAGGACACATCTGTTCTTTAATTCAGTCAGTGTGGATCTTTTTGGTAGTGGTACAGTGATCCATTGTTACTGTACTGCACCATTGTCCACCCTAAATAAGATACTATCTTTGTCTCTTGGAGTTTGTGAACGGCACATTGACATTTTGGTTTCTTTTATTGTTTAAGCATTACTTATAATTTTTATGAAAGCAACTAAGCTAACTTTCTAGCAATTAATGATGCGCTGTTGTTTTATAGAAAATGCTGTATTGTATCAGAACTATAAAGAAAAAGCTCTGGATATAGATTCTGATGAAGAGTTTGAGCCTCGAGAGCAGAAATCGGATGAAAAGGTTGTTTTTCACTATAAGCCCCTGAGATCAACATGGAGTCAGCTGTCCGTTGTGAGTATTTGATCATTGTAGAGCCAGACAAAGACAAAGTATTGAAGAATGCATTGAAGCAAGTCTTTTTACTTGCTGTTGGAGTTTTTGGCTGAAGTTTGTTTTCTTCTCCCTTCCAAAATCTACGGCATCTTCTCCCTTCGAAAATACAAGGTGTCTGAATTTTTCTGTTGACAAGTTTGCAACTATTCAGATGTTACTAATCCAAATCCAGAGGTCTGAATGTAGTTTTTGTTTAAGTTTTATGTAAGGTAACTCCAGTAGCTTAAAGAAAGCATAAAGCATGTTTTCTCTGTCAATTTTAGTAGGCATAAACTGATGTTCCTGTCAGAATCAGTTTCCCTGGTTACCTGACGCCACCCTTTTTCTAGTGCAAGTGCTCGTAGGCTCATGTGGCCACACAAAAGACTGGTTGGAGTCTGTGATGTGAAATTACCAAGCAAAAAAGTTCAGTGTGAAATGCAAAGGAATTAATATTTCATAATTTTACTCTTCAAGATACATTTCTATTATTTTTTTTTCTTTTTAAACTATGCTGGATAAAAAAAAACAAGCGTCCTTCTTTATTTGCACATTGAACTTAAGACCCAGACTCTCTACTTCCCCCAGTCACTAGGGATGGCTGCTTGGGCCTTGCCTGCAGGGTGCTGGGAGCCGTGCTGGTGCAGGTGCTGAGAATAGTTATGGTTTACGTTAATGTATGTTGCCATATCTGGCTGTTCTGAATAACGTGCTCTCAGGAAGCCTGAAAAGACAAGTTTAAATCCTAAAAGCTGAGAGTGAAATCTGAAATCTCTGCTTTCCTTTTGGTAAATTGCAGTGGTGTGGACCAAACCTTAAATAGGATTTAGTCCTGTTCTTTTTTTTTTTTTTTTGCTGAGCTTTGTTTTTCATTTCATAAGAACAAGGTGGAAATCCCAATCAATGGTCTTTGTTTTACATAAAAAGCAATGCAATTGAGAAAGTTCATTTTAGGGTCCTGTATTTGGCAAAACCACAACTTTACTGTGTTTCTGAGGTTAATTTTGTCCTTTGACTATTTCTGTGGCTCCTGGAGGGATATCCCCAAGATGAAGGGTTTGCGGGTTTTGTTTTTTTATGTAACTTGCAGAATGTAGAACCTCATCTCTATGTGTGATACAGGAAAAGATTATTATTACATGACATGATTACCTAGAATATTCAACAGTTGGGGCCACCGGCTGTGTATGTCCTATATAAATTAGTTATTAAGCCTCAGCAAAGTCTTCTAAGGCTATTTAGATTGTCTGTTCAGAAGAGCTGTCTTCCAAATGTTGATGGCCTTTTGCAGTTTAACATATTGAAATACGAATCCCTCTTTGCTTTGGTAATTATAAAGAAGGCAAGACTGTGGTTTTGAAAAGATTTGCTTTAAATTTTCTTTCAACAAATCAAGTACTTTAAATGTCGTTAATTTGCTTAATGTTGCAAAAAATTTGTTTATAATGAAGTCAAATTGGGGTTGGTTTTTTTTTTTCCTGCCTTCTAGGCAAACTAGCAGTTAAGTGTTTGACAGCTGAGGTATTTTGGAAGGAATACTATTGAGTAATAATAATAATTTCAAAAACACTAATTTGTTGTGAGACCAAAATAGTACAAAAATCATCTTGGTAAGAGAACCATTCCTCCGCCATGCTTACAGTTATATAAACTATCTTGTTCTTTACAATTTCTAGCACAGCAAACTTGTTCAGTGTCTTTACTTGATTTACAAGGTTGGAAGTGGGGAGTATATGGGAAAAGGTAATGCACTGTGTAAAAAAAAAAAAAAGTAATATGCATCTCATAGTGTCTGTGTTTATAACTCTGGAAAAATTACATTCTGTCAATGTGTATTAAAGAGTGAGCATGGGATTATAACAGGAAGTCAGCTGGAAAATGTCAAAGTATTGAGTTTCAACATATGCTATGAAAGAAGGAGAATAATATGTTTAGGGTATTTGTTAGCAGTGGTTATGCTAGGAAGTCAAGGGGAAAGACAGCAGAGTGAATCCATTCCTCCTCTTTGGCCATACAGGCTTGACAGCTGATGCAGTTCTGACCAGACTTTCTATTTGAGGGGGATACTGAAACCTTCATGTATGGAATTGTCAAATCCTTTATGATGATGATCATAGAAAAAAAAAAGGGGAGGGGCTTTTCTGTCTTCCTGCAGTGTACGCACATGTGTGAAACTAAGATTGAGCTTCTTGGAGAACATTTAAAGGCTCTGAAATAGAGTGCTATTTAAGTGCAGTTCCTTTCAAATTCCTCTCAAACCCTCTTCCTCTTTAGATTGCTGTTACAGATTAGACAGCTATCAGTAGCTAAGCAGATGTCTAGGTAAAGAGCTAGCTTATCTACTATCTCTGTTCCTTCTAACCTTCGTGTGTTGATTTAAAAGTTTCTAATTTAGGGAGAACAACCAATGTTTCCAAAATAATATTCCAAAAGTGTCTTTCAATATTTTTGAAGAATTTCCAGCAGATCATAGGCACTGATACTAACTTGCATGTTATATTAAATGTACTTACGTTCCAACAAATGCAGCATTCAGTTGGTATGGATAATGACAATGTGTATTATTGTGCATGCTAAGTATTACAGCATTGGTTACGTTGGAAGGGACCTCTTGAGATCGTCTTGTCCAGCCCCCCTGCTCGAGGAGGGTCAGTTAAAGCAAGTTGTCCAGGACTGGGTCCAGTCAGGTTTTTCACATCCCCATAGGTGGACATCTCACCACCTCCCTGGGCAATCTGTTGCAGAGTTTGACCGCTGCGTGTGACTGGTAGAATTTGAATTCAAATGTCCTTACCGTCCAGCCTGGACAATATGATGCATGTTTACTTTTCATTACTACTGTTGATGCTGGTGTGATTATTATGAAATAATCTTAAGATCTAGTACTGGAAGAACTTGTCCCATAGCATGGTGACACTCAATAATTGAAGTATTTAATATTAAATGGATTTTAGCATCAAGTCCCCCATTTCATGCCCAGTAGGTTCAATGTATTTTTGTAGTGCTGCATCAGGATTTTAATTTTTCTCTCAACTGCTGCCTCTCTGACCTGAAACTCTTTCCAAGCTTTGGTCACCTTGTGTTTTATTTTTCTGATCATCATCTTCTCTGGTTTGGGACAATGCGGTTGTGATTTTTTTTTTTCTCATGCATTAAAAAACTTACCTGGTTTTGCTGTCAAGGGTCTTCAGGGCTGATCTCTGCATTAGCTCTCACTTCTCTCCCAATATCAAAGGGTTTATGTTAAATTTGGTTTATGGTGCAGGCACTTATTATAGTTCTCAAATAAATTTTTATGGTAAGTTCCTCCTTCCCCCACAGCACCTCCTTATTTTGGAGGAACTTCTTGTATGTAACTAAGTTTTTGCTTGTATAGTGTCACAAATGTGATTTTTTACAATATTTCAAGCGAAAACATTTTGTACACCTCAAAAAATAGGAATTAAATGTTTTTTTGACAGAGAATGCCAAAAAATAAGCTCCATATTTAAGCCTCTTTCTCTTGGGAAGTGTTGGACTTATTAAGAATGGAAGGTTGATCCATTTGCTTGTGTGATGAATTCACGTTTACTTAGTATGTACACACCCATATACAACAAAATAACGATCACAAAACACAGGTACAGTTTTTTGAACATGAACGTGGTCATGAACATACAGCAGTTGCCGCATTGACCTCACTGGAACTTTACAGTTGCTGTGCTAACAGGAAGCATTGAAATCTCTTGGATACGTTCATAGGTATTTCCTGTGTTGGCATATTTTTAGAAAAGTCCTCCACTGTATCCAGAAGAAAAGTGACCTTAGAGCACTTGCTAGGAAGTACAAAGGTTTCAGGTTGTTGGTTGAAAGGTACTTTAATTGCTTAGTAGAAAGGCATCTAATTAGTTCTTGTGTGGTATTCAGAAGTGTATATTTGTGGTGACATAGAAGTCTGTAACTTGTGCTCAAAAGAATAATTGCTTGAATGTTTGTGTTATTTTTATAAGTAAATACGTGTGTGCTTGTATTTTGGTGTACATGCAAACCAAAGTGTGGCGCTTCTTAATGTTGGGCCATCTTTACTCTTGGGCCTGCTAGCCATGTTTGTGGTGCCTGGTATGCAGGAATAAAAAGACGAATAATATATCCTTTAAAATTCCAGAGAACAAGTGGAGTGAGAAGAGAAAGCTGTTGATGATAGTATGTTAGGAGCTTTTGGAGAAGGCCGAAAGAGAAATGTGAAAATGGAAGCACATCTGTTAGGTGTCATGTCCAGTATCTTTTACATGCGTAGTGCTGTGCAGTGGCCTCTTTCCCCTCCCCTGGTCCTGTGTGCCACATGCAGGTGACCTCCTGATTTGAGGTCCTGTAGGAAATGCATGAAGTCAGTCCCTCCTTGGTGCTGCACTTTCTGTTAAATGACATAATGCATGCAATTTGCACCAGGAAAGAGTAAATTTTGGGGGTCTCTAGTGTGGAATTTGGTAGCTAAGCATGTGGCTTCAGGCTGTGGAAAATGTGGCTATGGCTGGAGTTCGTGATGTTTGTATATGGAGAGCTGGGGCAGACTTGTCTTGGCTGATTTGACTGTAGGGTGAAGAGTGGGGAGAGATGTTGTCGTAGGGCTGAGGATAGACATATAGGGGTGTTTACTCAGGACTTTGCCATGTCTGCAAAGTGGAGCTCCTCCAGAATAATTTTTTTGTACACAGACTACCTGTCTGGGGTGCCCTGCAGGGTGCCCATGATTCAACTGTGTGTGCTTTTGCTGCAGTAGTGCTGTGTGTGTTCCTGGGATAGTTTTTAATGAAATTATTTAGTTCTTTGAGAAATCAAATGTCAGATGTTACTGATTTTTTTTCACTATAATTTCCAGTAATTATAACAAATATAATACAAATAACAAAATATAATTTTTCAATAATTTTTTTTCTTAGGTAAAGAAGAATGGATTATCAGAAGCGATCAGCCAGGAAGAAAGAAAAAGACAGGAGGTACTCTTTAAAGTAGCACACTTTTTTTTTGTTGTTGTCGTTGATTGTTTAGGGATGCACTACATGCCTCATTTAATTCTCTGTTGATAAAGAGAGAAGTTCACCACACTGCTTCCTGTCCTAGAGTGAAGTGTCTTCTCTCCCCAGGGAGAATAAAAAAATCAAAACCTGTCTGTTGCTGATGTGCATGCATCCCTGCCACGGATCTCCTGGCAACATCCTGCGGGTCTTGCTGGAGGAGTGTTTCCTAGATACTCTGGCTCCAGCAGACATAGCCGGGTTGATGGCTACATCAGACAGACAGCAGTCACTGCTTCATGCTGTACTGGGGAAGGTGTAAAATTAACCTTGTGTTTACAGAGGGTAGGAGGTGGCACATAAATTTTTAAAGGCAGTGATGAACAAAGAACAGCTTTTTACAATGCCCCTTAGTTGTAACTAATCCTGTAAACATTTCTGAACATGCAAGCACTGTGTATCTGGTGGAAGTAACCTTTTTCCTTTCACGCCTAAATGGGGGTAGGTGCATCCATGCTGTCAACAGTACAGACAACAGCAGCAATTACTGATGTAGTTATCGTTTCTCTCTGTCCCTTTCCCCTTTGCTCCTTTTGTCCTCTTTATCCGCTTTCCTCTTCCTCTTTGCTCCTTTTGTCCACTTCATCTGCTTTACCCTCCTTCCTTACTTACAGGGGCTATATCAAAATGAATGAGAGGTGTTGAAAAGAATAGCCTGACCTAGCCAGCTATATACCTGCAGTTCTTGAGGTATGTCCTTCGATAGGAAAAAACACTGTAGCATTCCCTGCCATGATAATTTGTTCCAGCTATCTTCATTTCACTTCAGGACATACCTCAGTGAATGTAGCCGAGCGAGACCTGACTGGGGTTTTCTGTGAAGTTCAGAGATGTATATAGCAAACCTCAAACATTAACGTACCTGTGTGACCTACAGCTGTTGTGCTTATACATGAAATACAGAAGCACCTTGTTTTGCATACATAAAATGTAGACAATAGTTTGTTATGGGTTTTTATTTTTATAATGCTACATTTTTGTTGGCTATCTCCTGCTTTTTGGGGGAAGAGGCTATGTTCAGGCCATGTGTTCTGCATTTCTGTTTCCTCCCACTGGGAAGCTTTGAGACATAAGGCATTTATTTCAGTCCTGCATCCTTTAGGAGCCTTTAGTCTATATTTTCTGGAGTCATATTTACATCCCTTCAAAGAGAACAGGTTCTTCAGATGCCTTTTAAATGGAAAGTCTTTAATGTTACCAAAAATGTTTTCAAGCCTGAGGAATTTTTTTTTTATTTGAATATTAGAGGCCCATTCTTTCAGAGGAAGCCTAAATAAATATACTTAAGATATAGTTGTACTACCAAGTCATGCTTTTGCTGTATTTATTCTAAATTGCCTTTTATCAATTAGTATCTATTCTTTAAATTGCTTTTTAGAGCCCATTTTTGCTATCATAATGTATCGTCACTGCAGAAAAATATATTTGTTTGCTTTATACCTTGATTAAATGTCAATAGCATGCATATATATGCATCCCATCTTTCAGAACACATTCATGCAATGGATCTGTGTCCGTCTTTTTTTCTAAAGAAAACGTGTCATACAGACTGATTTGAACTAAAATATTTTTCAGTAGATCTTTTCTTTCAAGCTGGAAACTCTGACTGCATGTGTGTGTAGAAACTGCACTATGCCTCTGACCTCTTGAGTGTTTACAGCCCATCAGGATTCAAACATCTGCTTAGCTTGATGTCATGCAAGTGAACCACGGTATGGTTTCAGATGTCATTCAGAAACGCTGTTAGCGAGCACCTAGTAAATGCCACCCCAGCCTCTAAATGTGGTGTAGTTACTGTATGTCACAGCCAAAATTGTTTCTTAATCCTCCCCCCCCCATTCTCTGAAATGTGTTTGGGTCATGGTAAGATGATGTTCTCTCCCTTCCTTACACATTAGAAGCAAAGTACCTTTCTTTGTCCCATTTATTTCTGACTATGCTAATAACTTTCTGTTACCAAACTGGAAAAAGTGCATGAGGGTCCTAGTAAGAGCACAAACAAAACTCCTCTAAAATAATAATAATAATCAGAGAGCTTGTATGTTTTCCAGTGTTGAAAAATGTCTGGGTAGAAACCAATTAGCCATGGAACTCTGCAGCAATCCTTAGGTAAATCCTTTCTTTGTGAGCACAGCTGGGAGAAGTACAATGAGACTGAAGATTGGAAATGTAATTGCTGGGCAAGGGCCAAAATGCCCTTTTTAGGCAACTTTCTGCACATTGTTAGCCACACAGTAGGTAGATTTGCTGCCAGAGTTTGGCCGTTGTTTGTATATGTTCTGTAGGTTCCTGAGGCAGCAGGCAGGCAATTTAACATTATTTTAAGCATTACCTTTGCATATCTTAGTGAACAGCAGCATTCACCATGGGAGTAATATGTAGGATATTGTAGCTGTTACCTGCTGTATCTCTCCCCAGAGCCCTTCAGCCTTTTAGGTAGGTAAGAAGATGAAGAGACTCCAATATGTACATTAGACTTCCTTTCCTTGTATGTATAATCGCCCTGTAGGTTTTTTTGGAGTTGATAAATCTTCTTTGCACTGCGTAAGCCTTTAAGGCTTCAGCTAAAGCAGATTGCTTTGTTTTGTTCAAAGAAATCCAAGACTTACTATTTCATTATTAAAATCTCAGTTCTTTGAAGAAGACTTTTTAGAAGGGCGAGAATAATTTTGAAAGCACAGTCTGGGAACACTGAGCCTCAGGATACCCAAGAGAAATTGTATTTGATCAAAAGTTAACCTTAGTAACACTAGCAGAATTCACTGGACTTAAACTCTTCAAGAAATCTTAGGAACAAAGGTCCTCAGCAGAATGTTTTGCGTTTGTTTTTTTTTTTTTTTTCCTTGGTATGGCTTGTCTCAGCTGGCAGTTGGGAATATTCAGGAAAAGTATTCCTGCCTTCAACCTGCCTATGGTCACCTGTGCCTTTATATCTGGTCACAGAAGAGTGGGGTCTCTCTAGAGCACATATGTCAGACCATCTAAGTGAACTTCTCCTGTAGGCTGTCAGTTACAGAACCCTCTCTGTGTTTGTAGAGCCATAGGCTTTCTAAATAATCAGATCTACAGTGTTGCATTTAAAGTATGTAAGTGTCCTTTTGTTTGAGACTGCTTAGAGAAGTTAGTTGCAAATACCTAATGAAATTATACATGCAAATATTAATATGAGTTATATTGAGAACAAAGTAATCTTTGTTGAGAACAAATTACCTTTGCTGATGGTTCTACGCCTGGAAGATGGCACCGATGACAAATGTGACTTGGTGAAGCTCGTGACAAAAGGGATCATGAAAATTATTTAATTTTTTTCCCTTGTATATACATATAAAAACTCCAGCAGGTTATGAGCAAATGAAGCCTAGAGAGGTAGAAGGTGTCTAAAAGCTGAATAGGTTTCTACATCAGAGATGAAAATTTCCAATGGAACAATATGTGAATTTCAAAGTCTTAAAATTCCATTAAAAGTTTGCTTTGTATGTCAACCAGCTGATGGAAGTTACAGTGGTCACTTTTTAAGTGGTAGGGTGATAAAACAGAGAAATTGTTTGTGGGAGGTGAGGGAATGTCCTGGAGGTCTGCCTGTCTGGTCACTAATCACTAAAGTGGCTCTCACCCCTCCTTGTCTGCTCTCCCTCCCGATTTCTCTCCCTGTTGCAGATAGCTCAGCTTCTCACGTGCCTCTCCTAGCTTCATGTTTTAACAGTAACCAAGGTACCACTACTGATACAGGACTAAAACCTGAATTTTGCAAAGGGTTTGCTTTTCTGTAGATGCTTGGGTAAGCACAGCTCTGTTGCCTGAGAACAAGTAAATAACTTGCCAGCTTCTGTTTAAAAAAAAATGCAAATGCAAATACTGGCCGGTCAACAGTAGTGTGACTGATAGGAAGCTTCCAACCAGACCACGGAAACAGACATGGTTTTTTGTAATTAAAAAAACCCATCAACAGGCCTCTTAGGAGTATGAATGGGGAGCGATCACAGTGGGTGTTATGTTTTTATCTTCAAACTCTCTGCAGTTGCATTTTAAAAAGTCCATACTAAGACTCTTTAAAAGTCTTTTTTTTTTCCTATTATTAAATCAGTTATTTCTAAGTAAATGATGCAACTACTGTGGAAGTGAATAGGTTATAATCTGCAATTTATATCCAACCACTTTTCTTTGTGCCCCTCCTCCACACTTTCCTTTTTTTAAAAAAAATAACCACAAAAGAAATAAAACCTAGTCAATAGTAAGTCTTTTGTTTCCTCACTCCACTTTGCAGGCAATATTTGAAGTGATATCTTCTGAGCATTCTTATTTGCTGAGCTTGGAGATTCTGATCCGGATGTTTAAAAATTCCAGGGAATTGAGCCTCACGATGACCAAAACAGAGAGCCATCACCTTTTCTCCAATATCACAGATGTCTATGAAGCAAGCAAAAAGTAAGTGTAAAGAATACAAAAATGTCTTTTTTTTTTTTTTTTAAATTATACCTGAGAGTGATTACTAGTAGTCAGAATATCTTTCAAGCTAGTATTGAAATGCAGTATACAAAATAGTATCTTTACTGTTACCACAAAATGAAGGAAAAGCTGCAAGGTGGCAACTTCAGCAATAATTTAGGCCTGTCAATTTAAGTCAAATTTTGCACTTGTTTATATGCAGTTTTAGGATTAAAATTAGAATAGAATTTGATTCTCTGGACTTTGAAAGCACCAAAGCATATGTGCTCTACAGCGCTGAAGGATTGTTTAATATAATGCAAACAGTTAAGGTTTAATTCTGCTAACTATAGAGTCTGCTTGTGATATGAGTAAGCCCCTGTTTATTTGGATTGTATTTTCCTTATATAACTCATAGGCAACTCCTTGAACTGTAGAGCTTTGGTTAGTGCTATCTGTGATATATGGTAGTACTACTCAGGCTATGCCTTATCCAAATTCTTGTTTTCTGAGGTACTTGCTTGTATTTGTAATAATCTTAGCTTTTCTTGCCTCTATTCTTAAAGTTAAACAGTTGTTTACTTTTCTGGCTGTACTCATCTAGTAAGGAGAGTCTGCAGGTAGGCTGAACTGGAGATGTCTAGTTATTATTTCAATAATTGTATGAACATAAAAGCAAGTTTCTTGTTGGAATCTCAGGTAACCATTTTAGAGTGCTAACCACTTCTTCCAAAATTGTCATGCTAGTTTGAAGATAGAAATTACAGCGAACATGCACGTGAGTTTGACCAACTCATTTTGACACTGTTTGAGCTCCCATTTAATAGGATGGGCATGGTATTAGTTTCTGTGAAAATTAGTATGGAAGGAAAGAACATGGTGTATTTTAGTAGAAATTAACATTCTTCAAATCTAAACAGTTCCTAAGCAAAATGTTGATACCTGGTCTTTACAGTCTGTCAAATTAAACTCTGCCTTTATTAAACTGTTAAAAATTGAGCAACAGTTTCATACTTGCCCTTAAGAACTTGACTCTTGCCAGTGTTTTCCTTAATCAGTTGAATCACTGTTTACTTTCTACTGAGTACTCAATGTGCTGCATACTGTGTGACTATGGTATCTTTTACATAAACAGCATAGGCTTCTTACTGTTTATGAACAGTGCTGTGTGCACCGTGGCACCTGGCACCAGAGACTTGTATTTCTTTTAAAAAGATGTTTTGCTGTGCCTTTTTTGTTGTTATTGACTTTGTACTGCAGAAACTTACACAAGAAAAACAGATACACTACAAATAGAAAATGTTAGCATATCTTACATGATAGAAGTGTTGAAAAGTCTGTTTTATGATTGCTAATAATTACTGGCAGCATGTGCACTCAGTGTACTTCAGGGTTATGAATACTTTGTTTCAAAATGTTATTTAATGAGGGCTTGTTTTGTTACAAGTTGTTTCTTATCTAGACTGGTTTAATAGCAGTATCAGCAGGTGGATTTCTGGGATCTGCATAACTAAAAAATAAAAATGTCTATGTTTCTTTTGTTATACCTTATTTCCAGTTTGAAGTCAAGCACAATGGCTAAAGGAGGCAGATGGCCTAGTTAAGATACCGGTTGATCTTAACAGCAGAATTTACAACTTTAAATGTATCTCTCTTTACCAGAGGAACAGAAAAATATTACCTTCATTTCAGAAATGGGGCTAATGGTTAAAAAAGGAATCTGTCAAACTAGGCATATTTCTGGAGTCAGTCTTTCCCTACCCTTTGCACCCCACCCCCCTTTCTTTTGTCCCCTTTGTTTCTTGTAGAAATTGCGATGTTCTGAATTCTTTAGTGTTAAACCTGGATTTACCTTTGTGATACTTCTCAGATTTCATGTTCTCAGTCATGGTAACGTCCCTTTTTGGCTCCTATTTCTTTGAAGCTCCACGAAGTCTGTGGAATTTTACACCTGTTGTGCAGCAGTTTAATTTTATGTCTTCTACCGTTTATACAGTAGTAAGATTTTGTTTCATGGAGTATATGTGTGAGAGAGCCCAATCTACTGTGTCAAGTACAAATCAATTTAGGAGTGATGTAGTAGGTGTAGATTTGGACTTACTTGGCATACCCTCGTTTCTCCATCCCCTGTTCCATTTGGTTCTCTCTCCTTCTTATAGTTGAGGTCTTTTGCTAGAATGAAAGCTGTAGCACAGCAGTGTTGTCAGGGAGTGCAGGTTATCAAAGTCCTAATTTTCAAGGAATAGTATTTTTTAAAGGCTTCTCCTTACATGAAATTTGAATTGTAAAGGTCAAGTATAATGAGCACATGTTTTGCTAGTCAAATGTTGATGTCACAGAACCATCATGCATTGGGAGCTAGTTGCCATGTTTTTGAGATACCTTAATAGAAATCAAAGATTTAATTAACTTGCGGACTTCGCCTCTCCTGTGTATTATTTCTGTAAGACACAGCTGACCATTCTAGTATAGTTTTGTGAATAGCTGTGTGTTTGGTGTTTTTCCCTGTGTTGAATAAGCCTTCCAAATCCACTTCTAAATTTCTTGCTTAAAATATTTAAAGCAGAGATGGGGGTGGGAAGAGCAATATTTTTAGGGGAATTCTTACAACCCTTTTGATTAATAGTCTTCAAAGGAAGTGGGAGGGGAAAAAAAAAAGAAAGAATGGAAAAATACCGCACTAGCCTAAAATCATGATCTTATTCTTTCTTGTCTGGGAAGTCTAATGGTTTAAGAACTTGTTTTTTATAACTTGGAGTAAAAACAGAATTTGTAACTTAATTTTTAAACTTAAATGAAAACATATTTTGTTTCCTGAGTTATGCAATACTGTTAAACTCTAACAAAACTTTGTGCTGGCTTTCTACAACCCCAGTTGTGTAAATAATGAAAGTGATTTTAAAACAGAAGCCTCTTTCTCGGTATCTCCAGACTATTGCTTCCCATTTTCAAGGTCTTTCAAGGTAGCAAAATCTGTCCTTTTGTTATAAAATTGTAATAAAATTGAACATCTGTCCCATTATGCTATATTTTATGCTGCATTTTAAGCAGCATTTCTTTTACTTAACTACACTCAGATTTTCTATTCTTATCAGTGGTTTTGGTTGCGAAGACAAAAATTGGTGAGCTAAAAAATGTGAACTGGTAAAAAACACTATCTTTAGTCAAAAATTGCTTAAAGCTTACATCTGGGAACTTTGACTTAGAACATGTTTAATGGAAACCCTCCAGAAACACGAAGATAGGCTTCTAATCCATGACAAGGCCATTTCTGATGGAACAAAGCTGCCTTTGTTAGAAGCAGAATACAGACAGCAAAGACCGTCTCTGCTTTCGGGAGCTCATTGGAATGTCTCTAACAAAGAAGAGTTGATCTGAATAATTTGTGCAGCACACAACGTGTTTGTTTATGAAAATGTCTTGTAAGGTGCCTTCAGAAAGCTTAAGTCTTTTTTTGTCTATTTGCCTATATGTGTAATAATGGGAATTCATAACTGATAGAAGACGAAATCACACAAATTGCAGCTCGAGTCAGTGAGAGCTGCTACATTGAGATGTGAGCTGACGGGGATGCCACAGGCCAGCTTATTCAGAAATAAAAGCTTGTGTAGTCTGAGAATACTGTGCAATCAATCTCATGAGTCAGAAAAACTCTCTCCAGTCTCAATACGTGGTGCAAAAGAGGTCAGTTTCCCAAGAGCCCATCTTGGGAAAGAGGAGTTACAGGGAAATTAGTGAAGTGTCTTGGAGAACAATTGGTCTGACAGGTCAAAACATCAAATTTATAGGAGACAGGAAAGCTTTTGCATTTTGTTTCCCTCTCTGCCATTAGGCCAGCAAAAGGCAAAAAGCTTATGGAATATCAGAGTTAGCATTAACAGAAAAGGACACAAACAAAAAATATTTTGATTGGTTGTGACTGCTTTTATGCTCTGTGTCTTGATTTTGGTAGAGAAGCCCATGTGGGTTTGTGAGGCAAATTAACATCTTGTCTGAGTATCTTAATTTAATTTTACATGCATGAATATATATTAAGAACTAGGCAAGCTTTCTTACAGCACTGTTTGCTAAATAAGGTTTATGAGGTTTCACCTCTTTCCAACATCATTTAAATGAGGCAGCTTCATCTTTTTGTATAGGAAAATACATATGTGTATTGAATCAGTTAACTAGGCATAAAAACCATTACTATTAGAGAATGCAGAGTTCTGTTGCTTTGTTTCTTTAGAATATTGGAAAAAAACACCCAAAACCCACATATAATAAAAAAAAAAGTAAAAAAATAAATTTAAATACTGTGAGTACACCCTGTTTCAGGTGAACTGTAATAATTCATAAGTTACAGATCACTGACTTGATTTCCAGGTAAGACAGTGATACAAATCACTAGCATTCTTTTTCCTATTTGGTCTAGACTGATGGTCTTAGTCTGTGTTGTGTATTTTGTCACAGTTCCTGCCATTAGCGGTTTTTGAGGAAAGCTGAGTAATGTCTTAAGGGCATCCAGCTGAGCGCGGTTACCCTGTTGGATAAGTGACACTGGGGTGTGATCTGGGGGAGAATTTCTCTGCTCTTTCAAAGAAACTTGTTCATACTAGAAGTTTCAAAGTGGATGAGTGGCTTCCTTACAGGTAGGGCTGAGTGATTATGTTGGAAATGGTGGACAGAGAAACAGGAACAAGAGGGAAAGAAATTTTCCCAAATGATCTGGAAGTGGGATATGAGGCACCTGTGGCACTGCAGAAGCTGTTGCCTTGCCGTGACCCACAGCAGGTGCTGGTGATCTTCAGTGATCATACATGGTGATTGGGGGTTTTCAACGTGCTGCAGAGCTGCTAAATCTACCATTTGCGGTTTTCGCCTTTCTCCCAGCCTTGCTGCATAAACTGCTTCTACTGCTGCTGGGGCCTTTTTTGATTGTCAGGAGATGCCAAGGATTCCGGAGCACCTATTGTAGAGCAGTGAGTCCAAAATACAATTATTTTTTTTTCCTTTATATTTTAGGTGCCTGCAGAACACATTTATGGGTTTGCATCATATTGGTGACTTGGGACAGTGCATTTATCCTTGTGTTTCCTTGAATTGCTTCCTTCATGGCTTGTTCTGACATCAGCACTCATTGCTGAACTCTTTGGCTTTAATATGTACGAATTATTTGTTTACGAAGCTCTTGCGGCAGCTGAAAAAACTCTCTGGGTTGTCTGCACTGTTTCTTTGCAAATGCCTAGCAGCATTGGTAAACAATAACTGTAAAATAATATGGAGTTGGTACTTGTGTTCCTGAACCAGTGATTGGTCTTTTGTAATTTAGTTTCCTTATTGGAGACAAGATTAGATGTCTGACTTGAATACCAAGGAACAACAAATCTGGACAGGATTGTACTTCCCTCGGCTTTCTTGGATGAACAAAACTTTAAGAACAAAACAACCACTTTTGGGTGGGGTTTTTTTGGGTTTTTTTTTGTTTTTTTTTTTTTTTTTTTAAATGAGCTTAGGAACATTTATATATATGCATTGTCTTATACTTAATTTAGTTAACACCTAGCAATTACCTGTACAAAAAGTGTTCTTGAAGAATATAACCAGTGTTCCAGAAAATGAAATAAGCCTTTAGCTTCAAATTATTCACTTAAACATATTTAAAGGAATACCCTAAACTCACAGATTTCCACCCATCACCTTCATGGTGTGTTTTCATGTTATGTAAATAGATGAAACGGTTGGCAGCTGCTGCTTGGTGTAGGAGAAGGACACAACAGGGAGATAATTAGGCAGTGACTGGAGAGCACTGTCTGCTCGACTGTGTGAGAGCCTTTTCTTCCCACTGCTGCTGCTGCACTGTCCTCCTTGGTAACCCGGACTTTGATCCCTGAGCTTTCCTCACCCATAGCTCTGACGTGTCACCCGCAGTCACAGTGGTGACCAAAGCAGGGAGGCGCTTTTTGGCTGCTGCCTACGGAAAAGTTTCTCAGCCCAAGATAATTACTGTTGATAGTGAGCTGTGATGGTGTTGCCAATGGGGATGGGTTTAACTGCTAAAATAGTTTCTGAGAACAGTCAGTATTTTAATGTAATAGTGATTTAGAGTAGCAGGAAGTGAAGTGTTTT
This sequence comes from Gallinago undulata, assembly GCA_026546715.1. NCBI lineage: Eukaryota > Metazoa > Chordata > Aves > Charadriiformes > Scolopacidae > Gallinago > Gallinago undulata. The sequence continues at coordinate 9,520,754 of JAOTQQ010000052.1, read as the reverse complement.
TCAGTATGTTCCTTTCTGTCTTGTGTAAAGTCCCTTTCAAGGTGTCCATTACGTTCTTCATTTCAGATGCCCCTCTGAAGGAATGCCAGCTCATTGTAAAGAAAATCAAATCTATTAGCAATTTGTTTGTCTCTGACTTGTGTGATCCTCTGAAATTAGATTTCACAGTCTCTGCTCAGGTCTCCTTATCATTGCCTTCACACCTGCTTAGAGGTGTTCTAGAACAACACTTTTGGAGAGGCCATCTGAGAATCTTTCTTAACGCTGCATATGGCACAGTGTTGGTGGAGGGCATTTGCAGCTCTGTGTCTATAATCAATTAATTTAGCCTGAGCCTGAAGTCAGTTATTAAAACCAGATAGAAGCCAGAATAAACTTGCCTTATGTTGTCAGTCTAACAGATTGTTCAGTATCTTCAAGAAACAGCAACATAAGCATAAAATTTAAACTGTCTTTATGGTTCTTTTTGTTCCAGTGCTGGATATATGAATATTAAATACTAGTTGCATAAAATATGTATTTGTTCAGAAAAATCTTCTGTATCCCAGGGGTCATTTGCAGTGTCATTTAAATACTGACCATGTAACGATGTTTTTGTTTAGCATCCAGCCTCCATGGTGTTTTACCCAACAGATCTTGAAATGCTTGTCAAGCTTTGCATAGAAATAATTTAATCCCTTTAAAATAGTATTAGCTGGTGCAGTCTTTGAAGGACACCTTCAGATCATGTGAATCATTGCATTTACTTCTATTGATAATTAAAACAGACATACGTAGCTGGATTTTGTTTAAAAATCTATTTGTATATAAAAAAATCAAGGCAACTGATTTGCCACTGTTTTCTAGATCCCTAGAGCTGCCATCTCATGCTTTGTTCAGAGCAGACCCTTCAGGGTGTTGTTTCTGATAGATTAGGTGGTGAAGTAGTACATAAACTATCTTGTTTGGGTTTCAGGGTTTGTTATTTGGCAGTGGAGATGTACCCTCCATTTATCAGCCCTTTTTACCACGTAATCAAAACGTAAATGACCACCACTTGCCAAGATCAAGAGTAGTGGGTGAAGGTCCTCTGGTTACAAACTGCAATGCTGACTGAAGGATAGAGAGAACTCATTCTTTTGATGAGCTTTAGACAAGAGTTTCCCAAAACAAATCAGGGTGTTTTTCACCACGTTCTCCCCTTCCTTCCCCCCCACCCCAAATTCCCTGAAATAATGTAATTTCAATTTTCTCAAGCATTTCCATGCCAGAGGAGTTAAAAAATTGAAGAACAGTCCTGCTCAGCCCTCCTCCGTGGTAGGGTTGATTAAACCTCTGGGGTAGGGCTGAGTTCCCCAGTAAAACCAAGGCACAGGCTGCACCCTTAACCACTTGGCTGTTTTCTGTGCTACTCGCTGGTGTCCTCTTCAGGCCTTTGCAGTCTCTCCCGTGTAATACTGTCTCTGGTTCTTTTTTCTTCTCCACAAAACATGATTCTGGTTCCTTACCTCACTTGAACTGGACTGACGGCAAATGTCAGGGAATGGGGAGTGGCAATGTGTGTGTTTCTCGGAAAAGGTTCAGTCAAAGAAATGGCAAAGCACCTGAGGCTGTGGGCAGTCAGTTACAGTTGCTGTGTCATCTCAACTGCATCATTGTAGGTGTGCATTTCTATTGATTCTTATTGTGGTTGCTGAAGGTTGACGAAATTACAGTGTTTGTCAGATGAAAAATAATTCATTTTCTATTTTAAATTTGCAAAAATAGTATTCTTGAATAGTGTCCTTTACAGTCTTACTGTATTTTACCTCTCTCTGTCGAGAATTCTGGTATTTTTTTCTTCCCTATCTGTGCTTGTATTCAAAACTTCATCTGCACTCTGTTCTCTCAGTATTCTTTGTGCATTGTTTTGCTGCCAAAATTATATTGACAAAATAATTATCTTTGTGTCCTTTTCTGAAAAATTTGATTCTGAAGCTCTGTACTGTCAATTTATCTTCCCGGTGGAAATTCAGCACAGATGGTATGTAACTCAGTGTCCCAGATTCTTAGAAGGGGAGACTCACTGTCAGGTCTTCTTGGAACTTTTCCTCTTGTAATTACTTTACTTTTCAAAACTCTTCTGCTCTTGGTCTAGGACTTGTCATTGGCTTCTTGGAGCCTCTGGCTTTTCTTCTGTGGCCTATCCTCTATGTAAAGAGTTATTTATGTGAATATTTGTGTTTAAGTACAATAGAACAAAAGTACTTAAAAATTTAAAGCCTTCCAGCTGTAACCCAAAAATTATTTATCCAGTAGGTGTTTACATGTTCTTTCCTGCAGAACACCACTGACAGAGTCATCTGAAACTAAGCACCCACGCGGATCCTCTCAAGCAATCGTGCTTTGCCATTAGGTCTTGCAGGTTTTATTCTAATAGTAACTTATGAATCTTTCACCAATTATTCAGATTTAGTGTTGCTGTAGGAAGCACAGAGGAGGAAAACTGTATTTATCTGCATATTTTTTGGCAGTAAAGTTCAAGTTATTCAAACTTACATCTCTGCTTTCCCTGTAGAGGGGCTGCTAAGGAACAAAGAAGTGGCCTTTCTTGGTTGAGACTGAGTGATAAGTCTTCAAGAGGTCAGTCTGGTTTCAGAGAACTGCCACTGCCCTTCTTGCGTAAAAAGAATGTGCAGCTTTGAAAAGGCACCAAGTTGTTAGTAAGTCTAGAAATATCTGTGCTTAGCAAGGCTGTCACAGAGGGAGGACGTATGTATGTTCCTTTGGCTCCTCTCATGTATCATTGGGTCAATGTGCTCTGTTTATATAGCTTTAAAACCTCATTTAATCTTTTGTTGGAGCTCAAATTCATGAGGTGCAAGCTTGCATTGCACATGGATGTGTTACATTGCAGTGCCCACTTTGGACAACTGGGAGGTTGGTCTGTTTGAACCCTGGGAATCTGGCCTGCAGACGTGGGGTTTTTGCTGTCTTCGTGTCACACTGTAACTTCTACTACGCATGTGGCTATATCAATATGGAGATCATCTAGACAGACGTCTATTTGTACATTTTATAGGAAAAGCAGCTTTACGTGCAGCAGTATCAACACCTGCAACTTTCTCCCTACCTTTAAGCATGTGCAATAGTTTGCTGCCCTGGATAACTTCTCCTGGAGGTCCGTAGGACAGAGGCTGAAGTTCCTCCAATGTCACAAAGAGAAGTCCAACAGCACTCAAAGCTGTCGCTGTGTCTTCCTGCCCCTTGGCCTTTCCCGTGACAGGCATCGCCGCTCTGCCTCCCGAGCAGGGCTGTAAAACAGCGTGATGTGGTGATTCGTACACTTGCACTTTGAACCTGCTTTCCTTCCCTTCGGGAATTTAGGCGGTTGCCAACTTGGCACAGGTGCCCCTGTGGGAAAGATTAACCTGGGAGTGTTTGCGGTCTCCCTCTGGCGTGGGGCTGCCAGGAGGTGTGTGGTACCCACGGCAGTGCCCGCTGGGCTCTGGGAGGGAGGGGCAGGAGCCTGGAGGGGGAATCTTTCATTTGAAATGATTGACAAAATCCAGATTTTCTCTGGGGAGTTTGCCGGGCACTCTGTAAATCACTGTCATTTCTAGGCTCTGGTGGAGGGTTTCCTGGCTGCTGCGCTTCCCTCAAGGCTAAGCCATGCTTAATTTATGTTTTTGTATGGTTCGTATTTTTCTATTAACAAAAATTTCTTCCCACATATCAAGATTGATTAGTTGTCTTGCACCCAGTAAGGACATCAGTATTTGCTAGTGCTAATGCTGGGTGTGGTGAAGCTGGGGGCTGCAGGTTTGTAGAGCCTGAGACAGGTTATGTGTCCAGTTGTTCTCTTCTGCTCTCCAAGGCTTTTGCTTGCTGTGGTTGTTGGTTTGGCTGTTCTGGCAAGCATCTTGTATGGGAATAGCCTCATCCCTGTTGTCAGAAAGTTTCACAAAATGATTTATAAATTGTTTGTGACATGCAAGACATTGTTTTGTTGTGTGACAAATGAGTATGTAGGTGGCTTTTTAGAGTCTCAGAGCCAGGGAAGCACCCTGCTTCTTCACACTAGTATAAAAAGCTTTACTTTGTTCAGCATGGGAAGGGTTTTTAAAACGAAGATTCTTGTTGTGATGTCTTCATAATTTATCAAAAAGATTTACATTTCTAGTGCAACAGAGTGTTCTTTGTGGGTTCATTTGTCAGTGGGTATTAATTGGTTGAATCAAGATTTGTTTTTCTGAAATGCTGAACTAGATTCTATGAGCACTTACCCACTATCTCAAGAATCTCGCTGTAACAGAATATATTGACAGGGTTGCCATGGCCTTTTTATTGCTCTGGATTTCTGCCAGAAGACTAGAAATACTTGGAAAGGCAAGTGGCTTTTTTGGCCATTATTAGAGTTCTTTGCGAGTAGGTCTGCTGACAGTTGGTCCAGTTTGTTGGAGAGGGAAGGAATAAGTTGTCAGGGATGTTGTGGCTTTTTTTTTTTTTTTCTTGTTTGATTTCTGGTGATTCAGTGAATATTGCCTAATGAGAGGTATTTTTATGGACTATTAATGTTGCAGTGTTTGATGTTATAAATATATGTGCATGTATGTGGTGTTTTCCATTATTTAGACTGTGGTAACTCCTGTAACAAACTGATTAATTTCAAACACCTGTGGATGCAGTCCCCCACATTAATCACCCTATTTTTAGCAAAAGAATGGCTGAAAAGTTCTGATTTAATGTTAAAAATTATGAAAATAATTTTGAAAATACAAAAAAATTATGAAAATACAACTTCTACCATTTTAAATTCCATTCCCTCTCTTCCCCCTTGCACCTCCCTTCCCCCAAAAAGCCCCAGCAACCCCACTATAAATTTTGATGCAGATGTTAAGCTTCTGTTCCTGATGAGAATATCCCGATTTGGAGAGGCTATGCAGAAATTTTATTACTTTTATCCAATATTATCTGAAATTGTTAATTGTTTTTCCAGTTCTCTTATCTCTAAGAGGAAGAAGCTAAATTGTACTTGCTTCCACTGCAGTGGCTTTTTTGTGTTACTGAATAGTAATGCGTCAGCAGCAACATCTCTATGAAGCTAAATCTGCATTATAATCTTATAATCTTCTTCATGCCAGACATATAGGTCATTATTCTTGCTTAACATTTTTGAAGTTATATTAGTAATGAACTTGAAGTGATCTACCACCTCGACCACAGTTCACTTGCACATACAGAATGGCTTTGCTAGATGCCACAGTCACTGAAAACAGTTTGTCACCAGCAGAGAGGGACAACAGCACTGGCCAGAATGGTTAGTGATGGAGAATTACACATACCTGTAAAGAGGTAAAAAATTAGTACCGTAAGCGGTAGGAAAAAAAGTCAAATAGATGTTTGAGAACCTTCATTCTATGGTCGGTACGTAACCTGTACACAAGACCGTGAGGATATTACACCATCTGTCCCTCTCGCCAGCCTGGCAGTGCTGTTACATGTATTCTGTCATTTTGCAAACAGAATAAAATTATCTCAGCAACTTAATGAGAATTTTTTTTTCCTCTTGGCTCTCTTGGGTGCTGATCACCTGGTCTGGTGACCTCTGGTATTCCACGTTTACTTCAGTTTCTGACAATCTTCCGCCAAGTCTGCTCTTTCCCAGTCTCACTCACCAGAAAGGCTCTGATACCACTTTTATTCTATAGTTACCTGTGATGTAGATTTTTTTGAAGGACCTCTGACCTTTCTGTATACTCCTCTTATGTGCTGTCATTTGATTCTACGTGCTTTTTGCTCCTTGATAATAGATAATTGTTTTTCTAACTAATGTGGCCTACCTAGTTTAAATCTCTTTTATCTGCCTAATTAGAATATTTTTAATGCAGTGTGGTCTAATTTTGGAATATCCAGATGGCGAGATACAGTATTCATAAGACTGTAAGTCCTGCTCAGTTAGTATCTTTATCTAGGGGTGAAGGGAGACTAAATGTTGAGAGGAAACGTTGGCCAAAATGGTTAATCTTAGAGCATTTATTTTGTGTATTTTTTCATGGCATCTGTTTAAGTAGAACTTGTATTGATGTTGATGGGAGTTTTGCAATTGGAAATGAGATGTATTTTAGACCTTATAAAGGTGAATTGCGTGGAACAGTTTGTAACACTGTGCATGTACCACTGTGCATTTGTGTTTATACAGCTGAATTAACTAGACTTATTAAGAAAGTTGTGGGTATCAGTCACTGACTAAAGCAGTGCCAAGGAGTAGGGAAAAAAATAGTGCAAGAAAATTGCCTGAGCACGTATTAGGACATTGTTCCTGGTAATTACCAGCTTGTTAATGAGCTGCCAAGATGATACAGGAAGATCCTTAACAAGAGCCACCAGCTTTGAGGGAACCCTTGTTGTAAAGACAGGGCAAACTCCAGTGTTGGTGAGATCTCTGGTGTTCCCAGATACCGTGCTATAAAAAGAAAGAAACAGGAAATGAATTCAGCCTGCATTTCTACATTTGGCACATAGCCCTTAGGAGAGGGGAATTGTAGAGTATTACAAATTGGACATTTCTTTTAAACAACATAAGATGAGGGAAATCAAATACTGTCTTGTCTATGATGCTGTTTGACTTTCACTTAATTGGATCTAACTTAAACCAGAAAAGTTCTGAATTTAACAGAAATGAATACGTTAAATAAATCCTTCTGTATTAAGCAAAAAAAGCCATTCACACAGCACAACTAATTTGTAGTTGGTTAAATTGAATGTAAACACTCGATCACTCAGTACTGATCTTTATGACAGAATCTGCCCTAAAATTTTAAGTAAAAGATTTTTATTATGTGTCTGGTTCACTTATCCTATAGAGTAATTAGCAGATTGGATGCAAAAAAAGTCAACCTTTGATTCAAACTCTGCTACGTAATTTCCAGTGTGTAACTTACAGTGTGTCTTGTGGGGGGTGGGACCTGGGTGTGCTGCTTCTCTCTGCCCCTCTCTCTTTTTTCTTTTTTAAAATCTTTTTTTATTTTTAATCTTCTACTATCTAGGATTTTTACTGTTCCTTACAGTGACTGTGACTGATGATGTAATTGATGAAAGCATCAGATAAATTCTAAAAGTGGAAGTTCTAGCCCAGCATGGCCAAACACCTTGTCAGCGTGCCATAACATACAGCAGGAAGAAATGTTGTATTTCCTAATTTCCTGAGCAAAGTAAATTGGCAGCATGCTGAGAAGTTCTCCCAACTGTAAACATGTCTGAGTAGAGTAGAAACGAGTTCCAGTCATCTGCAGTTCATGGTGGTCAGCAGCTGAAATCTGACTGCTGTTCGTGAGAAACTGTAGACTGTATGTTGGAGATGCTTTTTTTTTCTTTTTTTTTTTTTCTCCTATTTTTGGACCCCAAAGAAATTTCAGACCGCTGTTAACTACAGTATTTGTCCATGTATTGTATGAGGCCTCCTTAGCCTCCTTTGCTGGCTTGTACTGCTCTTGGTACTAAAAACCAAATACAAAGCGTGTAATGTCAGTCAGTGACAACTTGAAATGTTTTGTGTGTTGAAATAAGATGGGTGGAGGACTCTGCCTTCAGAAAGTGTCAAGGTTATTAAAAAATACTGCTGCACCACTTAAAAGGGAAGGGTGAGAAGAAAACTGTACACTGTTAAATGGCATTATATCCATTTGTAGGCAGCGTCCTGGTTTTCATTAAATGACAGTACTGATAAACATCAGTCAGTTCAATCTGCAGTTAATATTTCAGATCTTAAAAAAAACCCACAACCCTCCACTTGAATCTTCTGGGCTGTGTGATTGACCAAGTGAGAGTCTGGCAACCTCTCAATTCAGGCAGCAGCTTCTAAGCACACCTGAAAAAGTCTTAATTTTAGTTAACCCACGTTGTTAAATACTTGTATGATAAGCTTCTGTTCATCCTCTTCTCTTCTTATGTGATTGAGGGTCATTTGTGAAACAAACTATGGACAACATTAGTGGCACCCTTACAAAAATTAAATACCACAAGGTGACAGATATTTCAAGAGCCAGTGTGAAAATGAGAAAAAGTAATAAAGGGGTAAACCAAAATAAAACACACTTCAAAATATTTTTGCTTAATGTGAGATCATCTGTTCCAAGTATTTCCTAAATTTTTTTGTGCTGTACAAGAATATTTTATTAGCTGGCTTACTATGGGGAGTTAAGGATTGTTCTAGTGAGTTGTCTTTTATAAAGGCTGCAGGCAAGACTAGTTCTGGGGACTTTTTCAGCAGCTTCTAGATTTCAGAGGATTGCAATGCTGTCAGTGTAGGTATTTCTCATGACCTTCAAAAGATCTGACGCTGATCTGCATGAGCTCTTACACCTCAAACAGTAAAATATTTCTATTGAGCATTGTGGAAATAAAGACTTCTGTTTTCTGGTTAAACTAGCAGTGCAGGGAAGGCTGGAAAACTTGCAGAGGCCAAAGGGGCTTAGATGTGGAATGGAGAACAAACAGTAGGATAGTTCTTGGAACAGGCATGTTGAAGGGAAAACCTCGGCTCCTCAGCTCAGGATTTTGGTTTCTGCCCCTATTTTCACTCTTTCCAATTTGCATTTGGTTTTAATGGTAGATTGAAGTATGTGGTATGGGAGCACCTTGTCCAGCTCAGCCTGCTGTGTATTTTTTTGGTTTTAGTTTAGCAGTTCACATGTAACTTTGTTTCATTGAACATTTCTGCTATTGTACTTCCTTTATTACACGGGGAAATGTGTTAATGTTGTGTTTGAAGTTTCATTTCTTTTTCAACCCCGTTTCTGGAAATTCTAGTCTAACCAGATCAGTAATGCTGTTTCAGTTTTGGCAGCTAGAGAATGGGAAGTAACTTTGCCAGGATTGCTTCTGCTGAGCTCTGCCAGGTGACACCGCCACCCTGGGGCTTGTATATCCTGTGAAGATTTCCCTCACCGTTCTGCCCAAGGAGAGATGATCTCACCCTTTCACAAACCATTTGTTGTCATTAGTTTATAAAAGTCGTGGGTTGTGTCGGGGGAAGTGTAAAATGTTGCAAGAGAAAGTCTGCTGTTTTTTTGTAAAAATGAGTAATTTCTTTTTTTTCCCCCCACAGGTTCTTTGAAGAACTTGAGGCGAGACATCAGAATAACATCTTTATTGACGATATTAGTGATATAGTCGAAAAGCATAGTTCTTCAACGTTTGATCCATATGTAAAGTACTGCACTAATGAAGTCTATCAGCAGCGAACACTGCAGAAGTTACTGTAAGAACTAATTTTAAAATAAGATTGCAAAATCACCCCATCTGTAGTGAGAGTGAGTAGTAGGCTGTGTTATTTGGTGTAAAACCTATGGCTTCCAGTTAAACGTGTACTGACATGCTTAGCTCTCCTTAATGTAGAAGTTCCTTTGAAGTAATTGAGAGTGAAAACATGCCTGGCTGCATATTCCAATCCTATTTGTGGTCGTGTGTGACATTCCCTTTCCACTGATAAGTACAGTTTAATCAGTGTCAGAGACACACTTTCCTTGTGTGTTACGTACAGGTCGGTTTGCCCTCACCTTCCTGTATGGGAGAACTTGAGGTTTCTGAATGTCAACACTGGTTTTGCATATTAAGTAAATAAGCTGAAGGCTTACTTGATATGACTACTTTGAACCACATTTTTCCTATTCATAAAGTCATGATTTATTTAAAATCTAGCAACTTTCACAATTCTTTGCTAAAACATACCATTTAATTCTCTCCCCCTTTTTCCCACCAGAGCCACAAATCCAGCATTTAAAGAGGTGTTATCACGGATCGAGTCCCATGAAGATTGTCGGAACTTACCAATGATCTCTTTCCTCATTCTTCCCATGCAGAGAGTAACTCGTCTTCCCTTACTGATGGATGTGAGAACACAGTTGTTACTCCTTGATGCATGTTCTTTTAATTTTACTGCTCCTTTAACATTACTATTCTTTGATACTCAATTCCTAATTCATTCCAGTCTCTTCACATCCTATTACTTATACTAGGCTCAGGGCTGTAGGTACTGGCCTATTGATTATGAAGTACTGTACTTCCTCTGTTTGGGTGCTGCAGCTCTCTTCCCTCCCATGTGCTTTTTTGTTTTAATAAAATAATACTGTTATGTATATTTTTCCACAGTACACATCATTGTGTAGCCTAGAGAGCCTTTTCTGTTTAATCCTTTGGAAATACTTACCTTCCACAAGGAGGTCAGATAGAATAATCTGGTGCAGTTTTCTTATTGCAAGTACAGTTGTACATAAATAGGTATTTCAGCTTCCAGGAAAAGCTTAACGTGGTACTTGAAATAGGAAGAACCTGTTTACACATCTCTGCAATGGGATTTTATTGTGGTTTGCAAAAAGAGACGAGACAGCAGAAACATTCCCTTTCCTGCAGGGACATGGCCTGTCTCTTCCACTGTGCTGCCATGGACAGAGGTTGGCCAAGAGCTGCAAAACATCATTTTTCTACAAAAAGCTTTCCAAGGAGGCGTTGCTTAGTTTCAGGAAACACTGAAGTCATACAATGTTCTCAGTCCACAGCTGTGACTTCACTTTTTTGATGTCAGTAAATACATATGTAAAATTCTGTATTTGTTACTATCTTTGCTGCTTAGTCCTGTGAAGTAAATGACATTTTATTTCAGACAATTTGTCAGAAAACTCCTAAGGATTCACCAAAATATGAGAACTGCAAGCGAGCTCTGAAAGAAGTGAGCAAGGTATGACCGTAAAAGTTTAACATGGATGAGGAATTTTTCCTGTTTTGACTTTTCGACTGTTTTCCTTCCTAAATTGCACTGTGTGCTTTTGGCATTTCACAAATTCACTGTGGGAAATTGATGGTTTTAGTTTTTGTTAGTCACTTGAGAATTAATTTTCATTTTCATTACTTGTTTTATTGACCTGTTTCATTGTGTAGTTGGACAAATTTATCCTATTTGCTGCCAGTCATTCCAGCAGAAAGCCACGTGGTGGGCCATGCATAGAAAACCAAAACACTCCTGTCCTGACAGTAGAGACAAGAAAGTCTGATTCCTCTAAGCAAAGTTAAACATTGTTTCTGCTTTTATTGTAAAAGTTAAGCAGATCACCTTCTGTCAGTTGTTCAGAATTGTTCTCCTGTAGCTGTGCTTTTTTGCAAAGAATTAATGGTGGAAGAAGAGCACAGTCCATTTCCATGCATGCATTGTGAACTTCTACAGCACTTACTTGCGTGATAAATTCTGGTTCCTTCCATTTGAACCTTAGCAATCAGATTGCCTCGTTCATTTTTAAAAACAATTGGTGGTCAGCAGCAATGGAACTTTTTCTAGGATACTGTTTGTCTTAGTTTAACAAGATGGTACCATAACATTTGTGTTGGGGCTTTCTTCTATGAGAGAGTCGGGGTGTGTGGTAGACGTGGCAGCGCCTGCCACTGATCTGTCAGGCTGGGAGGTTGTTTCTTTTGGAGCTGATCATTAACTTGGATCAGAGAACTATAATCAGAAGTTAGAACTTCTGGCTTAACCTTTGTACCATCTGGACTCTCCTGAAGAATAAATAATTATCATAGTGTTGTGGAATCACCCAGATGGAGGAGAATCCTGGGAGGTCATCCAGCCCCAAAGCAGAATTGCTGTCAGCTCAGACCTGCTCACTCAGGGCCACATTAAGTCTGGTCTTGAAAACATGATGTCTGTGACCCAGTGTGAAAACATCAGTTCCTTTGCATGTTTTATGCTTCCTCAGATGTGCATTTAAAAAAGGAACAAAGTTTGCATTGTAAGCCCTGAGCGCATTAAACCTGTTAAATGTCTTGTTTCTAGCTGGTGCGTTTATGCAATGAAGGTGCTCGGAAAATGGAAAGGACAGAAATGATGTACACGATTAACTCCCAGTTGGAATTTAAAATCAAGGTATGATGGTGATATTTCTGACCATAAATCATTTACCTTATGAATAGTTTTGACTATATCTTAAGTTGTGATATGTTCATTGCCAGCACGAACAAAGTAAATTAGTGTAGGCTGTAAGATTAGACTCACGGAATCATAGATCATCTAGGTTGGAAGGGACCTTAGAGATCATCTAGTCCAACCATCAACCTAACTGACAAAAAAAAATAAATAAAAATCACTAAACCATATTCCTGAGGACCATGTCAACCTGTCTTTTGAACACCTCCAGGGATGGTGCCTCAACGACTTCCTTGAGCAGCCTATTCCAATGCTTGATAACCCTTTTGGTGAAGAAATGTTTCCTAATCTCCAATCTAAACCTCCCCTGGTGCAACTTGAGGCCATTTCTCCTTGTCCTATCTCCTGTAACCTGGGAGACAAGACCAACCCCCGCCCCTCTACACCCTCCTTTCAGGTAGTTGTAGAGAGTGATAAGGTCTCCCCTCAGCCTCCTCTTCTCCAGACTGAACAACCCCAGCTCCCTCAGCCTCTCTTCACAAGACTTACTCTCTAGACCCCTCACCAGCTTTGTTGTCCTTCTCTGGGCCTGCTCCAGCCCCTCAGTGTCTTTTTTGTGGTAAGATATTGACGGGACTTTGCAGTCAAGGAAGACAAGTTCATATTCTGGGGCAGCTGAAGCCCTGGAAACTCAGTCACTGAGGACTGTTGCATCTAATCCAGCAGGTTAAGGTTCAGGTGGAGGCTTTTCAGGAGAGTATCAGGATATATATTTAAAACAAAACAAAACAAAATTAGCATTAATTCTGAAGAATAAGGTATGTCCGGGCTCTGGGTTTCCCTTTGTGGATAAACCACTCCCTGTTGGGGTGATAGTACCTGGTAATATCAGTCATGGTATAGTTTTATGCTGGTTTATGTCATTCATAACAATGGGCGTGATGGTCTTGTCCCAGTTCACACACAGAATCCCACGTTGCTCTGCCCCTGTGCCCATCCTTCCTTTCATTCATTTCCTCAAGCCTTCTCAGAGCTTGAATTGCTTTTTTTTTTTCTCTTTCCTCCTCACATAAGACAGCACCAGAGAAATGCACAGCATCGTCTCCAATGTGTAGGAGAATTGTTGCAGTTCTCTGCTGGCAAGGGAGGCCGTGGCACTGAACATGTGACACAGCTGTGTCACCTGCCTGATTGACAAATCTGTTGAAATCTCTTGCAGATTGGGAACTTTTTGGATGGATGAAAGTGATGTTTAGGGGGGAGGTACGGCACTGCAAACTGGTTCCGTTTCTCACTTCAGCACATTGTCTGGCAGCGTGTGAACAAGTTCTGACTGCTGTGAGCTGCGGATCTGAAGCTTTGCTTAGACTTCTAACTGCAGTTGAGGAACAAATTGTGTGTTTTAGGGTGAACTGGTATTTGCAACTGTTTGTTGCAGTAAACGGTGGAACTTTAATGGCATCTTCATATCACACCGTAGTTCTTACAAAGAAATGATGTATTATAGCAGGATAAAAAAATAAAACTTTTTGTTAGTTTTTATTTTAAGGGTTATTTTATAATAGATTTTTTTAATATATATTAAATTAAGTAACCTTTGCTGTAAAGACAAAGTTGCTGTGAAGGTTTTGCCATTAGGAGAGAGGCCAACTGCTGCTGCGTGACGGTGAGATGTTCTCATGTATGTGATAGGAAAAGTGTGCCCAAGTATATACTTCTAGTCAAAACAGTATTTGACTATCTGGATTTACAGCAGTGTGAAATAAAAGAGAAAACAGCTCTATTTCCAGTCACCTTAGGACGTGTTTCATGGAATTACAGTCTATTTCTACCAGATTCTAATAGCCCACTGTAAAAACCGTCAGTTTGAGGAGTCGTGCCTTTCATGGGGGATGATGGAGCCTGTGGGTGCTGCCCACTCAGTGCTGTGAACGGCCTGGCCCCCACCTGAAATCCCAGGAACCCTGGAGGTCCCCAGCTTTGCCTGTGGTGGCACTTTGGGCAGCATTGGATGCACAACCAAAATTGCGTGAAACCTGCCTGGAGCAGCCACCTGGGCAACAGCCAGCTCCAGGGGAGGGGAAATTGCTTAAGCAAAATTACACCTTTATTAACACAGTTCACTTCAATAGTACCAAGTTCTTGTTTTGCTGGTACAGGAGGTATTAACCCTCAAATAATTAAAAAAAGTCTTAGGATACTCGCATATTCCAAATATTTTCTTTCTAGAACTGAAAATACAATTTAGGCTGTTATTAAAAAAACCCTCTACAGTCAGTCTTCTGGGTAGGAAAATATAACAGACATAGTCATAGTAAGGGTTTTATTGTACTTCTAAAGTAGTTCTTCAAGTACGCTTACTTTTTCCTATTCAATGTTTGTTAAAATACCATTTCTATAAATAATGTCTCACACCATTACATAGTGAGCTTCGTTTTGTGAGATTTTTTGATTTTCATACATGTAGTAAGTAGAGGTTCATGGTTTTAAAGATGCAGTTCCTTAAAGGATCTTGGTCAGTCTTTGAGGAATTGCTGTCTCCAAATTGAGCAAATCCTCAACTTCTCTGAAGTATCTCTGTTTTCAAACTTTGACTAAAAACTGAGAATCATCATAATATTTAACAACAGCAACAATAAACAAAACATTTAACAAGTGACATGGCTACATTTGCTAACAATGATGGATAATAGTCTCGAGTTTGTGGGTAGTCTACGAGTGATTTGGGTGGTCTGAAGGCCTTGGGCTTTGCTTTGCGGTTTCACTCACAGTTTTCAAATTGACAGAGGTACTCAACAGTGTCCAAGTGCTTAAATGGTTTATGGTCTCTTACTTCCCCGTGGGGAGAGGATGCCTGCCATAGATCTCAGTTCTGCAGATGCGAAAGCCCTGAGCTGCTCTTCCCTGTACATGCTGTCACCACCAGCGAGGAACAGCAACTTTCTGTATTCTGTTTTTCTGTCATTTTTATGCAAGTTTTTGGTTTTTTTTTTTCCCCCTTTGCGTATCTTAAATATAACCCCTTCGTGTTTTAGACCTATCTGTGGTTTGAGAGCTCGCTAACTGGTGTATAAAAGACTGCTTTGGCCAAGTTCCAATACATTGCAAGTTCTGATGGCTTGTTCTATATAGAAAGGAGATGGCCTGTGTGATGTACTCTTTTGAACAATTAAGGAAAAATTAATAGGAAAGTAAAAAGCTGCCTCTGGAATATAGTCAATTAGGAAAATGTGATGAACTTGGAGATTAGATGAATTTTTAGTTAATCCTCAAATAGAAATTGTTAAAGTACTTTTTGTCTGGAAAACAATCACTGTGGTGCTATAATTCTGCTTTATAGCCATTATAAATTAGGTAAAGTATTTCTGTTCTTGCTCAACCTCAGAGTGTTTTGGTATTTTTTGTTTATTATTTTGTTAGATATAACTATGGAACATTTCATGGGAGTACAAGAGAAGCTACTCAAATATGGTGTCACTTTTATACATGGCTAATCTGTAAAATTTAATTTTTAATTAAGATACAGAAGTTTTTATTCTTACATTTTTCATCTTTAGCATCAGAAAGGTTGTGGGTTTGGGTTGGTGTTTTTTGTTGTTTTTTTTTCCTTGGAAACACATTTTTGTGTTCACGAAGCAAACTTGTCCATGACTTTTGTGTTCAAGAAGCATTCACCCCAAAGTCTTTTGATTTTGTAGTCCCAAAAAGCGCAACAGTGTCACTGGTAGGGTGCAGTCTGATGTTCCACGTTCCTGTATTGTCTCATGGAACCATTACTGTGTTTCAGGAAATACAGAAGCCATTTGTTTAAAAAAATGATTTTTCATGTCACTTGGAAGTATTGAACCAGCGGAGTTTTGACTTAAGTTTTTTATAGCTGAATGATAATATTAAACTTCTTTGATTACAGTGGTGGAGCTTGGTAGCTCCTCTGGGATTGTCGCATTTGAGCACGCAGCTAAACTGGCGTTCACAGCCTGTGAGGTTTAATGATGTGTCTTTAATAAGCTGACCATCCATAAGAAAAATGATAGGATGTCGCAGGAGAAAGCAATAAAGTTGGATGGATAGAAGTCCAAGTTATCCGCTGAGTGACAAGATCAGTTAATGAACTTGAAATTACAGTGATTTATAACCAGAGTGATTTACTCTAATTCATTAATAGACTTGGATACAGATCTATTTATGAAATAAGGTTTGAAATAAAATTCTGCATTTTCAAATTTGAGAATACAATAGAAAATGCATTTAACAAACTAATGGCTAAGACAAAACTAGAAATGGACCAAAAAAAAGTCACATTAATCAAAACATTAATGAAAGCTAGGATTAACTGGGGAAAAAAATGTCCAAAGGGAGTTTCTTCAGGATTCAATACAATAATACTATCTTGACAGCATGAATGTAAAAATACTAGGAATCCTAGCAGATGAATGAAATATGCTGGTGTTTACCAGTAGTTACTCTGAAACAATACAGGTTTTGAACGGTCCCTGATGCAGGTCCAGAGTATAGCCAAGGGTTTGTTAGTGGATGTCTGTGTTTTGAGAACCGGGTGAGGGTGGGTGTTCATTCCTGCCTGTTCTGGGAATACTGGCATATAAATCAGCCTGGGGCGAGGTAAAAAGTATAAGGCTTCTTTAATTTGTAACAACCAGCAGTACTTCCAGGGGGCTGATAGACTTCCATTTCGAGAAGCCTTCATCTGCCATTAGTGCCCTGCCCCTAAGGGAAGGGCTCTGTGGTGCTGGGGGTGGCAGAAAAAGCCTCCTTGGAATAACTGTTTGTCTTGTGCCATTTCAGAGTCACTGTAAAATCATATCTCAAAATTCATTAACAAGGGGGAGGCTGCACGTAAAATTAGGAAGTTAATATTTTGTTCTTCCAACAGCAAGATCACAGTCAAAGCACTGTTTTTGGGTTTGGCTTAGTGCTCTGGGGCAAGTATTGACAAGCTGAAATTAGCTCAGTAAAGGGCAGCTGAAGTGATGAAAAGATATAAAAAGACAACCCATGACAGAATGGAGAAGACAGCTGACAAACTGAATGAAGAAATGTTTTTTACAAGCATGTGAAAGGTGTTTTAAATATGGAGGAAAAAAAGCAGTTGTCTTTGTTAGTCTAATCATGCTAAACCAATAATGAATCTGAACAGGAAAGCAGGTAGGGAAGATTGATAAGCAGAAAGCCAGTTACATTGAAAGTATTTTGCTTGGGATGAGGAAAAATCTATAAGCTCCATACAATTTAGCAGTGAGCAACCATTTACCTTGACAGGTTTTAGATAGAAATATCAAAGTGGATGCCTCTTGTTTTCTGATGGTACTGTGTGAAACCCATAAGGTACTGGCCGTGCAGCTCAGGCTTGGCCTGCAGAAGCCATTCAGCCTGGTCCTTTTTGGTACCAGTGTGGGGAGGTACTGGGCATCTTCAGATGCTCTGTGCAGCGCATGGGCAACACCCAAAGGTGCAGGGAGACAGAAGTACCAGCATCTTCAGTATTCAAGTTGGGACCCAAACAGGTCGTTCCAATGGTTAGGGGTGAAACCCAGGGAGGAGGCCAGTCTCTTTGCTTGGACTGTTGCCTGTCTGGCAGCAGAGTCTGGCAGAAAGAACCTGTCCATGCTCTGTCATTGAAGAAATGTTGCCACGCACCAGCTCCACTGGCTTCTGCGGCAGCAATCGTCAGTGAGATCATTGACTGAGGAACCCTGGTCAGTGGGACAGCTGCCAGCACTGCAGTGGATCTTTGTCTTCCTGGCATCGCATGTCATGGTACAGCTTCAGAGATGATCTGTTCCCTGTATGATCAGGACGTGCAGTCTCACATCTCCCTTCGTGTTCATGGCCCAGAGAAACAAAAAGTCCTTCTATGGTGTCTGTTCCTCGTGCAGTTGGGAATAATTCGGATTAATAAAGCCTGGTCTTTACATCAGGCAGCTCTGATCCTTTTTGGCTTGCTTCAGCTGTTGCAGTGTTGGTCCTCACCATAGAGAGAAATGGAGATCCTGCTCCACAGAATATTTAGAGTTTGACTAAATCAACTAGGTAAGGAGGAGCTATAGTATCCTTAAGTACTCATCTTAAATAAAGCTATGCAGCAGACAGATAACTGTGATACTTCAAGAATTGCTAATGAGAATAGCAACCTGAAAAACTTGCCTTCCTGCTATCAAGGGAGAAAACAGAAGTGGTTTGGCTTGGTAATCACCTTGGAAGCATGAGTCTTCCTACACCTCATAAATAGCAGGATGAAGGTTTTTGCAAACCTGACTGACTTTTCCTGGAACAAGCGATGTACAGTGAGTTGTCACCTCTGGTCTGAGAGGGTGCTCTGACGGGCTCAATGGTGAATTTATGATGTCATGAGCAAACAGTATTGTTTTGGCATTAACATGGACAGCTCACTCAAACCCCACATACCATGTACTTCTTCAGTGTCTTTGGCAGAGCTGTGTTGGAACTTCGTTTACTTACAGAGCAGAAAATGGATTTTGCCGTATTTGATTGCAAAGCCTTCCGGCATTCCTCACTTCCCTTACGTTTTAATGTAGAAAAATTCTGCATACTCTGAACATCTCAAAAATAATAATAATAATAATGTTCAGTACTGTATTACAACCAATCTGATCTTGTGTGCTCTCTCCGTATCTGTTTTAACATACTCACAGAATACTTCAAAGTGGATTGTACAGTGTATTTATCTGTTAAAGAATTTTACTTTCTTTCTTTATTCTGTGCATGGTACAGAATACCATGCCATCAGAAAGAAGGCACAGTGTCATTTTAACTGGCCTTAGGGATGTGATGAAATGGGGTGCACAGTAGCCCTCATGTTTGAGATGAGAAGCTGAAGCTCTTTCTGATTTTTTTAGGCAGAAAAGCTGTGAGGTACCGAGAGGAAAATCAGTGCTCATACGTGCTTAAAGAACCATTGCTTACTCTATAAAAACTTACATACTCCTGCGAGACAGTCTTTTTATTTTTAATCTTCTTAGGATATCTCACATAGTCCATTCCATCCTGAGTAAGACCAATCAAGTCTGTTCATTTTTAGCTTAGATGAGCAATTATGTTGTGCACGATTGATTTTCAAGTATTTGTAGACCATGACTTGTGCATTGTGTGAATGATGGATCTACCTTAAACCTTGGAAACCTCCGTTTCATGCTTGTACTCATGATCTCTGAGCTTTGAGTTTATTCAAGCATTTTTTTCGCAAATATATAGTATTATGTTATCTGCATCTAAAAAAAAATCTCTGGTTTAAAGGATTAAAATGTTGTTTTCTTGCTTTGTAGCCATTTCCATTGGTTTCCTCTTCACGATGGTTAGTGAAAAGGGGCGAGTTAACAGCATATGTAGAAGACACTGGACTTTTTTCTAAAAGAACTTCTAAACAGCAGGTGTACTTCTTCCTCTTTAATGATGTCCTCATTATCACCAAGAAGAAGAGGTAAGAGTACCACCAATATAAAACTGCCTTTGTGAATCACAGAGAGAACAGCTGAGTTATCATTGTCTTTTAAAATTATCGTGATATTGTGTGTGCTTCCCTCTACGGGAGATGAAAACCAGAGCTTTCTGGCTTTGGAACGGCAAACCAGGTTACATCTACAGTGGTTTTACATATTTTCTAGCTATATTTTTGTTTGAAAGAACAAAGGAGTTTCAAAGAGAAGGAAGCAGACCTGGTATATTTGCAGCATAAAACGAGGAAATATAGACTAAAGGTGTTTTAAGTCCAGTAAACACTTGTAAAGCCATTTATATGTTCTAATGTTCTGTGTCAGAGAGAGTAAGTGAATTAAGAAGTTAGTTGAGTTTTCTAATATTTCTCTATCAGACTGCATTTAGAAGTGACAAGTAATTACTTGTTAAACAGGATTTATTTTTGCCAAACGCAATTGAAATTCCAAATTGTCAAACAAATTAAAAAGTTCATCCTTGATGCCTTATCAAAGGGAGACGTTTTGGAAGGATAAAGTAGTAGTAATTTTCATTCCCCTCCACGCTTTCCACACTTGAGCTGTTTCTGAGAATGATGTATGGGATACTCCTAGCAGTCTCCATTTAAATTTTTATCACTATGATTGAGGGGAGGTTTAGAATTATTACACTGAATGGAATTTACATCCTCTGCTGTTGCTCACAGATAATACTTGATAGATAAGCCTTATTCCTGACTGTTTTGATGAACAATTATCTTGCATCTGGGTTGGCCACTTAAGCCATACACCAGCTATTTTTAAAAGGCACCCTTCTGTGAAACTTGTAATCCATAACTTAAGTACATTTTGAGGAATGAGGTATGATATAAAACCTGGGAAGAAAATGCCACTATTTAAGCAGAGAAAGCTAAATTAAAATGGAGGGGAAAAAATAATTAAGTGAAGGATTTTTTTATAAAGATGGGAAGAAAAGTGAATAGATTTCTCCGCAGCTGTCGTACTGATGTGAACATGTTTCTGAGAGTCAGTGTTTATCAAAGCTCAGGCTGAAATGTTTCTGTGAAAATCTCTTGTTAAATCACTGGCAGTGCATCACAGAGCCGTATCGCACTTTTCTAAACAGCGCATTTCTTTTCTCATGGGACTACTGTGAACTTATTATTGTATTGGTAGCTTAGTAAATGTTTGAGTTGGGAAAAAAGTGAAAAATCTACTATCTGTGTTGTTACATTGTTTATTGGTTTCCTATGTGATGATTCGTTGCCCAGATTGTAAAACAGATTTTTATAACAACGTATCTTATCCAAACTTTGGGACTTTTGATTTATAACGGCTTCCAGCTCTTGGAATTGAAATGTCCTAAATGGGCCCAGAAACCAAAATTGGGGAACTTTTCACGTTAATGATCAGACTCACTGACTCTAGCAAGATGCCGTAAACAAACGGGTATAATTGAAAAGGACTGATTTCTGCAAGTCTCCCAGATACTCTGAGCCTCAAGCGTGTACTTTACCCAAGTGACCAAGTTTATTAATAATATTTGAGCTTTTGGCGATCTGTTTTCCCACCCGCATGGACACCACAGCAATGGACAGAAATATTTGTTGCTGGTTGAATTTAAATGTTTGGTTTTTTACTCCAGCAGTTGCATTTCGGAAGATTCTTAACATTGCATGAAAAAAATAACTCTTGCTGTTGTGCTAAAAATACTAATTACTTAGGACTCCAATCATGCTGTTTAATCTTTACCCAAAAGTTAATCTCTCCCCTCTGAGCAGTTTGCTGTGTGTGCAGAACCTCGTGCAGCAGCCAGCAGTGGCTCAGTCCTGACTTCTTAAAGGCCAAGCTTGACGGTACCTGTTGAAGTCCTGTTGGTGACTGTTATTGATTCCAGTCCAGCCAGATACAGCCTGTATCACTGCTCACACACGCCTTTCAGGGACACTTTCAAATGTCAGAATTGTCATCGGAAGAACTGCATTTTTAATACTAAGTGAGCAAGCATTCCAGAAACCTCTTCATAATGAGAACTGTTACACTTTAGCTATAAAAAAAGATAAAGGGAGGGCTGGAGCACTCAGCATGCTCCAGAGTTCTTAAGTTTTTAATTTTAATGGTACTTTATGAATCTTCCTCAGCTACAATTTCACTGATTGAAGCTGCAAGGTTTAACTGCCTTCTCTTGTTCATTAAGTAGGTTAAACAGAATTTAGCTACCAAGTTTTCTCTTCCTTTTTAATGGATGCTGTGTGGCTGTATCTCATGCTACTATGAAGTATTTCAGAGGCTTCTGCTTTCCATGTTCTGGGTTGTCCATTTCTGTACGTGTTGCAGATACCTTGGTAATCATTTAGGCTCCGATTTGTGTGCTGTAAAGCACGCAGGCAGGCATTCCCTGCAAAGGGATATAAAATAGTCCTGTTTCTTGTTCTGAATCTAAACCAAAGTTTACCAAAAAAGTTCAGTCTTAAACTGAAAATGAATGTTGGCTGGTATTACCTGACTACAGGAATTTTAAAGAATGTATTAAGTGTCGTTCCTGTTGCTTCGCTGCCTGGCTGAGTGGATTAACGTTCCCTTTACGTACATCTGCTCACACCAGCACCGTCAGCTTTATTGGCGTGTTCCATTATCTGTCTGGGAGGAGGAGAGCTTGTGGAGGTAAAAAGATGAGTGTTTTCCAGTGTTTTTCAATCGGACTATTTTGTTGAATGGAGGCAAGAAATAGGAAGGATCTGTAGAGGTTTCTCTCTGTTCATTATTTTTTAAGGAATGCACTTATTATTCGTTATCCAAATATATAGATTACATTGCTTTTTCAGATGCAAGATTCCCAAATAATTATAGTGGCATCCCTGGCTGTTTTGGCTAGTTCTACCCTTGGCTAAGCAGGGATTGCCCAGACTAAAATACTGAACAAAAAACCAAAGCAACCCCCATCCCCCCAAAAAATCCCCACACCAAGCAACCAACCAACAACCCCAAACTTTCTCTATTTTAGGGCCTATATTTAAAGAAAAAAAAGGGGAAGTGAGATACTGATAGCTATGGGATATAAAATGTTGTTTTCCTCCTTCAGTTGGAACCCTGAGCTACTACAGATGGCCTTTGAAACAACTGTCCTCAAGTGATAAGTAGCATCTTTTGTAAATAAATGAATTCATTTGAATCTAGAGTTGGATTTAGGGGAATGTGAAACTTAAATCCATAGTCTCTACTCCCTCCCATTGCATAGTCTCTTTTAAAACACTTGAGCTTTCCTACAGTAGAACAATCACAGTAAATTTAAATTTGTCACGTTTCAGGGATGAGGTGTGTGCATTCCTTTCCCAAAAAATAAGGACATTTGAAATTAAGATTCCTTGTAGCATCCCTGGGTTATGTATACAGAAACTTAAAATTAAGTTTTCTATATGATAAAATATTGAAGATTCTTCCAGCCTCTCAGTGTGCTCATGTTAAATTCCTTTAATTAGACCAAAACCTGTTTGCAATCTATATTCCTTCTACTTTGGGACCCAAGAAGTCATGTGTGAAAGAGTTTGCTGTGTCTGGCTGATTTCCTATGTGACTTATTTTTAAAACTTTTTTTCTCACTCTAAGCAACATGGAAACAACAGTCTGATCAAAAGCTAAGGTTAATCAAAACTGGGTGGAGAGTTTTTAAAGCCATTTTACATTCTCGCAACAGTGCTCTTGGACATTTTGATATGTCTGATACCCAAATGGGGAGCTGTGATTCCAGCCCTCGGAGTGGGAAACACCAGCGAATGGTGGGGGATTGTTGGTACTATTTTGAGACTTGGAGAAAAAGAAAAGGGGAAGGACAGTGTTTATCTTCTTATCAGCATTAGTGATTTCAGTCCTTGTATAGGATACATCTAACTAAGCTTGCCTGTCGTTGCTTCTGCTTCCTTTGTAAAGCCCCCAGCCTCCCCAGAACAGATGAGAAGAAAAAAATACTTGCAAGAAGGATTAGAACATGATACTAATGGAATTATGTTGATTGTTTGAGAATGTACAAAGCTGTACTGAAAAAGAAAATTCAGGTATTTAATTTGCAGAACAAAAGTGAAAACATAGCACACATAGTTGAAATAAGAAGTTTGGTTTTACAGTAGACGCACTGGCAGAAACTATTAATCCAGGAAAATCCACAAATGTAATATGACCTGTAAACTTGTCACTTGAAGAATAGAGAAATTCTTCTAATGCTGCATGAGTCACGGAAATCAGCAATAACTGAAGTTTTGAGTCGTAATGTTGTTGTGTTTTAACAATTTTTTTTCTGAAGGAATGAACATAAGAATTGTAAAGACCATTCTATTAACTACTGAGGTATTCGCAGGTATTTTTCTGACAGTTCATAACTGGGTAGAATATACCCCAACAGACATTAAGTCATCATGTGCCCATTTTCTTATAACAGTTGAGCAACCATAAAGGAAGAACACGCTTCATTTGCACTTGCCAGAAAGGAGTATGTCACCATCAGCATTGCAGACGGCTTCAGTTCCAGGTGTTTGGGATTTGATTTGTATTGGTTCAGTGCTTGGGTTTCTGTACATATCTGGCAACAAAATTAATCTTCTCAAATATTTTTTCAATGTAAATTATTTTAATGAACCATATGAGGCTCTAGCATAGCTCTTTATCACTTGATGCTGAAATCTAAATAGATTTTACATTAAAGTTTACAAGCTTACACGAAATAAAGAGGTAACTTAGTTGATCAGTGTTCTGGGTTGATAACACATCCTGGTAAACTTGGAAATTCATGTAAGACGACTCTGGGAAATATACTGACAAGTTTCAGTGGAAACAAAAAGGTCTTTTAATCGGGCTTTTCTTTTCTTGTGATCAATTGCTATTTCTCAAGTCAGTGAATCTCAAGAAGGAATCTCAAGTGGATTCTTTTAACTGTTTGACTATGTTTCACAACTTTAAAAACTTGGAAACACACAGTTATTTTTCACTGGAAGAAAATGTGTTTTCAATATTGCCTTTATATGAGTAGGTAGCAAAACCAATAGGCACAATGATGAGTTGAACTTGGGTAAGAGCACTGCTTAAGATGTTTGGGTATTCTGAAGGTGAAGCACATGTTGTAAATAAATCATAGTGGGTTGAAGTAACTGTTCCTACTGCCATCCATTGCTGTTGTATGTGACAGGGTGCCTTGTCCGGACGTGCATGTCTGAAGATCTTGAGTAGCTGAAGGGACTCTCATATTTAGAAATAAAAGCATACTGTTCGGGAAGGAGCGAATGTTCTTATTTCAGTCCTTCTGTTGTTGAAGTCAGTAATGCTTTTACGTTCTAATGTCTGTGATGTCTTAATAGTTTCACCTACCTGGGAAAACTACCATAATGTCATTTTGACATAATTCAACATTTGATGACTTTAACGAAAGAAGTAGTTCTGAGGTCTTCTGTTTTCTGTGTCAAGCATGGTGCGTTGGTGAAGATTTTTTGTCCACTTCTCCACCTACATTTCAACCATAAGGAAAGCAAAGCTTCTCACTTGCTTAATTTCTTAGAATTCTTTCTAGTCACTTTTCTGAAGTTATTAAGCACATGTAGCAATCTTTATTCATATCACTTAGAGGTGGTATATCTACATACAAAGTACTCTCTAAAAGGTAAATTGCGCAGTGCATTTTGCCAGACCAATACTGTTTGACAAGCCTTTGCCCATTTTTAAAATTCACAATACAGTAAAATAGTATTTAAATTAGATCACCTACCTGCAGAGGGACAAAGAGTACAGATGATTATCCTGCATTTAAAATTAAGATCAATAGTGTTTCTCTGGAAGCAGAACGCATACCATAGTTTTACAGGCACAGGAAAAGGGAAATTCTACTTTTGTTCCTAGAACATTGTAAAATTAAAGTCTGTTTTTCATCTGAAGCTACAGAAGAAAAAGCAGCATAATTCTATACAATTGCTGTACCTGTTTTCAAATTAAGTTGAGCTCACACCCTCTCAGCCAAAGTCACTTAACTGTGCCACTAAATGAAAATCCACAAGGTTTAAAACCTGATCTACTTTGTCTTGGAAAATTGGTGGTTTCAAAAACAAATAAATAGAAAAGATGAAGACCTGAGGTGTCAGAATAATCGTGCCCCAATGTGTGGTTAAAACTGGATTCTATGACTGAGTTTGCTTCCAGATATACTTAATGGAAAACTAAACATTAAACTTGCGGGTTTTTTCTTCCCTTTTTTGTTCGGCAGTGAAGAGAATTACAATGTCACGGATTATTCTTTAAGGGACCAGCTGGTAGTACAACAATGTGACAGTGAGGACCTGACTTCTTCTCCTGTGAAGAACGCTTCGACGATGCTCTACTCGCGGCAGAGTTCTGCAACTCACCTCTTCCGGCTGGCGGTGCTCAGTAACCACGCAGGGGAGAAGGTGGAGATGACCCTGGGAACAGAGACGCAGTAAGTCATAGTTTACTGTTTCTGTAATTTTTCACCTGAGCATCTCAACAGGCTGCCTCCCCGCCATGGTCACAGTAGCATGAAATGCCCAGCTTCTGTCTGGCAAGTTTAAATCAAAATGAAAGGAAACAAGTTCCCAAGCGGGCAGTCTGTGGTGTCTGATCAGCAGTGACCAGAGGAGCGCTGCTGCAGAAATGTCGCTCTGTTGTGGATGCCGTCAGTGCCCAGTAACACTGAGGCACTCACTGCGACACCTGTCAACTGCTGACATTTGCACGGTTCGTATTTTAACTGTATATTTTCAGAGCGAGGCAAAGTAATCTTGACAAACCTTTCTGATTGACAAAGCGGGACAAGGTGCAGCTTATATACTATCCCCCCCCCCCCCGATACTGCAATAAATATTATTGGAATAAAATACAGCCTCTGCAAACCTCGTTTGGTTTCTCTAATGTCATCTTGACATGAGAGGAACTGGTGGTTGTTAAGAGCATGTCATCTTAGCATCACTCTCTTTCCTTGAGGTCACAGTGTAGGAATAACAGAAAATCGAGTGCATCTGCTGAAATTCTGTGATCTGAAGTATCCATTATTACGTCCTACTGTTTTGGGTTTTCAGGCCAGGAATTAACTGTGCCCTGGAGATTGCCAGCTGAATCCCTTCTAGTTGTTATTGATGAAGCAAATAGGGGCTGCAGGGAAATTTAAGCGGTTTGGACTTCTGGAATTTGAGGGTTGTGGAAGGAAGGGTGAAAAAAGAAAGTTCTGCTACATCATGCAAGTGTTAAGTGAACTACACAATCTAATGATTACATATTGGAATATGGAGGTTTCTTATTGTTTAATGTGAACTACAAATATGACTGAGTCATCAGTGGGTTTTGTTGTAGCTGAGTGTGAGTGTTTCTATAATGCACCTTCTGAGAACTGGAAGTCAAGACACAGGTTTTCTGCCAAGCTTACCTGTTAACATAGCACTTTTATCTAATAATCATTATGTCTGGAGGGTAAGTGCCTAAAGTAAACCAGAAGAGTAAATAGTACACTGTAGTTGAAAGTGCTGTATACATCTGGATTCTACAGCCTGCTTCAATATATAGCCATCCTACAAACAGGTGAGACCATTACAGACCCCAAGGAACAGAACTCAGTACTGAACAACTGAGTCTTAAACTTCTAATGAAAGGTCCATTACAAGCAATCGAGGTGGCGAGTCAGAGTTCCAGGCTCTGTAACGCCTTTCCCATCTCACCCTCTGGCACACCGTGCTGCTGCGCAGGCAGAGTAATTGAGCACACGAATCCAAGTGTAACACAGGTTACTATGAGGAAAAGGATGCTTTTACTGTTGTAGCTGAGGGAGGTTTTTCTCCAAACTTCTCTTGAGAAGACCTCGAATAATCTGACTTGCAGAGATTCACTTAAGCTCCATCTCTGATACTTTTCTGTACTGGTTTGTTCCTTGCTAAGTACCTTATCTAACTGACAGTTCTTTTAACAATGTGGTATTTATACCGTGTGGTCTATATGCAGAGCCCAGTATTAGGAGAAGGAGATAGGCACAGGTGCATGCTACGGCACAATGGTGGTGGCAGGTGAATGTTATTAAGGTATGAAGGCAGAATGCTCTTGTCCTGGAGCAGTGGTTTGTGAATTGTTTATTGTAACGGTTGGATGGTGCAGAAGTGGAACCGGTACTGGATTAAATGGGAGGAGGAGTTTGGCATTGCCTGGGGGAAGCTGTGGAGTTGTGCTGGGATAGAGGTGGTCCTTGTTCTGATGCTGTTTGGAAGAGTGTTCTGCTTTAGAAACACACAACAAGAAGTGTCTTGTTCTTTCGGGTGCAAATATGTGAGAGGCCATCATTTCTCTGTGGTGCCATTAACTTCCACACAACCCTTCACAGAAGTGAAAGATTTTATCTGTTTTAGTGGAAGCTGGAGGCGGGACAGAAGACATGAAACAGAGTATTCCAGATGTACCCCAGCCTGGAAAAATTTACAGTTTTAGGTTTGCTTTCAAAGTTTAGAATAACTCTGAAAGAAACTATAGATCGTTAATGATTTCTAGTAGAGATCTCGTTGTAAAGGAAGCAGATGATTCAGACTTGTTTGGAAATGCATTTTTATTGGGGAAAAAAAATGCAGTGCATTTTTAGTTGTCTGGCCTTTTAAAGAAAAGACATTTTGTTCTGCAAACTTATTATTGATTTGCTGCATACTGTTTGTAATATAAATAGCAGTCTAGCAGATTTGTCATTCAGAAGAAAAAATTGTATATGTATATCTATATACAGGGTACAGAAAAACTTAACCTTCTCTTAACTTTGAGAAGGACGGGAAGGGGATCTATACTAGGAAGGCCAAGCTGGATAGTTTAGGGTGCTTATTGATTAGAATTTTGCACATGTAAAACTTGAATGTTTGCACTGATGCGAAGATTTCTATCACAGTTTGATCATGTTTTGTCACTTCATGTGCTGTGGGATCATCAAGTACAAAAGCACTTGTGAATACGGCAAAAAATACATGGTATACACATATTATGAAGAAATATCTACTTTAACTGGGAGACAATCTGTTATCCAACCTGCTCTGGCAGGGTGGGTTGGACTAGCTGATCTCTGAAGGTCCCTCCCAATCCTTGTGATTCTGTGATTATCCCATTTTTCTCAGAGTTGTTTGAAAGGAAATGTAACTTTCCTGTTAAGAAAGTTATACTCTCATTTTCCTTTCCCTGTAACCAAACACCTGCTTCTGAGAAAAAAAAAAAGGCACAAAGTTAAGCTCATGTAAAACTTAATACACAAGTTTAGCACCACCTTTTGATGACTGAAATGTCTATGGTAGCATGTGTTGTAGTTTTGACCATTTGATCAAATGTTAGTAGGAAGGACACATGTGGTAGTTTCATCTTTGAGGAAGAATGTGTGTTGGGATGTAAAAAAAAAAATAATCATGGGGTTTTTTCATTCTTGCTATTCATTCTAAGTGCATACTGCAGGTGGTTTTTACAGGAAACCTGTTGGTATTGTATATTAAAATGGCTGTATTGCATTTATCAGATCCTTTGTACATTAGATAATTTTTATTAGATTACTAATACGTATTAGCCACAGACACTAGTAAAGTCTGTCTGCATTACTTAACAATAATTAAAGGTATGTAAGACATCATGCCAGTAGGTCCTGTGTATATAGGCTTTTTTTTTCCTAATCCAGCACGCTTAAAATAGTTAAATATGTTTGAATAATATATTACTAAAGTGGTATCATGCCTTCTGGCCATGTTTTGAGGAGAAGAAAAAGCTGGTTTTATTTTCTTTACCCAGTAAGAGGAAAAATTTAAACACAGAATTTTGAAAAGGCACGTGGACTTGACCATTATCAAGAGCAGGAGTTGGGAAACTGAGTTTTGTGTTTGCTGTTTGCAGGAGCGACAGAGCTCGCTG
Source organism: Gallinago undulata (assembly GCA_026546715.1). Lineage (NCBI taxonomy): Eukaryota > Metazoa > Chordata > Aves > Charadriiformes > Scolopacidae > Gallinago > Gallinago undulata. The sequence goes on along the minus strand of JAOTQQ010000052.1, from coordinate 9,491,531 downwards.
GATTACAGCACTGGGACAGGACAGAGAAGGGCAGAAAACAGACAGGACAAGTAAGTTAAAACTGACATTTCAGAGAGCTTTGACAGGAGATGAGATGGAAACGCACTGCCCCTTAGTGGGGGTGTGAGCAAACGTAGACTACAACCACCCTTAGAAATGTGGGCCAGATTTTTTCCTGGGCTCTCTTGCTTTAGTGTATGTGAAATTCCCCTCTCTTCCTGTGCAGGGGGACTTGAGGCTTTTTCACATGGTAATTTCTGTTTGTGTTCATTAACACTAGTTTGGTCACTTGTTTCAATCTGTTAGCAAAAGTGCAAGCCTCTTCCCTTACTTGTTTATCCCGTTTGTGTGTAATTGTTCAGGTAGGAAGCCATTTACATAATTTGCTTTTGGGGGGAAGTATACTCTAAGATGGAAATTTTTAAAATAAATTGTAGGTGTTTTGTAGATTGTTTAATTCAGCCTGGCTTATTTCTTCCACAGCTTTGACTCAGGTAGAGATCATCAGAACTTACACAGCAAAGCAGTCGGATGAACTGTCTCTTCAAGTTGCTGATGTTGTTTTGGTTTATCAAAAAGTAAATGATGGTGAGTGAGAATTTTGCTATTAGTAACCATCTGCTGCAGATGAATCCAGCTAGAAAAATTTGTTTCCTAATGGCACTGGCCATACAATGGATAAAGGCTTAGCTTCCAAGAAAAATGTGAGCATTTCGGTTCAGGTTTTTAAAGGACAGCCTCCCTAGGGAATAGATGTTAAAAGTAACTCACTGCGTATCATAACTTATATGGGTAACCAGCTGCAGAACATGCGTGCTGGTTGGTTTTGAGATGTGAAATGTCCACAAATAAGAAACTGAATTCTACCTATGAAGATAGAGCTCAGACATTTTAGTTGAATGAGCATGAGGTTTCTCTAAGAGAAAGATGCATTATTAGTCGTGTCACATACTGTACTTCAGTGCCTGTTAAAATATAGGGGTGTAGCACAGTGATTTTGCCTGTTTCCCATAGCATCAAGTACCCGAAGATCAAAATTGATTCTTGCTGGACATGCTAATGACTCCACTACCTCATGATGTGCTGATTCAATGATGCCTCAAGTACTAAATCCTGACATAATGATGTTATTCAGTATTACAATGAAATCAAAGATCCTATTGGTTCTGCTGCATTACTTTCCTTAGCAATTATTTTTTATTGTCTCAAAGAATATAATGGAATTACAATATTAAAAAGACTACGCTTGTTTGCAGGTTGGTATGAAGGGGAACGATTGCGGGATGGTGAACGAGGCTGGTTTCCCATGGAGTGTGCTAAAGAAATCACGTGTCGTGCCACGATTGACAAGAACATGGAGCGGATGGGACGCTTGCTTGGACTCGAAACCAATGTGTAGACTGGTTTTGCTTCTTCAGACTGTTCTACAGGATTTGCACTAACTGCTGTTGGTGGGGTGCACTCACTGATGTGCCCTACAGCTCATGGAAGATGTGGGTCACCAATGTGAAAAATCTAGTAACAGAGCACTGATAGTTCAAATACTCATCCCTTTTTGCTTTGTGGTTTGAGAGCTCTGAACTGAAACCTGGCTCAACCAGTAGCAGATTTCAACAACAAGTAGTTTCTTAGGTGCTGGAGATCAGCCAAGCTGCTCCTTGCCTCAAATATCAGTTTCAACTTCATTTCTTCCATCTCTGCCTCTTATGTACTCCATCTGTTTCTGAGCATCTTGACTTCCTTTCAGAAGCAGAACTCTGGGTAGCAGTCTGGGCAGGAGACCGAACACCAGAAAATCACCCAATCCATTTATCTCGAGGTAATATTGGGAAGCTTCCTGCTCTTAAGAAACTGCAGGGTTACACATGCAGTATCAGAGAATGGTCATGGGATGGTCCCAGTTGTGTCAGAATCTGAACTAGAACAACTAATCCATAATTTATAAAGGACTACCTTTCCAGCACAAATCCAGGAAAGTCCTAGGCTTCATAAGAAGTAATCAATGTTAGCAAAACTGATGCAAACTCCAGAGAAGAATCGAGACAAGTGCCTCTGGTGTCATAATGTATATTATCTCATTCTCATCTCCATTTTAGCACAGGTATTTTAAAGGAGTATAACTGCAGGAAATGCATCCAGTTTGTTTCTGTTTTCCCCATGTGTTTAACTAGATATTCATCTTAACTTACCAAGGGTTTTGGTGATGACCACAGAAAACAGGAAATGGTCTATTCTGGGTTTAGGGCGTTTGTTCTGTTTTTATTTTTTGTCCTTTTAGTCTTTCTGCTCTTCTGTTCTAGAGGAGATTGATATTTATTTTTTTTCCTCTCTCTCTGTAGAGAGAGAAGTAAGATCTGTAGAGTTGTGTTAAGGTGCCAGGTCTTCTCATCTCCCTTGTATAGATAAATGTAAGACCACCACTAAGGAAAGACCTGGAAGTAGAGAGCTCAGCACTTTGATTAACCTGGTATTTTGTTATCTTTGCCTTCCCTACTGCAGTGTGACCTGATGTCACTGGATGCTTCAGGGGAGAGGGAGAGAGATGGAAAGCAAGGTCCCAGTACTCTTATCTGAGGAGCTCACATTGGTGCTGCTTCACACAGGCTCTTCTCTGCTTCAGAGAAGACTTCTCACCATTGCACTACACACAACACCTGCTGAGTTTTTGCATCTGCAGTTTAGCTTTGGAGTTTCACAGAAAAAAAACCCAACCACTTAATGGTTTGTGAACAAAATGCACTCAAAAATGAAGTAAATTTCAGTGCATCTTTTCTGTATATAGGTGGACTGTTTGTATTATAAAAATCTTGACGTTTTTAAGGACCAGCTGATAACTCAGCAGAGTAGAATACATGCTCAAAAATGAGGGAAAACCTTGCAGTACAAAGGTTTTCTACTTGCTGCATTCCCTGTCTTTTCTAAAGGGGCTGTATGTTGTTTTATATACTGTAATATGTTGATTCATTTGTGAATTAATTAGATGTTTATAAAGATGTATCTCTGTAACAATTTAAAATATATTAAGGCAATAATTTTGTACAAAAATACTTACCTTGCCAGTCTGACAGTGGTTATACATCCTTGTAAATTACTTTAAGTGGACTGATAAAATAGTAATGAGAAACTGTAAATTGAACAGAAACTTATTTAACATAGTAAAAATACTGCTAATATTTTAACAAATTTTATTATACACAAGCAGTTGTTTAATACAACTGAGTGTATAAATCCAGACATTAATTTTATTCAGATTTTTTAATACATTGTATATATTTTCATACCTAGTTCTTCCAGAAAATGCTGTAATGTTTTTTAAAGACTTTTTCATTTTTCCTGTTGGACACAGTTCTTCAGGAAATAAAGACCTCTAAGATTTTACAGGACAACAATCAATAAAATACTTTTAAATCCTTACTAAAAAAAAAAGCTTAAATTTTTCTTCAAGAAGTACTGTTAAACTGTAAGTTTCTAATGTCATTCTTGTCAAAGAAACCAGATCTGTTCTGTAAGCTATGGCATTTTAAATATTCTGTTCTGTAAAGATGAACAGCACCATCATGTGTCCTACTTCATCTGTCACAGATTCAGTTACACATATGCACACGAAGTTGGAACAATGGCATAAAATTCAACCCTAGGAGAACACCTTGTATTTCAGAGATTTTTTTCCTGTCTCAATACAGTCAATTGACAAATCATATATTCTTATCTTTGCTTTCTGTAATGTAGTGGAGTTGAGTTAGAGACCTACAACAATTATCTACTCCAACCACCTCAGGGCTAACCCAATATCAAAGCATATTATTAAGGGCTTTGTCTAAGCACCTCCTAAACACTGACAGGCACGGGGCAGCAACTACAACTCTTGAGGAAGCCTGTTCCAGGGTTTGACCACCCTCCCAGTAAACAAATGCTTCCTCGTGTCTAGTCTCAGCCTCTCCTGATGCATCTTTGAACCATTCCTGTGAGTCCTGTCACTGGATCCCTGGGAGAAGACCTCAGCACCTCCCTCTTCCATGTCTCCTCCTCAGGAAGCTGCAAGGAGAAATGAGGTTGCCCCTCAGCCACCTCCTTCCCAAACCAGACAAACCCAGAGTCCTCAGCTGCTCCTCAGAGGACTTGCCTTCCAGCTGTTTCACCAGCTTTGCTACCTTCTATGAGCCTCTTAAGAATCTGGCCACAGCATCCAACATGTTTTGCACACCTGACTTCTATAAGTGATTGCGAAGAAAATAAAATTAATCAAGACAGACAAAACAAGGTCCTACGGTAGAGCACCCAGGAAACAGAAACATTGGATCCAGGTCTTATGCTAAAGATGACTGCATTACTTTGTGATAAATAGTTACAATAAATACTGGAAGACTGTATCGCAATTACTTATAATGCGTGACTTTTCCAGGGATTTGTATACAAAGGAAGAAAGATGATTGCTTTTGTACTAGCACTGACTGTTTGGGGCAGGGGTGCCTCAAGACTGTTTCCTGCCAGATGGCTACTCCTGCTGTCCAGAACAGTGGTCTGGGAACCTTCTCACAAGTAGCAACAATCTTAGCCTAGGAGCTGTTACAGCCTCACTGGTACTGGCTTGACAGCTACAAATTTATTCCATTGTATGTTTGTCCCACTTGCTTGTTTGCATAGTTTGTCCCATCTAGCAACTCCACAACATTTTCATTAGCAAAAAAAAAAGTAGTCATCTTTTAACTCAAACTTGCTCTGAGACGAGCACTTCTATTGCATAAGGAATTATCTTAAAAACTCATTACTTTCACTAACCAGTGTGTACATGTGCACACAAACACAGACACTCTCCCCCCCCACCCAGCCCAAGGAGGAGGACATAACACTAATATCTCCTTTTTAATTAAACAGCCCAGAATACTACTGGGAGTTTGTTAGTGCAAAATTAATTTTCATTTTTGCACAGCCTGGAATTTGTACCCTTTCCTTACATGACTTCTCCAATCAGGTTTTAAGCAAATTGACTAAAAATAAAGCCTCAACCTTACTTGATGCAATTAAATGTGTATCACATAAGGTGGGCAGAAACCACACAAAGTCTAATGTGTGTGACTGCGCAGCCATGAGGTGCCTGCAAGGATGAACCAACATCTCTGGTTTACAGGTAACCCTTGCTGAAGCCAAGAGGGAACTAAATATCAGCACTGCCCAGGGAAAGAACCCACTGGGTCCTACCGGGCTCCGTGGACTGCAGCAAGCCATCAAGCATCCCTTTAGGAAACCAGTGCCCACCTGACATCAACCTGTCTCAGCATTTCCAATACTCATATGACACGGCTGAAGAACAATTAATAATAATATTTTCTGCTTCTTTGTATCATCTCTACAACATAACAGAACATTTTCATCTGAACTTTTAAAAAGTCAACAATATTGCATTATAGTGTTACTTTAATGTCAAAGAATAACTTTCTTTGCCATTATGCAACACTATGACAATAAACAGGCAAAAGCAGGACCACTTCAGTCAACCTACACAACCTCATGAAACAGTCTTTCCACAGCATTTTTACATGCTCGTACCTTAAACTATCTATAGAATATATTACCACATTTTTTTTTCCCTGTTTCCAAAGTAAGACACTTGGACAAAAACAAGTGGACAGTGCCAAGTATTAGAAACAAACCTAGAGTAGATTTTGATGCCAAGATTGAGGAAATCTGAGAAAATCCTGGGAATTACACAGAGCTAGTGGTGCTCTTAGCTCTACCATAGTCTGCAAATGATTTTCAACAACTGTATTATAACAACTATATCATTTAAGCAAACTGGCAATTAACAGGAAGGTCAGAAAGAATAAATTACCACCACTGAATTCTGATTCATTCCTTAAGCTGGAGTTTCAGAAGATGCTGGAAACTCTTTAACACACAGGCAGAAACAGCCTTCATTAAGCACACTATGAACTGGGAAGAGAAGTGTTCATGGTCTCTAGCTAGCCATATGAAAATTAAAAACCTTACACCAGCATTACCTCATAGATTGCTTAATAACCTGATGGTGCGATTTAACCCTGGTAAGCAGCTAAACCCCACACAGCCACTCACTCACCCCCCTCCAGTGGGATGGGGAAGGGAATCAGAAGGGTAAAAGGGCAAAAACTCACAGGTTGAGTTTAACAAGTCAAAAAAAAAGCTGCAGGTACAAGCAAAGCAAAATCAGGCATTCATTCCCTGCTTCCCATCAGCAGGCAGGCCTTCAGCCATCTCCAGGGAAACAGGACTCCATCACCAGTAAGGGTGACTTGGAAATACAAACACCACAGCCCTGGATGTTTCCCCTTCCTCCTCCATACCCCAGGCTTTCATCGCTGAGCAATACAGCTGTATGCCTGGTGTGGGATATCCCTTTGGTCAGTCTTCCAAGCTGTGTCCCCTCAAAGCTCCTTGTCCCCACTTGCTGGGGGGGCAGGGGAGGCACAAGAAACAAGGCAGGCCTGGACCCCACACAGACACAGCTCAGCAACACCTGAGACATCCCTCTGCTATCAACACTGATGCCATGAAAGACAAAAATCAGGACTCAAGCAAAACTTAGCCTTATTCCTTAATTCAACACTGTCTCCACCACAATTCCAAAGCACAGCACCACACACACCACTGTGATGAAAACTAACTCTATCCCAGACAAAAACAGTACACCTGACATTGGGAAAAGGCTAGTTTTCAAACTATGAGGAACACAGAGATTTCTTATACTTTTCTGCTTAAAACAAAAGGTATGTTAAGCTACACACTTTAAGCACAGTTGGGAAAGTGTAACTAATACAATTATTTACACAACAGTCATGTTACTTTGTAAGTACAGATCTGACCATACCAAGCCATGTGCTTCTCTTCTGGTGGTGGCCCTGATACCACAGACTGAACCTGATCCATAATCTAGGAGGGGTTTGAGAGAACTGCTGTCTTTGTTCAACCAACACTATTATTCTTACCCAGGCTTCTCTATCACCACCATTTCTTTTTGCCCTTTGTGCTGTTAGGTAGACATTTAGGCATCGTTGCTTTTAAGTACTTCAAAACCCAAGAATGAGGAGATTAAGATGGGTATCCCCTGCCAGCCTTTTTTTTTTTTTTAAATTACTTGTAATCCAAACCTGCCATTAACAGTGATACTGCCCATTTTTCCTCAGGAACCTACAAATTTGTTATGTGGAACAGCCCACCCGACTTTGCTGTGGCAATGCCCCTGCCATGGCACACCCCACCGGCTTAACAGAAGCACAGCTTTTCTCTCAGCTCTGGGCGCCATCTTGCCTCTGGGCGCCATCTTAGGCCCTGCTTCCAAGACCAGTAGCCTGAAGTACAGCACTACAATCAAGTTATTCCCTTTCCATTTCCACACAAATTATCACTAAATTAATTTCTTCCCCCCCTGCCCCTTTGATTCCAGGGCTCACCTTCAGCAGCGAAGCTCCCGCCTCTTCAGACTTTTGACTGGCGCAGCCCTCGGAGCAGCTCGCCGCCGCCATGAGGCGAGATGGACCGGCTGCTTCCCGCTCTTATCTGCCTCCAGAGCTTCTGGCGGGTCACGGCGGCCTCCGGTGGATATTCACTCTTGATTTTCCTCACGGAAATTGAGGAAAATCTCCCTGGATTTTCCCCACAGAATCGCCGGCGGCTGCGGGGAGGGGGACGGTGGGGCCGGGGGACCGGACCCCGGACCCCACCGTCCCCTTCCCCGCAGCCGCTAGAGCTTTTGTTTTCCCCTTCTTTAAACTGCCTCCTGCAGTTTAAAGGGAAAGACGTTCTCCCTCTCCTCTTCCCTCACTGAAAACACCAGCCACAACACCTGGGGGTGAAGCAATTAACTGATTGGGGTGGAGAGGGAGAGATTGAACGCAGCTGTGTTATTATAGTTTCACCTGTTCTGTGTTCTTCAGGATAAAGGGTCAATAAATCCTCCTCTCGAGCCTGGTGGTCAAGATCATTTTGGCAAAGAAATGCAATTCTAAGGCCAGGTCGGATGGGGCTTTGAGCAACCTGGCTTAGTGGGAGGTGTCCCTGCCCACAGCAGGGGGAGTTGGAAAAAAATGATCTTTAAGGTCCCTTTCGACCCAAACCATTCTATGAAAGCACAAGAAACAAAAAAAAAAAAAAATAAAAAAAAAGATCCAAACCCAAGAAGAGAGAAGGGTGACATTTGCAGGCAAACAAAACGAGACACAAGAGCTTTGATCTTCAAGGATAAAGCTAGAAATAACCATGTAGCTATGGCTGCAAAGTGCAGGTTGAGGGCTGCCAAGTAAACCTCCAGCAGTTCTCCATGCCCATCCTCATTCTCAGCTTCATCTCCTGCCCACAACAGTGGGAAACAGAGAACAGCCCCAAGCGCAGCCCCCAGGGTTTAAAGGAAACAGTGGTTTGATCAAAAAAAAAAGTGTTTTCTCAAACTACTCACCCCACTAGAAATCCTAAACAGTGTTCTTACATAGCTGGAAGCGTTTAAAACATTAAGAAGTAAAAACAGATAAAGTAACATCTTAAAGAAAAGACTTTTAATGTAATACTATAACCCATACATGGACTGTTTAAAAAAAAAAATTAGAATGCAATGCAACCTTAAAGTGTATTCTACCATGACTTTTATCTAACCATCTTTCCTGTAATCTGAAATTTTAGTCAGTAGTGATGACAGATGGGCACAGAAAGTGAAGAAAGATTAATTGAATGGGGTGAAGGGCAAAAGACAAGAATATTTCTGAAGATTGTTTCCTCCCAATGTACAAATTTAACAAGTGTTTTCAAGTTTAGTTTAATTAAGCTATAATTACCTTCTGTGGAAGTGTTGGTGAGAAGACTGCTGCACAGCTGAAATAACATAGCAAGTATAATTACTCACCACCCCAATTAAAAAAAAAGCTTTTTGAGATGTTTCTACCAATAGCAAGAACAGTTTAAGTATTATTAAGCAGTATTTTAGCAGGTTTTTTTAATATCTATGTTACCTGATGGGTAAAAAGAAAAAAGCTACAGCAGGACAAGAACCATACATCAACTAACATTGCTAGCATTGCATTTCCCTTACTTAAAAAGCTACACTGAACACAGAATACCATGCATATACAGATATTACCAACTACTTTGAAATAACTGCTCTTCAGTATGGGGGAATTACCAGCTTGCCCTAAAAAATTTTTTCTTCTAGCTAAAGAAATGCTATAAAAAATGAAACAAAAAAAAGTCGAATACGTCGGCTTTATCAATACAGATGGGAAGTGTGTCAACTATAGCGTTCGCTCTGGAATCGTGGAGCATAGTTTCTGGCACTTTCATTCTCCTGCGTTGTGATTAAGTCTATAATAGCTGTCAGTACTGCCGTATCCCTGGATTTAATATCATTCCAGTTCACGGGACGTGGGTTTTCTATTTTCTCCTGTAGAAGATCATCGAGCTCTTGTCTTAAATTCTGCAAATAATTTGTTGGAATGAACAAAAAAAAGAAAAAACAAAAAAAGGAGACAGGCAATTAGAGCTACACACAACAGCATTACTACAGCAAGTTCAAATCCCTTGGGCCCTCTGTTCGCCTTATCTTTACACCTGCTGTTCTCCTATCAAATGATTTCAGCATTTGCTATCAAATGCCGCTTCTCAAAACTAGCAGTTTTTCCTTCTATGACAGATGACTATCTCTAGAAATGATAGTCTTTAACAGCCTATACACCCATTAGCTGAATATTTCAGGATTATAAATATTTGGGTTTAAAAAAAAAAAGCCAGATATGATTTCTAGGATGTAATATTGAACAAAGGGCTATTCAGCTCCTCCTTCCACTGGAACTTACTACTGGTAACTGAAGAGCCCCATCCTCATATTTCCATATCCTTGCGGAAATTCATGGACTGATCAAGTCATCCTACATCTTTAGCTGCGGAAAACTATGGAGATTAAGCTCTTCAAATCTCTCACTCTAAGACATGTTTATGAATCCTTTAAATCCCAACTATGACTCTTCTCTGAAGCTTCTATGTTTTTCAATATCCCCGTGAATTCTTCAGCAGAGGCTGCACAAGAACATAGCCATCTTCCCGATGCCTCAGACACAGCTTCATTCCCATTAGTCAGGCTATTACAGTGGAAACAAATAAAAAATAAATCTGACTGTCTGCTCCTGAGAACAAACATAAGGGAGTAGATTGTTTACTTCTGCCCAGTTTACTAGGCTATACAGACTGATCAGAATAATAAACATTTTAAATTAATTAACAACTCCCTGTAGTGATAAACCCATAGGTACCTAGTATATTTCTATTATTTTCAAATGTAGAAACCTCTAAGAAGAATCAGTGTTACACTAAGTCTTCCATTTACTTTATTATTAAACATAGTCACCTTAACTAAGTGCGCTATTCTTGCCGGAGACTGGAAAACAATCCATTCATCCACAGCGATGGTATCCTGATCTTTATCCTTCTGGATGGATATATCTCCTCCAAAGAACAAGAGACAGTATGGGGAGACCTCTGTACAATCATACAAGTAAATCTGCAAGACAACAAAATTGTCCGATCATCCTTCAAAACATCTGAAGTGATACGAGTAGCTCTTAATGACACTCATAACAGAATTCCTAAAGATCATTATTCACAGTCATTCATAAATTTGCAAGACCTATCTGAAGCAATGCAGTTGGAAAAGTTACAAGAAACAGATTAAATTACGTGCTCTAGGCAATCCTGCTTCAGCAGGGGAGTTGGACTAGATGATCTCTACGGTCCCTTCCAACTCTAGTAATTCAGTGAAATTCAGTAAACAAGAGCAAAAATGTACCCAAATACAGTCCTTCAAACAAACTAGTGAAATCAAACCAACAGCTCCATCACAATCTGAGGAAACAAAATTTTCAGCATATTCAGAAGTGTTACAGTGGTTTATAACAAAGAAAAAAAAAAACACATTTACACCTGCTATGCCAGAACCTTAAAAAAAAACCCCAAACCAATGTACAACACACCCACCACCCCCTACCCTCCCCCCAAAAAATCCCAACCACAAAGAAGATAGTAGTTATTTGTGGAACAATACCACCAGTATGACAAAGAACACAATCTGACAGCATGTAAAACGAATGACCCGAGACCGGAAGGCTTCAAACAATGGCACCGTTCACATCCCCTTTGAAGCCTGATCCAATCTTATTAGAGGGGTACAAAAATAAATTACACAAATATAAACCTTCACATACACTGCTAGTTCTCATCTTCAAATGGTACACAAGCCAGTTATAATGGAACTCTGTTTCTTCCACGTTAACTGATTTAGGATGAATATTAACTGTTCCATCTGTTTTGGTGCAAACTTTCACCCTTAAAAGAAAAAAAAAGTTTTTACTTTAGGATTGAAATAAGATCTTCGAAATTCAGCACAATCATGCCCAAAGTTAAAAAACCGCTCCAATTACATGCTAGGATACTAAACTCTGGCAGTACAAGGACATCCAAAGAAATCCAAAGAAACTTTAACTCCTTTCCCAAAAGAGTACAACTAAATCTACATTATCAATTTTTAGACACCTTTCTCTGCATTTAAGAAGTTTGAGTTCTTTGTGAAGAATTCTGTCATTCTCTCAAGTAGAAAAAACAAGTGGCATTCTTCTTCCAAATGAAGGACTCTCTCAGTTACTGAATTTGGTTACATAAACCAAGTTTCAAGCAACTTCTTGGAAAAACACTTAAGGAACTTCCATATCTGAATTCATTGCTCAGTGTTAAGCGGTGTCAGTATGGAACAAGGGACTGTTGACAGTGGTGGACATACCACTGTTAACCAGTCTAGAGTAGTAGCATACCTTGATTTGTACCACATGCCTTTGAACTAATCTGACTCAAGGGATAACCATCAGCTCCTTTGGTTATACTTAGTATCTGAAATCCCATTCCCTTTCTAACATAATAATGCCATCAGACAATAAAAGCAGAAACTAAGCACAATATATATGAAGCACAACTCTTCTCCTCCTTCCCACATTTCAGAGAGGTAATTCTTTGGGTCTGGATCACTGATATCTCCACTCCCCGTGTGCAGAAGTATTCTGCAAAAGACAGAAATCAGTGTTTGGGAGAGGAACAGCGGGTGGGCAAGCCTCCCTTGACACGTGGTTAGTGTAACAGATCTCTTGTTTAGCAGATGATAAAACTGAGCCTTCCTGGGCAGTTGGCTGATGCCGAGCTCCACCATGTGGCAAAGACACAGTGACACTGTAACCTGCATGGGCTTTGATAACTTACCACACTGGGGTGACTCCAGGGGCACAATGGACTCAGTATAAAAGGGAGCATCAACTGAGGAGCAGTGTCTGCTATAGATGGGTCTAAATTACACAACATAAGGTAGAATTCTGACTAGCTATTCTTACTCCTTTCATAGAAATAACGACTTGGGAGGGTTGCCTTTTTTTTTTTTTTAATTATAGGCATAATGATTGCTCCTAGCTTGCTGTTTCGACATTACACACCCAAAAAACATCATCCAAATGTTAACCCTTTGTTCTGCCTTAAATCAGGTCCATAAAGAAGGATGTCTATATTCTGACAAGTACACTGTTACTGTAACAGTTAATAAGAATAAACACTTTGATAAGTAGCGATAAATCCACAGTCCCATGCTCTCTCATCTACCCTTCTCAAATGAAGCAAGCCCCACCCGTGACTGAGCTACAAAGAGATACGTTCATGCACTCAAGCTATTGCTTCATCTTGCTGAACTACCTAGTGTAGAAAACACCTTGAACACAAAACAACATTAAATAAAATCCTTACATTTTTCTCTTTTTGCTGAAGCTTGGCCGGATCTTTGCAACTTTTGGATACAAACCAGCACAGATGACCGCTTTGAGCAACTTCTCATTATCTGCAGAAGACAGCAAAGTCAATAGCACAGTTCTGCAAACCGACATTTCAGCTATCAGAAATTTTCCATTTTCCCCCACTGTTTACCTGAGTTGGTGTTAGATTTGGGATCCTTGGGATCTCTGCTGTTCACAAATCCAGCTGCAAGGAGATGCTCAGCGAACTGTCCTTTCATGTTATGCAGCATCTAGGAAATAACAAGATTGATGCTGTGCCAAAAGGCTTCTCCTCTTTTCCCCACAGACATGATTTAAAACTGTCAGGATCTTACCTGCAGTGTATTTGAAGACAGGAAATATTCCCAGCAATAATCTTTCTCAGTTCTGAAACCACGACGCCGAGTCTCTTCCCAGCCCTAAAAATTAAAATAGCAGTTAAAAGGTGTTTATAAGTGAACATGTACCAAAAATGTGCAAGACAGCAAAAACTAGAGGTCACCAAACGATATATTTTTCTCTACAAGAAAGTAAATTCTTTCAACTCTTTGTTTTTATATATGCAGCACAGAATAGAAAACCACAACTTTATAACATTTTGAGTCAAAAACTTCCCTTTTCCATGGTGAGGGGTGAAATCTAGTTAAGTTTGCTAGAATTTAACAGTCCTGGGTAGAAACTGCATTCGAGGCCATTTATTTCCTCTATACAGCTAAATCTCCAACACTTTTGAAGTCACCTTCAGCCTCTTGCAGAGGCTGGAAAGACAAGAGTTAATGACTTTGGAAAGGTAACTGCAACATTATATTGTCTTTGTCTCTTTCATAGACTTATCTGCAAGAAAATAGGTTGTTGCACCTAAAGACAAGATTGATCAACATTAGAAAAATGAAAATTAGTTGCCTACCGTGAAAGCATTCACCACAGTTAGGTGATCACTTTTAGTGTTCTTGGACAGTTCCTTTCTTCTAGCATCTGCTACTTTCTCTTTGCCCTAAGAATAATTAGAACCTATAAAATATTCACGACTGACATGCCAGTTTTTTTCCCAGTTAAGGTACATATACACAGCAATATTTTGTATGCTACATCCAATGTTCTGTAGGCAAACACAATGCTTTATACTATGTGAAGGCAATCTTTTACTAATAAAAATGCAATTAACATGAAAATAGAATTAAAGTGCATTTAAACTATAACACCTCATTAAGTCCCAATATCCTTCTGAGATTCTTAAAATCTTGTGTGTAATTCTTGTCTTAGAAACTTTACCAGAGGAATGACAAAAGGGTCTTTGAAGCTGAGGCTGGCTGCAATGGTAAGCACTGGATCCAAGCAGCAGAATAAAGCTCCAAAGAGGATCATTTTTCCAATATGAGGTTCAACTGGTAATCGTGCTAAATGGACACCGAGTGGAGTCAGTTCTTCTTGTCTATCCAAAGCATTCTGTCAGAAAGGAAAAAAAAATAAAAAAAGGAAAACCGAATAAAGACTGTATTTGAAATGGTATTTCCTTGAAATAGGCACTAGTATACCTAGAGAACAAAGGAAAGCCTAATAGCTGGAGAACGCAGCCAGCTGTAATAAGGTATGGTAGGAAAATGACCAACCAAGTTATGAAGAAATAGAAATGTTCAATTAGAGCCAAGGAAATAGAAACCATCTTTAATTGTGTTTCAAGTGGTTTACTAGGGCTTAGAGTCCTTCTGGATGAAAATATGAAGAATTATTAATACTTGAGGCTATTCCTATCTCCTAATCAAGCTTATTTTTAGACTTGTATCTTGCCCTCTGTATCACTTCTGTTTTTATTTACTCTACCCTTTATTGCTCTACAGCATTGTCCCAGAACACCAGAGGCATGGCCAAATTTTAGTTTTATCTAAACATTTACAGCATCATGCCATAAGTCAAAATACTGCCCTTCATCTAAACTGGATGTTTCAATTTATTGCTACAACTGATTTGTACAAATAATACAAGGGCAAGAAGTCAGCAGTACAAATGTGTAGTTAAAAACTCTCCTTCCCCAGCATCCGAAGTGGTAATGACACACAAGATCTTTCTCCTATATACCTTATTTGCCCACAGAAAAAGTAACTCAAACTGTTGACTAATCTTGACTGGGACAGGAAAGCTGGGTGGAAGCAGCCATGAGCAGGGCCTTATAGAAGCAGCCAGTTAAATAAGTAAGTGTCCATAAGTAACTTAAATGCGAGGTGCATGAATACGTTCTGAGTCATTCAGAAAGTTCCTCAGGAACTACTCTATGCAGCTCAGAAACATCCTGTGAAATTATTTCCTGTGTTCAGTGAAGATATATAAAGGGTCTACACAATACAGTAACGGGTTGCAAGTGTCTAGACGTATATAATCAGAACTGTCTGATAACAAACACCGTAGTAACGTGGTTCTAAACAGATTTTTCCTTGCATGTACATTAAACAATACTTTACCAGCTCCATCAGATGATTTATGGCCAACATTACAGCATCACGAGATGGTGGATCCATTAGTTTGCTCAGAAAATAAGCAATTCCACCAAGCTTTAGAATCTGAAAGAAAAAAGAACAACAAAAACGTACAGCAATTGGAGAAAGATGCCCACCTAAAATTAGTGTGGTAACCATGCTAATTAAAGAAGTGAGAGTAACTCACAGCTTGAGTTGGAATTTCACTAATTAAGAACTAAGGACAAAAATAAAAATGTATTAACAATGAACAACATAAGGATCTATTCTTTATTCAGTGCACATACACATGGTATTCCTTATGCATGCTTGAGGAATTCAATACAAACTGCCAAAAAGGAAACTCACATCAGTTCTAAAACTGCTTTTCAGTAAAATTCTTTTAAGACACCATATTCCTTGACTCACTGGCATTCTCACTGACATGAAGCTCCCCTGACTGAATGATATTTGAGGGGAGAGGGGAAGAAGCACAGTCCAAATTTTTGATAATGCACTTCAGCTTTTATTCATACTAGACAATCTTACTTTTCCTGGGTTGGATGCATCTAGATACAAGTATGCATTTTGCAAAAGTTGCTGCAATTATTAGCTAAGTATATAGTACTTCTGGTGTAGCTGAATTTTGACTTGAAGAAAACCCTAGGCTCACAGTTGCGTTAACTTAATTTCTTAACCTCTTATTACAATGGAACAGTAAATAATAAATATGCTTGACAATTCATATGTTTACCTTGATTTGTAAACAGAGTTCTTCCAAAGGTGTCCTCAAGATCTCTGGTAACTGATAATCATCCAGAAGGCTAGCACGTAGTCCATTGTACAGATGATAACAGTGGCCTGGCTGAACTCTGGAATTATTTAAATGAACAATTTTTAAATTTTTTTTTTTTGTATGAGACTGTGACATTATGATTGTGTTTGTTTATAAACAGCTTTCCAGTCTGAAACACAGACCCATCAAAAGGAAAAAAGGCATGCAGAACATAGAAACCTCCTATCAACTGCTCGAAAGGAGTAATAAGAGACCAGAGAGGAGCTGTAATTCTGAACAAAAGAGAACATATTCCACAAGGTGTTTTGAGAGGGAGAAAAAAAATTGGTATATAGCTAAGTGATACTAATTTCTACGTAATTTTCACTTTATCGTATCATAGCCTCAAATCAGGTGTGAAGGCCAACACTACCAACAAAAATTTAGAAAATGCTGGACTTATTTGCCTCTAAGGAGGGAAACTCAAAGAGTTAAATGCAGCACAAGTTAAGTCAGCTTCCTAGAAAGAGAATGAAACCATACTTTCCATAAGAACAAGAGACAGTTGTGCTATCATCTCCTTCTAAACATCTGAATAACAAAGTAGGATCTTCAGCAGCATGTGCTCCAAGACTGATGGAAACTTAACATCACAAAACTTTTCTATCCCCCTTATTCTTACCTTCCTGCTCGACCTTTCCTCTGCTTGGCATTAGCTTTACTAACCCACTCTGCTGCCATTGTGCTAATGTTGTTTTGTGTGTCAAAGTGAGTTTCCTTTATTTTTCCACCATCTATAACGAATACGACGTCATCTATTGTTATGCTGTTTAAAAAAAAAAGAGAAAAAGTGCAATTCTTCATCTTTGCAAGCTTAATCTAAAGGGTTCAGACTCTTTACCTTCCCCCAAACCATAAGCCAACAATAAAAAAAAAAAAAAATTGTGTTTGGAATTTCGTTAAGAATTACGTTACTAAACTGTTCAAGAAAGAACTTGATTTATTCTCCTAGGTCTGGCAGAAGTGCCTCCACGGGGTTAGGAAGTCTGCAGAGAGGACAGGCAGCTCAGATTTATCATATCCAACAAAGGCAAATCTTTATAGTAACATCCACGTTTTAATTGTTTAGAACAATTAAAGGAAAACTCTTGTTTAGTCTATAAACATTTCTAAAGATAAACTGTTATAAGTGAATGGTACAAATACAAAACCCTGTATTTTGGAAATATTAAACAGATTTATACTTTAGATTATGGCTTTTGTTTGTTTTATTAAACATATAGCTTTTTTCTGTCTTCATAGCTCTTTACCTAGTCTCTGCAATGTTGGTAGCAATCACAATTTTCCTTACTCCTGGCGGGGTCTTCTTAAAAACCTGTAATTATCCACAGCCCATTTATATGTTTGCCAAAACCACACATAAACTTAATTTTTTTTGTAGTTGTGAAATGTTACTTTATTGCATAACAACATAAGAAAAGCATACCTGAGTCTGGTTAACAGTAGGCATCAATGAATGTAAAGGTATGATAATAAACCTATCTGAAAATTAAAAATCAGTAAGAAATACAATATAAGCACAGAAATTTTAACAGGAACATCATGTATGCAGAATAGAGAAAATACGCTGCAACTAAGATTACTGTTTCATATCCTGAATGTACACTTATAGATATCATAATGGCAAACTCTAAAGTAAAAACATATAAAAGAAATTTAAGTTTAAGAAAATATATGGAGTTAAGTACAGTAATTTATATTTTAAAATCCTCAAATTATTTAACAATTACTCAAGTTTAATAAATAAACCGACGCTCTTAGTCTTTCAATACATTGAAATTCTTTATCTATGGAATGTACACAATGCAAACTCTAAAGACGACTGTGTGAATAGCCAAGAGCATAGTTATACAAGTTAGATGAAAATAGCAGTTTGCACAAAGGACAAATTAAAGCATATCAGATAGACAGAGTATTTTAGTGTCCAATAAAAAAGCTTCTAGGAATAACAAGATTTAAAGGAACTATCAGCAAAACAGTAGACAGAAGCTGCTGAAGAATTGAAAGAAAACAAATAGAGAATGAAGGGAGTTTAGTTTTGAATGGAAGTTATCAGAGCTACAAGAAAGGTCAAAAGGAAAAAGTTGCAGGTCTGAGATTCTTCTTCAGATTGTTCATTCCTACACTGAGGAAAATGAGTTATTGTCATTAGCAGATGAAAGATACCATATGTCCACAGAAATGCAAAAAATGCTGAACACACTACAATCATTTTAAGATGAAAAAAAATAAATCCAGTGCAATACCAGCAACCACATGCAAATATTAAGTTTGCCACTAATGCTACTGCTAGAATTCCTATGTAAAATTTGGGCTTTACCTGACTTAAACATGACTTGTGACATCAAGAGATCATGCAAAGTGCTAATGTTGTCCCAGCCTGGAAGAAACACTAGAATTGCACCATCCTATACATAAAAGAGGGAGTGAAGGGAGAAGAGGTTAGAATAAATTATATGCTATGCAAAGAACCAGCTACTTGCACACTGATTTATAAATAGACAGGTGGTATTTTAAATCCTGTTAACTCAAATTCAGAACAAAGTTTATGAGGTTGTTTTCTATAAAAGAGTTAGTTACATATATTTAGCTGAACATAATAAATAAAAATTTGATTGCAAACATTTTCGCCTGCAGTCTTTTAAACACCACCATGTCAACACTAGAATTTTAGCTGCAAATAAAACAGAAAAACTAATGTATAATTTTCAACACAGGAAGAACAAAATACAAAATAGCAATCGATCCTTCTTATCCACAGCTCAAATCATTTATCAACTGAAATATTAAATTATTTAATATTTTTAATAATCACAATTATCTTTAAGGAATCAGCCAAGGTGTGAGCTCTCCCACAGATGTTTTTGAACACAGAAAAAAAACATAACTTCAGGTTTTGACAATTTACATACATTATACCTATAGTAAAAGAAATTATTCTTCATTTGTCACTGCTTCATGCACAGGATCCTTCTAATATTAATATTCTGATAATGTTACTATTCTATAACAAGGTAAGGCACATTTGGGGATAACAATGCAGCTGTATTAACTACTAATTTTGATAAGTTGAAAGCTGGAAGTGTCTCCTAGCTGTGTGTTTGCTAAGTTTGACTAGACTTTTGCTAGGCTGTATAAAAATTCAGTCTTCACAGCACTGAAGTCATCTTTAAATTACTCAGGCAGAAAACTATTAAAGCCAACTGCACTGTGTAGATATGAGGCAGTGAACATTAACTCTTAAGAATTGCTCCTGCCTTTTGCCTCCTATTGCTGAGAAATTAAAAACAGAGATAAAGTTGAGCACTAAAGAGGTTTTCAGTTTTCTGCAGCTATTTCACAAAACGTAACTTTTACTACATACTACAAAGAACACTACCTTTGACAAACACGTAGTCATGAAAAGAACTAAAAGTTAAAATTTAATTTGTAATTCTATTACTTCCCATCAAATAACTAAGGCATACAATCAATTTGAAGGCTTTTCTAAAAGCTTAGCCAGAAAAAACAAAACAAACAAACAAATTGCAGCAATCTGAATCCAAATGGCACCCAAACCTTCAGATATCTATCCTGGTCTATTTAAGAGACAATCCCTACTGTCAGTGAAAGGATTCAGGCTCTATTTTTCCCCTTGCTCAAAAGGGACCATAAATGAGCATATCAAACATACTTTTACGTTTTTCAAGTTTAATACACAGCACTCATTAATACCTCCAACCCCTACTCAAGAAAATGCTTATATGAGTGCTCCCCTGTAAACATGAATTCTATCCCATCATTTCAATAAACACAGTTAACTAACCATGTTCTAAACTCAAGGTTTAAATAGCAACTAAATATGTAAAGCTGTTGATTACTTCTCAGAATAGCAAAATAAAAAGTTACTATTCTTTGTATCTTTATAATAAGCCAAACTATCAGCTCTGACACTCCCAACAGCCACTGAGAACAATTCAGTCACATGATTAAATTGTGATCATAGGAGACTTCAGTTTACCTCTTCTTCCAAAACAATGTGTCTGATAAGTGCTGCTATAAGGTCAAGGTCAACCTTGTCATCATCCATCATTTCCAAGGCATCTATAGTACTTGCTGAATACCTACAGGCATTGAAAGAATATACATTAGTAACTTTATTAACAAACAAAATCATGCTTCTACTATAAGACTCTACAATCTCGCATCTAAGTAGCCCACTGCTGTTCAATTTCTTTTCAAGATTTCTCTCAAAGAAAAAGACTGAAGAGGAGGACAATTCATCAGAAGAGAACTGATGACCAAAGCTCAAGCAGCCTAATGTGTTGAAGACTGCAATGGGCAATACCAACGTCAACAGCAAGCAACTTGACAGCTCTAAGTTCTCTTAGATGCAAAGGTAGCCACTTCTCTGTGTTAACTCCAAAGCACTTCAACAGTTGCCAGCCAAGTCTTCTGGCAATTCCATCATTATTGTTTTCAATAGCAGCAACTATGCATCCTCAATAAAAAGCACAGTAATAGAATCTCATTTATGTTTCTCAGTTACAAAGCGTCTAAAATCACATAAGAGTAACTTGAGAACAACCTGCCCCGCAGCTGCCTTAGGTAGTCTGGCCATCGTTCCCTGTAGATTTCCTCTTTTTCTTCTTTTTCTGGTCTGCTTACATGTCCTTGCATGAAACCTTTCTTCCACCGTGGCCGACGGTCTGTGCTTTCTGGAGTATATCTTAAATGTAAATAACAAGCATAATTAAATTTTGAAACTAAGAGTCATTTAAAGCCAGCTGCATAGTAGTTTTCCAAACCACAGAAAATATGCAGCGCTTTAGCTATAAAATGTAAATAAGATTCTTAATTTTCTTTTCTGTAAGAAATCTTAGAAAAACAGATACCATTTCTAGTAAGCATGAGAATGGGTAGGAAAAAAAGTTTGAACAAACAGAAAGACTAGCTTGATTTAGTAGCCTGAAAACTCACCGCTCCAAAATAAAAGTTTTTTTTCCTCCTCGAGACAATAATTCCAGGTTACTATGTATAAAAGCTTTGAAACGTCCATTGTTGTGTTTTTCAACAGAAAACCTTTCTAATTTTTCCACAGATTATTTATAGCAAGATAATCTTTGAAAAGATATACTACACAAAAAAAACCCCACACCTTAAAATACTGTCTATAACGGCATTCAGAAAATACACTTACCTCAACTTCTCAATTACATCCTCAAGAAGATACTCCACTACAGGGAAAGTGAAGCCAGGTATGTGAATCATTGGACAATTATCTGTGGAGGATGACATAACTCAGTTTTTAAACAGCAAATAAAACACTGTACTCAGATAACAAAGGCAAGAAACATTCTTTGCTATTTTTGCAATATAGTTGCCAAGTCTAAAAGGGGGTTTTGTTTTTAAATTCTTGCAGAAGATGCCCAATTAAATTGGAAATAAAGTTGCTGAATAAAAAAAGCAAAGGTAGCAAGCAGTATATTGCTCTCTGGCATATTCTTCTGGTTCCAGCTACAGGATAAAGCTGGAAGACTGAATAACTAAAGGCTTCAATCTGGTTGCCCACTCACACCATATCTTCTAAAATATGGCAAGTATTAGTCAATATTAAAACACTCTGGACATACTGTTTCCACGATATGTCTGAATAGCAAATACAGAAGCATCATATGCTCATGATGAGCTAAAATTAAGGGAATAAGCATCTCCATTAGCTGGCATTTGTAAAATTGAAGTTATTACCTCTTTTGATAAAAATCAGTCCTAAAATTTGAGAACTACAGTACACCATAGAAGCCTAAATTACTTAAGAGGAACATTCATAGGAAGCATTTCACCTACCAAAATACTCTGAAAACTTCTCTGCATTTAAAGTAGCACTCATGAGTATTACTTTCAGATCCAAACGAATGTTCAGAAGATCTTTAATAATGCTCATTAGAACATCTGATTGAAGATTTCTTTCATGAATTTCATCAAGGACTACATGACTAATGCTGGACAAGTGCCTAAAATAGGACAGCAGGAAATTAAACATTTGTTTTTAGCAAAATTTAAAAAAAAAACAGCAGAGACTGTTAGAAACAATTCAGTAGTCAAGTCATTTCATAATTGTATTCAGTTTTTTTATTAAATAGGAAAAAACTTACTTATCTGACTGGAGCCACTGTAGGACAATTCCTGTGGTACAGTACAAAATTGAACCTTGTTTCCTTGGTAACCGACTGAAAGAGATACATTAAGAATTCCTCAGTTCTCTTCTGTACTTTGCAAAGTACTTTAAAAGCTTAAAATCAAAATGCAGATAGTCATTACAGACATTATGAAATATGTCCTCATTCTCTAATTTGCTCACTTAGAGTTCAATTGGTGGAACGGGAAATTAGGCCACAGTTGCAGCATATTTGTTGATGGGAAATGAACTACTTGTAATTTGACAGAAGCCCTGACTTCCCAGACATCATTTTTCATCATTTGCACATTGATCTTCCGACTCCAACTTCTTATAGCTATCTCAGTGCAGCACAGATGACAGGTAAATATACAGCAGTGTAACATTCTTGATCAAACAGTAAATAAAAATATAAATGAGATTCTATAAGCTCAAATTAAAATGCTGAAAGGACTAAACTGTCATCTCTCACCGGCAGTTTTCTCCCTCAACGATAACTGAGGTTCCATTATTTGCTGGTAATGTTTCAGATATTTTTTTAAAATTACCAATGACTGCAAATGTGATAGCTTTTGCTCTATGGGACTAGGTCTACGAACTCTTATCAACACACCTAACTTCATTACCTGATCCTAGTGGGATTACTCAATAGATAAGTGTAGCTAATACATAATTTTCCCCAGAAATATGGGCTATAGTATTCTTTTCTTTAGCGTTTCCATTTTTTCTTTGAAATTAATGGACTAGGGACATCAGTTTTATCTATAGCAGAATCTTTTAGAAGATCTGAAAAAAGGACTTACTAGACAAAGTATAACGTGGTGCTAGCCACTGTTATACATTGCATAAAATACAATAATCACACTCAAACTTTTTGCTAAGTTTCAGAAGCCTTATTCCCTACACCAGCTATTCAAAGAAATTCCTTTTGGAGAAAATATCAGAATGAAAGCAGCCATCTATGTAATGAACTATTTTTCAAATTGTCTTGCTTGAGTCACAACAGATACCACTGTACACCAATGCGCAAAAACTGCCACGGGAGCCTCTCTCACCTCTGGAGACGTATTTGGTATCCTGTACTCTTGCCGTTACCACACACTTCTGCCCTTTCAGCGGCGACTCTCTCAGCCACCTTAGGAAAATAAAATCAAAATAGCACGTTAAAAAAAATATTTACAAAATCCCACAAGGCTGATCTATGATTTCACTACTCATCAGCAGGAAATGCCTCTAACCTGAAAAACAAACACCCTGAAAATCACCTTTTCTCCTCTACTGAGGACAGTGTTTCCTGCCAGTAACCCAAGACGAGGTTTGTGACCCAGGACATATTTTGAAGACAGACAACCACTGAGGCATTAGCAATATGCTTCCCCTTTCATCAAGGCAAGCTATTCCTCATGGGAAGCACGGTTCTATAATCATTTGATACTTCACTATCAAGAAGAGTAACTACTGCGCACTTAAAAGCCAAAGTCTTTCTTGCTCATTAATATACCTCTGACAGGCTGGACACAACATTTGCACTGCCCAAATCCATTAAAGCTTAAGATATAAACCATCACGAAATTCAGGGAAGACTGAAGCCTGCAGTGCCAGCACTTTATCAATGACCAAAACCTACAAAATGTCAAATTAATGTATATTAACACAAGCGTTATTTGCAATAGAATTTAAGATGGCTGAAAACAAACACACAGAAGGTCATCTTCACTGTCCACTACAGGCTGAATGCTTATCTTGAGCTTTAAATTTAGCATGAGCATATGTGATGGCAGAGGAGTTTCTCTAAAAGATGCACAGTACCTATCTGGTCATCGGAAATTTTTTCAGATCTTAGCTTCAAATAATCTAGCAGACTGTATACTCAGTTCATCAACTTGCCCACGGATCCTAGGCCCAGTAAGAACCATATTTTCAGTGATTCTAAGCAAGGTAGTAATTTTTCCTCAAATGTGTTCAAGGGGGAAGTAAAAAAAAAAAAAAAAAAAATCTCACAAGAAGTTATGTTAGTTTGTCAAATAGCACTTACCGAGATAGCGCTGATCCTCCTAGGCTGAGTACAAACAATCCTGCACGTAGACCCTTTCCCTCGCTCTATGTAATCGTCCAGGATGAACTGTGTAACTTGGGTGGTCTTTCCGCAACCCGTTTCACCACTTATCACAGTTACTCGATTATTGTTTATGAGGTTTACAAGCTCCTGTTTCCAAGCAAAGAGAAAACATATATAGTATTGTTATTCAAAACAGATTTTAGAAGGATTTTGACAATACTCTGCTACTGTGTGGTGAACTTAGAAGAAAGCATCACAGCAACTAAAGAAATAGATACTCATCTGTTTCTCATAATATTAAAAAAAGTTATACTTTGAACTACAGAACTACTTTTTCTGCACGCTTGCACTTCACATGTGTAAGGTTTAAAGCATATAAAATCTGAATACTAGTTTTAAATATTTAAGATCCTATGTGAAAAAAAACCCACAAAAATACTGAAAGAAAAAGCCTGAAATAAATTTTTAACTTTTCTCCCTCCTTGCCTACTGTATGTCTTTGGTGACTGAAAATAAGTGCTTTCTGTTGATTTCAAGGCTGTACTAACTGAAGATTTTCAGAGTAACACCTTATTGTTTCTTATACTGACAGGACCATATTTCTTACACTCCTGTCCTCTACCTCCCAATCCAGAGGACTGTAAAGAGGAATATAACTATTTTAAGAACCAAAAATTAATAGGAAGGACCATGTTATGACAAATACGCTAACTTTAGAAAAGAAGTTCAATAATCATTCATTGAACCTGCAAAAGAAAACTAACAGAGTACTTGTAATACCTATTTCATACAGGTGACATAAAATGAAGAATTAACATCTATTAATAACAACCTATACTGTCATTGATTTTATATTCTGCCTGGGAAATTAATGGCAGTAACAGCCAGCAGTACAGCCATAAAGTCTGTGATTAAAAAAGAAAAAGGCTTAATCTGCATTATATTCAATTCTAAATTGGGCAAATGATCAACAAATGGCCACAATTTTATCTATGTAACAAAATGAATGCGTGATAGTTTATGCAGTGGTCAACTACTCTATATAAAATCCAAGTGACTAGGAACATTCTAGAAATTTAACTGGCAGAGAAAGAAGACAAGACTTGTACTTTAAAATAATTTTTTTTTTTAAAAAAAAAGGAAAAGTGTACTTCAATGTATCTAGCATCCAATACCATTTTCATGAATAATGCTGCCCCTACTGATAAAACTGTAACTAGCCGCAGAGTAACTGTGCTCACATCACAAAACAGTGAACCCAAGCTACTTTCTAGAAAGAGGTCAAATCCAGTGTCAGAACTGGGAGAACTTCAGTGCCTTCATAAATGACAATAAAGGTTTCCTGTTGGTCCCAGTTACACAACTGCTTCCTCCTATTTTAAAACACAACAACAGTAATGCATATTCTTTCAAATTAAATACATTTACCTGTCTCATCCCATATGAAGGGAGTTTCTCTCGGAATCTCTGGGGAAAAAGAAAGTAACAGGATCTTTAAACACCTTTTCAGCACTGAAAGATTTCAACTATGATCCAAGGTAAACCGAGAAACAACATAACAGACTGTCAGGCTAATATTCATATAAACACGGACCTTCTAGAAATAAGTTTAATTCCATCCACGTTTTCAGTTTCATTACATCTAGCAAAATTATTTAAAACCAACAGTTTTAAATAATACGTAAAGAGGTATGTACATACCGTTGCAAGACTGGGGCCTTAGATTAAAGGGAGAACTGCCAGTAAGACTTTTATTTGACAACTTTATATATGGCTGTTAGAACAACATAAACTACATTTTTAAGAGGCAATTCCTTCAGAGCCCATTTTTGCGCTTTCAGCTTTAGACATATATGCAGGGGTACAATCCATTAAAAAACAAATTGGAAAACCTCACCCAACCAGACAACATACAAGACTCAAATTTTAGATTTTATGCTGTCATCAATTGTCACTGAAAGCCTGTTGATTTTTTTTAAATAGTTGTCATATCGATAGGTATGCATTTTGTAAATTCTGAAGATAATTTTCAGCCAAAGTAACATCATGACAACCTCCTAGTAAATATATTGCAAGAAGTTATGTTTTCTGATTAGTTTAGTTTAAAGAAAAAAGGAATAAAAATCCAAAAACCTTTCCACTTAACACGTGGAAATGTACCTGCATTTCAATATATCTAGGATCAGATTTCTTCTTTCTTAAGTCTTCCTTAAGTTGCTCATCTAAATCAGTATCTTGCTCATTTTTTTCATAGAGATATTCCACATCCCGATCAAGAAATGTTTTTTCCAAGACTGGTCTCTGTTTTACAGGAGCTTTTTCAGTATCAGGTTTCACTTTTGCGGGCTGTTCTGGAGTAGGTCTGAAAAAAGTGCAGAGAACAGAAAGGTCAAAGGTTATCCAAAGCTGTGCCTGGACCCTGTGGTGAGCACACTCTACCTTTCAAGGCAAACCTGAAATCTGTTTTGAGGCATTACAGCCAGGGGTTACTTGGCCATCAGCTGATGAGAATACGGCGCGTGCTGTTATAACAACTGAAGTCTGCAAATTATCTGCCATCAAAAGTTTTACATCGGTATCTAGAAATGTAAGATGATCTTTTGTATCATATTAAGCTAACAGAGCAACAAAACTTCTCCAGGGACTCGCTGCCTAACCCGCTGTCAGAACCACTCACTGCCCTGGAACTGAATCACTCAGAACGGAGACCCAACCACCTCCTGTCAGTGGACACGGGTAACACACACAGCTGCCCATTTCACTGCCATCATTCAACACCCTTTAAGTGCTAAGAATGACTGAGAAAACATTCCAAGACTGTACAATAACTGAAAAATGAAGTCAAATGCCACCTCTGGAAGAGTAATTCCAGAGGCCAGGGGATCTGAAAAATTCCATGTATCTACTCAAGTAGGCCTGCAGATCAGTTATGGGATTTTATGAATTTAAGTAAAAGTTTAACACCCTAAACTCAACAACAATCTGAAAGAGTTTAGAACAACACTTACAACCAACAGTTTCAGTATGACAATACACGTAGAGAAAACTAAGTATATTTGTTAACCTAACTCACTCACTAAATATAAACACCTTCTGACATATCTTCCTATCAGTTTGTGGTAAGTTTAATACAAAGTAACAAAAGCATTAGTAATTGTTTCTCTTTACCCTTCTTCATCCCCAGACCACCAGGACATGGCTTCTTGCTCCTTTTCATTTTTAGTTTGAACAGTATTCAACAGTTGCACAATCTGCTCTTCCCTGCGTTCATCCATACGCACGACAGCTCTCTAGTGAAAAAAAAAAAAAAAAAAGTACAATTTTCATCAACATGTACTCAGCATATCACAGAATGCTTTGGGTTGCAGAGCATCTTAAAGAGCATCCAGTTCCAACACCCTCTCATGGGCAGGGACATCTTCAACTAGACCAGGTTGCCCAAAGCCCCATCCAGCCTGGCCTTGAACACCTCCAGGGATGGGGCAGCCACAGCTTCTCTGGGCAACCACTCCCACTGTCTCACCACCCTCATGGTAAAGAATTTCTTCTTAATATCTAGTATAAATCTTCCCTCTTTCAGCTTAAAACCATAGCCCCTTGGCCTATTTCTCCCTGATAGAGTCCCTCCCCATCTCTCCTGTAGCCCCTTTAGGGACTGGAAGGGGCTCTAAGGTCTCCCCAGAGCCTTCTCTTCTCCAGGCTGAACAACCCCAACTCTCTCAGACAAATAAGAGGAATAATAAAATGTAATATCGACAGATATTACATTATTAACACTTCGATGTCATTCTCAACCTAGCCAGACTCTCGCCACGATGGGAAACTCCTCACAGCAACGGATGAGGCCGAGCTCTCCCGCCGGCCCCCGCTTCCCGCTGCCCCTCCTCCCCTTCTGCCTCGGGGAGCGGGACGAAACGCCCTCGGGCCGCGGCGGCCCGAGGGGGCACCGATGCTGCTGCTGCTGCTGCCGCCGCCTCGGCAGAGGGGCCTCGCCCGCCGCCGCCCCTCACCTGCTGCCGGTCCGTCTCCTTGCTCTTCTGGCCCTGCTTCCGCGCGTACCACAGCCCGATCTCGCGGCCCTTGAGGTGGCTGGGGTGGCGTCCCCGGCCGCCGCCGCGGCCCCCGTGCCCCCCCGCCGAGGATGAGGAGGAGGAGGCGGCGCCACCTCCGCCATCGCCGCCGCGGCCCCGTCCCCAGTCCCGGCGGTGCTCGTAGCTCATGGCCGCCCGGCAGCCGGCTCGCAGCGCCACCACCGCCCGCCTCATCCGCCGCCTCACTTCCGCCCGCCGACCCGCCCCGCGCCACAGCGCACCGCCCCTTCTGCCATGGGTTCGAGTCCCGCGCCCGCCGCCAACCACAGCTGGGAGTAACGCATAACAGCGATTAAATAAGGTAATACAGTCACTGCAGGATGTCACTGAACTTCATCCTGCATTAACACCTCATCTTGCCTCCATTTACAGGCCCAATATTTGATTTCCCTTCCAGAGACTGCAAATATTATTTTAAGGAAACAGTAAATGTTGGTCTCCATCACTACATAGGGGGTTATTACTCTTTCTGTGTACCCAAAAGGCAGGTATTCCTAGTGTTTCTTTTTTAAATAAAACATACAAATGTAAATAGCTACCAGTTCTGGGTCTGCTGGCTGATCGCTGCTGTATGTGGTATACTTTGTCCATGTTCTCTGGAGTGTTAAATGAAACCTATGAAATTATTCACCAAATTATTACTCTTCCAACAGTTAATTAATGTTCTTTTTGTTTCCTTGAGCACTATTGTGCAGTTATAAATGCTTCTTCAATCTCATTTCTTTACATATTCTTTTGCTTTTTCTTCTTTAGTGATATGATTTACATTTGTTTAAAAATTACTAGCATTCAGATCTCTGAAATACAATGTTACGCACAGATTCTCAAACTTCTTTTGGGTAAAGGACTGCTTCTTTCAAAGGAAACTGTTCTCTCTTTTTTTCTCTGCCTACCTTTGTACCTATAGTTAGTACAACACCTCCCAGCAGTTGGCTATGTAAAGAAATAAGAATTAGCTGCTAAAGATCTATATTTTTCCTTTACCCTCACAAAATGCTTTATGCATCCAAATAGCTGCTTGTCTTGCTGCTAGGCTTATCCTTTTCCATGCTTAAGGAAATGCATGGAATTCGTGGCCACAGATTCCTGTGGCTTTAAGACACGCAAACCAAAACCACATCACCTTGTCACAGCACACATCTGTAGCCTTGTACTCGGACACCTCAGGTGATGGACCTAAATGACAAGGAGCTCCTATTAGTGACCAAGGCAGTAGGTGGCAGATGGCAGACCTGGCCTGTTCCTCCAAGGAGAAAAATGCACTGTGCTGGAGACTGCAGAGCACCGCAGTGTCCTGTACGGATCTACCCACTCACCCACAGCTGATCTGTACGTCTGCAGAAGAGCACGGCGTCACACCATGGTCTTGCACAGGAGGGTTTGTGCAAGAAACATCGCGGCATCTTTTTTTAGTCCTACCCTTTCAGGTACAAGGAAATCTCAGAGAAGCTCGGGTTTTAATTTCAATAAAAGGACAAGTAAGGAATAGACAGCAAGGTCTCTGAACCATCAGCACAGTGAGTAGCTGAATTTTGGGTGAGGTTACCTGAAGAAAAGAGGGAAAAGGAGGGGACCAAGAACAGAGATTACAAGGACTGAAGGATCCCGAGGAAGATCATCTGAAAGGCAAATTACCGGAAGAAGCGTGGGAGAGAAATGAGAGAGCTCAGAGGAAATACACTTCTTCTTTACTTCTCCGTTTCTCAGCCTGCATCTGCAGCTTAATGCAGTCTGGGGAAGCACACTCCACAGCTTCTTGCGCTCATCATCCTACGTAAACTAACAGTCATTCCACAGCATTCTTCAAATCCCACAGTGGCAACCAACTAAGCAGTAAAAAAGAGCCAAAGAAAATTAGTGCAAAATAAATAATTCTGAAGTCTAAGAAATGTTAAAAGATCCCTTGATGTCACTAGCATACCTATACAGGCCAAACAAGGGAGAAGGGCACAAGTCCATCAGAAAGGACAGATGAGATAGGATCCCAATAGGAAAACATACCCTGCTGCTCAGGTATGAACTTCCATGTCAGTGGCATGGCACACAAAGGAGCTTGCCTTCCAGGCCTTCTTTAGCCTGTAGGTGAATATAAATTGGGGCAATTATTGTCTCCAGTTCTGTTATTTAGATGTACCAGAAGAGGAGACGTGCCTGATTCTAATCTGAAACTAGCAAAGCCTGGAATGAGAGGGCCCCTGGTGACTAGCCGTAACATGTGCCACCAGCCAGGCTCTCAGACACTGCTTGACTGAGACACACCATTGCATCTCATGTTAGGTTCTGCATGCCTAGGCAAGCTGTCAGAAACCTGGATTTGTCTGTTGTATCTCCTTAAAAATACTGAACAAAAATGTTCTAGTGTTACTTTGAATCACCCCAGTCACTTATCAGATTTATTGTTTGATCCAGTATTTCTTCATGATAGTGTATTTGGACACCTAAGCAATGCACACATTTGAAATAAATGGGATTTTAGTGCAAAAGGAAATTTCCAGATGCATGCATGTACCTACTGCATTTCAGCCACATCTTTTTAACACTGCAAAAAAACCCCACTCTGTAAAGAAAAAATTACAAATTCAAATATTTTTAGTAGATTTAGATGTTGGAAAGAGAGTAAATGTGCATCTATTAATGTATAGGTCATTCTGACAAGATATATTTCTTTAAATTATCTCAGTGGTTTGCATATTACTGGGCCTTTTCAACTCCTCCTAACCACTCCTCACATGCACTTCAGTAGCACACTATCAAGATGTAAAGTAATGCATCTGCACAGAATGGTCTCTACGCAGCAGCATGCTCTCAAAGAGGACAGAAAACAATGTTGTCCTTTCAGTAACTTTGAAGTAACATTCCTTGAAGTCAAATTCCTAAGAAGGAAACACGAAAACTGGCAGGTAAACACTGAGAAGGGGGAGACACAATAGAAGAGGATCCCACGTTAGAGCTCTCACTCCAGCAAGTAAATCTTGCTCCTGCACGCCCACAGCACTGCAGTCAGTTGGACTGTCTGCATGAGTAAAGATTATTTGTGCAAGGGCTGAAGGTCTTCACAATTACTTTGTTTTATAAAACACAGAGTGTACAACATGCAGGAGTATACAGACACAGGTACTGTAATTCTTGTAGGAGCTGTTGCTTGAGTCTAGAAAAGCAGAATTTATTCTGCTCTGCAAAATTCATTAAGAGAGAGGAACGTAACACTCAAACCCTTATCTTGGAAATCATTACAGTGATACACACCGGGAAGTGAAATCATGTTCCAGAAACTATGTATCAACCCCAAATCTATAAGGGTAACATAACATATAAGTAACATATATTATCTTATTATGAAATTACTGTTGCTTTGAAATAGTATGATGCTGTAAGATATTTTCTATCAATATTAGTATAGAAAATTTCTATTTCAGTACCTGACTGTATCTTTTATCTCAAGAAGCACAATCTTTTGAGGCATTTTGGATTCTTGGGCCTGGCCCTACTTATACATTTTTCTTGTAATGTTACTGCAATGTTATTCTCAGTGTACATGAGTGCCACTGAAAGGAAACTCTGACTGGATATACTGCTTACCAAAGATTATCTCAAAAATTATTTCTGAGTTTTTTTGTTTTCTATCCTTTGCATTATTCAACAGCCCACGTCCTCAGGGGAAGCCCAGGTGCTGATTAAGGTCACATTTTCCAAGGGATTTTTTTTCTATCAGTTGCTGTGGAGTCTGAACAGAGATGAGGTCTCTTTCAAGTCACCTTCAAATGCTCATTGACAAGCACTTTGCTGTCAAATGTCATGCTGTCACTGAAATACATTAAAAGGTCAGACAGAGGAAAAACAACAGAGAAGGTTGAATTTTTTTTTCCTTAAAAACTATTATAAAATTCTTGTTTAAAAAATTAGGTCCAAATACATTTCATGAAATGATAAAGACACCTTAACACTTACATGAATAACCAGGAGCAAATTTTCTCAAACAGCAAGTTTCCTGGTGCTTTGTGCAAGGAGCTGATATCTACTCAATAATTACAACTTGGCTTTTCAGACATTTAAAAATGTTTAATGATGTAAGTCATTTAGAGCAAAAAACAAAACAATCAGACATTCATACATTATCAAATTTACAGATTCATTAAAGAAAATGTTATGTTTTATTACAGCAGCAAGACAACACTCTACAATTGGGTCAAGATCGGGGTTGCAGCTATGTGGAATTTTAATACCACCAAATTTTAACCCTTTGTAAATATATCCATCAGAGATTAACATATCAGGACATAAACTTATTAACACCATCCAAATCACTTCCAGGGGAAAAAAAGAACACCTGAGCAATCTACAGCTGTGAAGGAGTGCATCCTCCCTCACAACTGTGCTACTTTTATCTGGATTGAGTGTGTCTGTTGCTATAAAGATACCTTCTGTGGTCCTTCTACAGAACACAAAGAAAAGCAACACATTCAGAGACAGCAGAATGTGTCCTTCTGCTCTCTGGGTATGGATATGGATTTATTCAATAGACTTACCACTAACTGCTCCTTCTACTCTAGTTTCTTGTTAGATCTGAAATATAACATAGCATCTCAGTGGAACTAAGGGCCTTGAAGCAGTCGTAAGAGAAAGAACCCTTGTTTTCACCTTGGAAAGGCAGCACACAAAGCACAACTTGCAGAGTGATCCGTCTTTATCACAGCAACCTGCAGTCTTCAAACCCTAATTTTCTTCAGTGCTACATCACTGTCACACCAGCATAGCCCCACTGATCACGACGGCAGGCCTGATTTATGCTGGTGAAGTAGGAAGGGAAGTCACCTGCTTGTTTTCATGCCTCCATATCGAATGCTGAGTGCAAACAGACACAGGATTTGCCACTTTTGCTCTGTCTGTTCATAACCCATAAAGGAATCCTGAATAGGATTGTGCTTATTTTCCCTTGCATGTTCTCACTGAGTGGAAAATTGCAGACATCTGTTGTCACATGTACCACTAGAAATTAAATTTTTTCATTAAAGAAGTAGTATAATTTTTAACCAACCTGTGGAAAGTCCTGGGAGTATATTTACCTCTGTTTAACCAAAATGAATGACAATCAATCAGAAAGAAAAGCTCTCAGTCAAAATACACAAGCATTTCAAGCATATGCAGTATACTTAACATAAGACTTTAGGTGTCCATTCTCTGTTTCTGCCTTGGCTTGTTTGAATTTGACACAAATTAGAATATTCACTGGTTTAAGGTTGGTTGTAGACTTAGTTCTATGTTCTTTATAAGTAAGTAGGAAGATGGGCTCCTCCTGAGGGTGATACAGACCTACCTGATGTAGGTAACCCTACTCACCCTCTTGAAGTCGACATCTAAGTTCAGTCCATAAGTTCGGCCACCTTGAATAGCTCCTTCTGGAATCACAAATCAGTCTTAACTCCAGCTCCTGACTAAGACCTAAAGCATGAGGGTCTATCAAAAGAAGAGTGTCAGGTTTACTGACAGAATATATATGGGAGAAAAAAACATTAGTGTTTTTGCTGTGAGCCATCGGGCCTGCTGCAACTATCTGCAAGATATACCTGCTCTTGTGGTTGTGTCGAGAGAAGTACTAGCTTCAGTCAGGCCTCAAGGAAGGAGATGACACCGAAAAACTATTCCCTACTTAGGGACAACTCAGACATGAAGAATTATTCAAATTACTTCTGACATCCTAGCTCTTCAAACATTTCAAATGCTGCCTTTATTTGGGTTGAGTGCAAATACTCTGTAAGGTTGGCAAACTTCGTAACTTGGTAAGAGATCATGGAGGCAAACAAGGGGACTCTTCAGAGTACAGGCATAAAATTAACCAGCTTGTCACATTTGATCAAAGAAATGTCAAGCCATGAGAACACTATTAAGTTTCACAATGTTGTATTTACAAAACGTGCATGCTTACATTTCAGCCACCCATACTCAAACGTCTATACAATAGCCACTTATATAGGTATTACATATGAATCATGTATAGAGCAGTAGAAAATTGAACAATTTACACATCTTTTAATCCTCTACTTATTCAACTAAATGAGCTAGTCATAGGTTTGGGATACATTTTTTCAGATAAATGTTTCAAGTCTGGCACATCAGTAAGAGAAAAACTGCAAGTCAGCCAAAACCGTTGTAACTTCACACCCGTGGAGCCGTTCCCTCATTTTCTGCAGGTTCCCACAGACAGACCACCCAGTGCCAACAAGCAACCAAAGCTGGTTTTTAAGACTTTATTTAGGATTCCTTTTAGACACAAGTGCTCCTCAGATAAATAGCTATATAATTAACTTGAAATTCACTATGAAAAGCTGTAAAGCACTTAAGTAATTGTTATCCCATCCATATCATCATTAAAAGTTTTAATCTATTTAACAGTGTACCCAAACAAAATTAAGTAATATATTAGGAAAAAACAGTTGACATTGTATTTAGTAGGGTAACTTGAGGAAAGAGAAGCAGTATTTGTCAAATCAGTTCAAATGTCTAGATCAAATGCCTTTTAATTGCTGTTGCCATCTTCTTCCCGTTTTCTGTATGCTTTATTCAACATTTGTATTTCTTCCTGATAACCACCTCTTTCCATATGCTGCTTTTTACTATTCTGCCGATGAGCTTCGACAGTGTCTGGAATTGATATGTTAATATCGCTGTCAGGATTGTTTGATGGTATGAAGAGGGAGTAGGAGGCAGTTTCCCCTAAATCACATGAGACAAACCTGTTTTCTTTCCGTGAATAACGTAAGGATGGAGACCTTACCTGTGTGGAGGACTGGCTGATATTACTGATGATTGACACAGTATCCAGGGCTTCTTCATTGTCACAAATTTCAAGAACCTCTAAATGAATTTTAACGTTTGTGTCAGCAAATGTATTAGGAGACTGCTCTGGGTTTGGCTCATGACCAACACTTTTAGAGCGATATACTTCAATTTTCTTTGATGTGGGTGTTATTTTTTGCCCTTCAGTGCTTACCTCATATGTAGATAAAGACAATGTTTTTCCCGTAGGTGCCTGAAGAGATACAGTTCCTTGAAATGCACACAGAGGGATAGCTAAGGCCCCACCTGATCGCTGAAAAGAGAAAGAAAGACCATTATCTAATGCTAATTTTTGAAGTTAAAGTCCATTATAAATAACCCAAGTTTGTTAACTTATTCTACTGTTGTAGATTTTTCCTTACAATAATTTACAAACCTGATATTTAAATTAACATTATGACTTTTAAAAAGAGTAGAGAGAAGTGTTTTATAATCATACACTTTAGTGTAAAAAATGAAGTCCCGAGTGACTGTGACTCAGCTACAGCTTATGGACACAGAAACTTTATTCCAGTAGACTACGGGCTTCCCATTTGATTGGAGCCAGTCCACGAGGAGACAGCCAGTGCTAGCAGGCACCTCTCTAGCTGGTATTAACAGGCACCTCTGAATTTTTTTCATTCTGCTTAATTCAGATCAAGACACTGATCTCCTATGGCTTTTCATATAGTGATGGAAAGGAAAGAAATTACACCAGAGGATTCTTCAAAACAAAGACCCAACTTTGACAGCATCTGTCTCCCTTGAGCACTCTAACTAAATTAGGTGCCTGAAGTTAAATGGCTCCACTACCAAGCTAACCTTTCCAAAACAACTGGTCAGATACTGTTCAAGGAACTTTTTGTGCATTTTGATTTTGTGCATTTTGATTTTTATGGTGGAAATAATGTTAATTCAACGGTACCAGTTGGAAATCTATAATAAGGATTTATAGCACCATTACCCTGATGGCGAGAGAGCCCATCCAGAACCTCACTCCCAACGACATTTCACAATAGTTCTAGAAGCCAATATGGGATTTTTTTCTAGAACAAAACTGAATTTATCAGTAAAAAAAAATTTACACGCCTGAAGGCAGAGAAAGAAAATTCAGCTACAACTCTGTACTACTGAAGGTCATACTCAAACCAAGAATTTTTAGCAGTTGCAGTAAAAATAGTGTTTCAGAGGCTGTAAATAAATAAAGGCATTACACAAAGAAATCCCCATGAGTGCCTGCACAGAGAACAGAAGACATGATTTGCTCCTATGCGGACTGTGGTATCTAACTCAGTGGAAGGTTGTTACCCTTTCTCTTCCATAGGGCTGCAGGACAGATCCTGCCTCTTTTTCCTACACTTTAATTTTTAACTGTGTTGTCCATTTGCTGTTGGACAGAACCATAGTGATGGCAGTAGTAGACGCACACAGCAAAGAAACATTGGACTCGGGTTCTAGAGAATCTGACAAAAGGCTCACCTATTGTTCCATCCTCATCTGCTTTGCTACAGTCGGGCTCTGACTGCTTACTGAGAGGGGCAAGAATTACAATTTGAAAACTTGCTCTTATTCACTAAAAAATACCATTAAAATGAACCTCAGCTTTGCCAAAAGCAGAAGCCTTGGCAGGCAGTGCTGACCTTGGGACAGTTCAGGATGAAGGGCAGCACTGGTTTAGAGAGAAATGCACAACAGAGAAGACTACTGAAATTAGGGTAAGCTGTAGAATCAAGCTCTGCACTCACACAGACACTAGGGAGAAGTGTGCACTGAGGCCATTAAAAAGCTGCCAGGTCGCAAGGTGAATAACCCTGTAGAGTATTCTGTGTTGCTGTTGCTATGCTGCTTTCCAGATCCATGGATGATCTTTTAAATTGACCTTGATTATCTCCAGACCACATTGTTATGTGAACTCCAATCTTACCCCTATTGCGCTGCAGCTCCCCCTCTAGCTAAGGAGCTTCTCTACCTCCTGCTGCTGCTGCCTGGCAGGGCAAACCTCATCCTCCCTTGTCCTGTCTGTATACACACACGTACACGCGCACAGAGACCCTCCTTAGTAGCATGTAACTTTCTGGATCATCTGGGAATAAGAAGCAATATTAAAACAATCAATGCATATGGTGAAAAAATGACGAAGTATGATATAGGTAGAGTAACCAGGGGAAGACAGACAGTTGATTTATCAGGTTGTGTAAGTCTGAGGCATTTAAGCAGTTTGGATATCACTCACATTTCTTCCTGTCCATGTAGGGGAGGGCTAAAATGAGAGAGGGACACAGCTGCCTAGGAGAGTAGGATGTGCCTCTTTGTTTGTGAGTGTTCTGATTAATTTACCTGCACCCAAGAGAAAAACAGCAGAATAATTGAGCTTCAGGAATGACAGGTCTTTCCGAGGCAAGTTTGAGGGGGATGCCCCGAGCTTATCCTCAGAAGCAGAAGTGCCAATATTGTCCTCCTGGGTGCTGATTTGCCTTGTGCAAACTGTGTGAATAGAGAGGAAGAAGGAGGAATGACAGAAAGACCAGGTCTTACTAGACCTCAGGAGTACGGAGAAGTGTTAGCATTATTTCAGTACAGAAAGGACCCCTTCCACTAGGACCAGTTCTGTTGAATACTCCCTTTCTAGTAAAACTGAGAAAGTGAGAAAAAACAGAGAGGTTTAGGACACCAATTGGAAAGTTGAAATTGTTCATAGGGAGCTGGGGAGGGCAATTACTTGCTGATTATTAAAGGAAGCTGTTGTGATGAGATCTTTATTGAATTAGGCACAACTTTACAACACACAGCCAAGTCAAGTGCCACGTTACCTCACCTTCACTAAAGAGCATGAAAAGGAAATTAGGTTTCATTGCGTAGAACAATCTTGCCAGACTGTGACTTAAGGTCCTCTTCTGACAAAGGAATTTGCTTGACAAAACCCTAGGAGCTGGCTTGCCCTGCTGGAAAGAAATCAAAGTTGTATTAGTCTCCTTAATAGATTTGTCAGAGAAAAATGGTTCTCAAGTGTTCTTCTGATGTGCAGTTACAGAGGCAGCTATTGTGCTGTGTCATCGAGCCAGCAAATGTCCTACATTGATGAGTGTTAGAGGACAGCAGCTCACTGCCAGCTCCTGACCACTGCTTCTATGGAGCCATGGCAGGTACAGGAGCTCCTGCAAGTGCAGCTCTCCTACAGGTAAGCACCAGAAGCTGTTGCTTCAAAGCAGCAACAAGGGAGCTGTTTTTGAAAGCATAGTTAGGTGTTTGCACTTACATTTTCTGTAGTAATTAGTAATTAAGGTCCCTCCTCCAAGAAAGGAGATACGCGAGAATAACTGTTTTCTCAGCTTGAGGAAGCTCTTGTCCACTTGTTTTCCATTCCAGGTGATTAAGGCCACCAGAGGACAGAGCAACAAAATCCATCTCTGGGGAAGATCTAGTGGGCAAAGTCTACTGGTTCTAAGCAATGCAGATGGAGGCACAAGGTCTTGGATATTGCAATAGATAGAGCCTGGATACCTAACAATTTTGGTAACACACACACTTAGAACAGTGTTTCTGTTGGATACAAGCCCTATAGCTCTGTTTCCAGCCCCCTGTCAAGTTTCTGCAATCAACACTGAAAGTCCTTTTCAGGGCCACTTAAGAGTGTCTGCATTTCTGGCTGTTAATCAAGCTCAGAGTCTGAAGAACTCCAAAACAGCACTTAGATTATACAGAAAGACATCTAAAGAGTATGAAAAAAGAAGTTAAATAAGAACTGATTACTTCAGTGCAAGGTAACGTTTTACTTAATAAAACACTACAGATTTGTCACACTGAATGTCAAGAAGAAGGAGGGTATGTCTGAGGCACCTGGAGGGAGAATGAGTAATCCTCACTCGGTGCTGGAATGAATACTCCAGCTCTGGAGAATGAGAAATTTTCCAATGACCACAGATTTCATGGCTCTTTCCAAAAGTCTGTTTTCTGTTGAGAAATCGGTATTTGCTTCTAGAAGTGAAAGGGGCACACCAAGTCTCCTATGCTGCTTCCCAGTCACTAACCAGGAAGCCAGTAAACTATATCATTTTCTACTAGAACAATTCCAGTAGAGAAATTGTTTAATTACAGATGCTTTTACCTCTTTCTACAAGTAGAGAATCCATTTGGCTCTTTGTAAACCGTGCACCATAATGCCGTGCACTCATGACTGTGACAGGCACCTGCCTGATAACCACTGCCCTTGCAGGGAGCAGCTTTCAAATCTTGGCTCGAACACCCTCAGTGCAGCAACTGAGTAGCAAGGAAACTGCACTATTAACTGCAAGCTTTGACCATGTACACATGTATGAAACAAAGCATCACCAATGCAAAATGTTCAAAGTTTAAAAAAATTCAGCTAAAAAAACTAGTAAGCAGTAGTTGCATGATACTATAGAACTTCCAAAGCAGCATATATTGAAAATTAAATCACATTCTGGAATTACATGAGAGGGGAAGGCATGAATAAAGCTCTGGAAATCCCCTGCTAAGTGTTTAGGGGAACTGGCACTACTTGGGCTGCCCCAAAATTGCCACAGCCCCAGGAAGACTGTATCTCTGCAGCCAGAGTACCTGAAAGGACTCTGCACCAGAACTGGGACCGAGAACTGGATTCAGCCCCTCAGCTCATCAGTGATGCACAGGGCACTGAACACAGAGCCAGGCTCCCTCCTGTCCTAGGAGTGTCCCCCGTCTTGTGCTGGCTTTGCAAGCTTTGCTCTAGAGTTCAGCAGCCCCACAGAAAAATGCTATGAATAAAAATATGGTTAGTCCGAAAGAGGTAAGAATGCACTTTGGGTTTTGTCTATAGCCATACTGAAATTGCTTTCAATATCAGTTACCACTAATATGAACAGAATATGACCCTTATTTTGTCCTTGATAATGTTATTAAAGATCCATTTTTGCTTCTTATGACACATCCATGTCAATAAATAAGAACCTAATAGAAAACCAGACTATACTGGTATATCCTGTAAAGAAGTATTTTATCTTCTACTTCCATCATTACCTACAGTTCAACTTTCTGATTTTAGGCCTTACAATGCAATTTAATTCTAAAGCCAAAGGAACAGGAAGCAATTTCAGTAATGCTTAACAGTGGCCTTCAGTTCATCTATCCAAGTTTCTGTATCTCATTTCTGCATTATTTTAACATGAACAAGAGCATCCACATTTGTAGAAAGGTTATGATTCATTTTTACTTCAGTGGAATCAGAAGGACATCCACTGTGCTGTTTCTGAATGGCCTGGACCTAAAATGCTCTTTGAAGAGGTCCTGCTCCACCTGGGTCTTTCCACACTCTTTTGCCTACATGCTCTGTATTCCTGTATTTAAAAGAAAACCTAGTTTCTAAAAGAAATACACATAACTCCTCCCACACAATCTGTGCTACATGTTCTCTTTTTTAAAGCGCTTCTACAAAGATGCTTTTAAGAAGGTACAGAAAACTTACAGCCACTTGTTTCTTGGATCATCTTCAGAAAGACAACATTTTGATGCTGTCTTGACAAGGCATGCAGGAATCAAGCACTAGCATAAGGGTAAAGAGCCTTGTGTAATAAAATAAAATCCTATCTCTTCAATCAAAGTGCCATTTGGCAGCTTTTGTGTCTCAGCAGTTCTACAGTGTACTAGATACACATATAAAATTATCATTATTCCTAAAGAAAATGTAGACATTTTCCTATAACTCCAGTATTGTGTTTGTTCTATTGGAATTAGTTATACCAGGATTTGCAGTACTATCACAAAGACATCCCAGAGCTGAAGTGCATTCTTTCTCTCTCTCATGCATCCCATACCAGTTTGGCATCCATGGTAACTACACAGGACAAGGAAGCCTTGCTATCAACTATTCTGACTGTGTGAAGTGAAGACTTGTCTTTCTGAGACCTTATTCACTCTCAACTAGGAGAGGTGAAAGAAGGATCAGACACTTACCTGCCTGAATGCAGCAAATTTAAAATTAAGTCTCTTCTGGTTCTTATATCCACTTATAGATACATTTTCTCTTTGTGCACACATGCATAGATACATACAAGTACTTATTTATTCATTGTACATATGCATATATGTATATAAAATATTTACCTTTTTACAATTAATTTCTTAATTTCTGGTAGGATTCAAGGAAAGGTTTCAATTTGGAAATGCTCAAATGTTTCAATTAAAACTACAGCATTCCCCAATCAAAACACTCTGTAAGCCAAAATTGCTATGTTTGTGCTGAGGCCAGCTTTAACTGAATCCCACAAAATATCTGCTGTGTCTCATAAAAGTTGCAGACTAGCACTAAATCTGAGCTATATCTCTGGAGGACCATTTTCTGCAGGTTTGCATCACAGAAACAGCAAGTTGGTAATTTTCAAAGTTGCTTCATAATACATCCACACACATTTCATCATTCGGGAATGCTGCAGGATCTCTAATGCTGTGATGTTTGCCATGAGCTCCTGCCAGTGGGATCTGGCCTTTCCCTTGCTTAGTTTTCCTTTTTGTGGAGAGTGTTTATTTCTATCATGTCTTACCACAGGACATACCCTCTGTGCAGCTCCCGCCTGAGGTGGCTGGAGGCGATTCTGTCTGTTAGAATCTGGGACAGGGATTTCACTGGAGGACTATGTGTACCAGCACATGCATTTTTAAGAAGCAAAGACAAAAAATTACAATGAAATAAATCACAAATGTACTTGTTCCTTAAGGAGTGCTGATGCATACTGAACAGAAATCTCTGCATAATTGATAAAGCAAATCCTTTCATTATTAAATTAAATCATCCACCTTCCAGATTTCACAGAAGACAAAAAGCAGTTGTGGTTGCTAAGAGGCAAATGTTTCTTATAATCATTGTACTTCAAGATCAGGCTTCCCTGTCTTGTTCTGCTGCCTGAGCACAGTCAGAGCCAGATTCATGGGGGGAGGATATGGTCACACAGGGGAGGCTTCAGCCTCTGCAGAGGACATGACCAAGCCCCCCAGCGGCTTGGCAATGGGCCCTGGCAGAAAGGTTTTGATTTGGAAATGCTCAAAGCGGTGAGAAAGGGTCCACCAAGAGCCATCTGACTTACAGTTTTTAAATGATCCTACTAAGGCCATTTATGGAACCTAGAAACTCTGCAGCCTTCCCTGAACAGGAAATAACTTTTTCATCCCTATGGCTTTTTTGAGGGGGAAGGGAAAGAAAGGCGAAGGCAACTTTTAGAGAAACCTACTGTATTTGTCCTTGCAAAATGGCAGAAACAAAAGCAAAACACCCTCTTCTATCTGGTTTGCCATGAAATAGTTATACTTATGTGAAATATTAATAAAGGGGTATTAAGATGCAAGTACACTCAAAGAAAATTTTAATTTCATCACTTGCCAAAGCAGAGCCTCATTCTGCATGCTGGTAAGTGCCTCCCAGGGGCGTACGGCATTCCTCTGCTCCCCTTCAGTGTCTGCTGGAGTTGATCAGCAGTTTGCAGAGCTGGGTGCTTACAGAACAGTCAGGAATGTACAACTGCAATCAACTTTGAATACTGTTTGTGATGTATTTACATGCAATGTTCAAAATAATTTAAAATTAGTCTAGTTTACGAGGGATCAAGAATTTATTCTGCTAGAGTGAGTCTAGAAAAATCTTTAAGGATAATTTATGAATAATTCAAGTACCAAATATTTCTACATGTTTTTTGCATTTTATATTAATTGTAAGTGAATTCATCCTGTTACAAGGATCTTAAACTCAGCGGTCCCAGTTTTCCAGTGCTTAGCATCTGCATTGTCCAGTCTGGATAAGCATACACTTCCCAGGATTTCCTGGTAATTTTTTGTTTCAGGGAGCGGATGACTGCCCAGCAGGAAAAGGAAAGCATGAACAGCTCTATTTTCCAAATACAGTCATCAATTAATACTTCCATCTCCTGAGAACAAAGCTGACTTGTTCCAGAAGTGGATCCTTAGCTAGGTAACACTTGTTAGCAACTGAAATCAAAGATGAACTGTTCAGAGCCACATGAGCTGAATGGTGACTCATGTAGCTCACAGCTTTGATTTTAAAGATTATATATTGCTGTTGCAGTATGGTAAAGACCAGTGGAGAAAAAAATGGTTAACTGGGGGAAGAAAGGAAATGCCTAAGAGTCTGCAATCCTACATGATCGAGGAGAAG
This sequence comes from Gallinago undulata, assembly GCA_026546715.1. Taxonomy (NCBI): domain Eukaryota; kingdom Metazoa; phylum Chordata; class Aves; order Charadriiformes; family Scolopacidae; genus Gallinago; species Gallinago undulata. Next base: position 9,448,153 of record JAOTQQ010000052.1, on the reverse strand, counting down.
AAGAAAATTTGTTTGGAGGACACTCCAATGCACCACCTAAGTTAGGAGTTACCCTTCCTGACTATGCAAGAAGGCTGCATGCTCCGACATTTGCCAGACATGGTTTCCCAGAGCCATTAAGATGCCACAGAGGATTCAAGATACCCTCAGAAAACTTTCAAGTATAACATAGGTCTAATGGGAGACCTACAGCCTCCTAAAACAGCAGCTGGAGGCCAAGTGGGACACCCTAAGGTGTCTCAACTGGGTCTGCTCACCTGTGTGTGGGCAACAGACTCAAGCACAAGGTAGTCTGTAAACTTTCCCTCACAATTATGAAGCTCAGGTCCTGGAATAATCAGATAGGTGTAAATTTAGTGTTATAGGAAAGTAGAGATCGCATTATGGTGCGTATCTCATCTCTGGAAAATGTAGGAGAGCTCTGAGGCGAGGTCCCAGAACAGAGAGAGACTCCCCCAAGCCTGCGGACCGGCACAGTGATAGAGCCAAGAACAGACGTCAGGTTTTGCTGCGTCCCAGTCCAACGCCACTCCCGTTGACCCATGCCGCCTTCCCAAACAGAAATATCAGTAACCTAAATAAAGCTCTAATGAGTTTGCATTCCTAATTGCTTTGGCAGAATACAGCTCTAGCTGAAAAGTTCTATTTTTAGAATGTTTCCAGTAAGGATCCCGACGTTTCTTTCCAGAGACAATGTGTTTTCTGTTTATTTTAAAATAGAGGCTTAGTCTTCCACTTCCCTAAAAATAAGAATTAGCTGCAGTAAAATTAATTACTGCAATGATTTGCCCTTTAAGAGGCTGACTGCAGTAAATTTAGAGCTAATAGGGTATGACAAGAATAGATAAGCTCACCCCAGATGACCTGAAAACCAGTATTTGTCATGGGCCTGTCTGATGTGGACAGACCCTTATTTGGACCAAATAAGTATCAGAAAGTGCAACAGAGACATTCAAGGTAAGACTACTTGCATCTCTGTACCAGAACTTCTGTACTAAGTTGTCTGGGGCTAAAGTAAATGAGCTTAAACGGAATGCCCTTTAATATTCCACAAATATTGTATATGCCACCCTGCAGTACAGATGTAGCATGGACAGAAGCTCATAAGGCACCCGGCTTTAAGGTCATTGGGATGACTCCATGGTTTACCTTACTGCTGGCTCCATGGGAGTCATCTGCCATGAGCTGCAGCTTCTCTGTCGTCTGTTACCCTTGATGTCCTACAGAGGTCTAGAGGTTTTCTACCTACTTACGCTAAAACTATTACAAACAATCTATATTTTCATTAAAGATTTGCTGTTTCACATCTGTTGCATTAGTCTTCTTCACCAACAGAACAGCTGATTTTACAAGAAACCCTCTTTAATATGGAAACAGGCTTTCCTGATGGGGTTCATTGATATGTCTGGCTTTTACCCAAACTGTTACCTTCATGACAGCTGTCTCACATCCTACACTGATCTTTTAAAAGTAACTGGGAAAATGACCATGTCTGCTTTGATTTGTATATTTGCTATTTTTACTAAGATCTTTAGAACAAATACAGACTCGGTCCTTACATAATTCTGTGCATTTCTTCTCACAACACAGTGTGAGATATGACAATTTCTTATCATTTATTTGCACGTTCGGGTAAAGAAGAGTGCGCAGAATTAAAAATTCAGTTAGTTTTAATTATTTGCACGAGGACAAGTATTTGGGATGTGCACAGGAAACAGAGACGTTATTCAAAATCTACACTACAGGAACACTTAAATTGTGAAGTCATGCATCTGAAAATATAAAAATGCCAGCACTGTGGCTACCTGGCTCTTGTATTTCTATCTTGTATTCCTTGTTTTCCTTTTATTGTTTTTCTACCTTGGTTTCCTCCTGAAAATGGGCAATAACTGACCATGCAATTGAAGGCTAATGTCATGGTCTATGTATGCACCTATGCTCATACCAAGAAGTAGGTGGAGAGGTTACCTGAGGTATAAAGCAGAACAATGAGGCTGGCACTGCACTGAGGCTCCTAGCTGTAGAGATAGCTCCACCTCTGCATCTCCATTGCACAGTATCAATGAGTCTCAAGAAATAAGAGGTTTGTCAACTGGATCACAATTAAAGCAGTGTTAGTGTCCACAGAACTGACATTTCCTGCTTTAGAAAGGTGCAGATCTGCAACTTACATGGCACACTCTAGAGAACATGGCTTTTGCATAGTTATATATATCTGCCAAAGCTTTCCAGCCATGAACATTTGAAAATGACTTCTTATGGTCTTGACTGACAGGGCTAATTGCATTATTAACTGTCTAAAGAAGGTTAGTATTGCAGAACAGAGAAGTCTACTGGGCAGCATGTGGTGGGTACAGAAATAAGAGCTTGGGATGTCTGGCCCAGTGCTCTCCATCACGTTGGTACAAGGAAGTGTTCACTCTTTGCACAGGAGATGATTTGCTGACATTCATTTTCTTTTTTTTGTAATAGCAGCAAAACTGGGCCTTACCCTTTTCACCAGACTTGATAAAGTCTATTTGATGTGTGTACTGCCGGTGCTGGAAAAAAAGTTCATTTGTAAGCATCATACTAACAGGCTTTCTGCTGATCTGCACAGACTGTAAAGTTAAACTGGAATGGTGTTTCTACTTACTAGGACAATATGAAGAAAAATATGTTGAAGAATGGCACAAACCTTTAAAAATGGAGAACATATCAGCCTAGAATGTAATGGCCTTATTGGAAGGTGTCTAAATTGCACTGCTTTTGTAACTCCTGTTCCATTAAGTGGCATTAGGGCCAATGTACAAGGATCCCTTGTTCAGTGCGATATTGATTTTGTTTGTAGCATTGTCTGTTCTCTCGGAGAAAGAACACTGATATCAATCATTGCCACCCTTTTGCAGGATTAATTTCTGTAAGAGTCTCTGACATACAGTGTCATTGGCCAGCTCCACAAGCCTTATTTATCCTCATTACTTCTCCACAACCCAGTTTTTTATATCTTTTCTCTAGTTCCGTGTGTGCATGTATACTTGTATCTAGCATTCATAAAAACCTTTTTAAGGAACAGATCTGAACCAGACAGAATGAACAGCAGCCACAGGAAGTCAGCAGCTTCACGCTTGGGTACCAGCATGAGGGAAGCACTATAGAAGCTTGCCTATATTCAGTCCTGCCTTCCTGGGCAAATGTTTCTACTCTCAGTATTTCTCCTGTTCATGCAGTTCAACAGAATGCCAATAGCAGTTTAACTCCAAGCAGAGAGTCAGCAAGCATCGCAAAGACCACACCACTTTTTTCCACTTGGAGTGGAATAGACCAGTGGAAAGCAAATATAATCTTCATGTCCATTCATAACTCAGGCTCTATGCTGTGCCTAGGGTTTACTGCAATGTTTACAACTTTCCTGGAGCGAGAAAGATCCTGTGTATTTATGACTGCTAAAATAACTTCAAACTATAGACATACAGAGATACAGCACTGGCTCCTCCGAAATGAATTAATTTACACAGTCTCCCCGTCTCTCTCTTTGCAGGACACATAAATAGGTTCTGTACAGAGAGTCGCTTGGAAGAGTTTGCTTGAGGCAACCCACAGATGAGGTATCAAGTCAAAGAAAAAAAATAATCAGAAAGCCTATAACATATTGCCAGCCTGGAATATTTCTGTTGCCTGAAGGCGCTTAACTATAGGCAAAAAAAGTGCATGATATATTTACACCCAATCTCTTTAGGAAAGGAGATACATTGGTATTTTATGAGATGTTAAAGGTATCTTTCAAAAATGCAGCTGAGCGAGAGTTAGAAATGACAAGTCCCATTTTTTCTCTCCCTCTCAATTACAGTGAGCCTATGTAGGTATTAAATAAAACCCACTCCCTCATTCTCCTTTCATGCCACTTTTATTCCAGAGAAATTGAAATCGCTTTGATGGAGTAACTCTTTACTCACAGAACAGACGACGAGGAGACAACCAGCTACAGAATCATTACTATCACTCCAAGGAAGTGCCATCTTCCAAGTAGCACATAGCTTCAACAGAAAATCAAAGGCATCACCTATATTGTCTGGCATCCTGCTCTAATAAAAGCTAAATCAAAGTAATTGATACCTTTCTCACTGCTCGAGGTCTGAAAATAACAGAATAAAAAACACTGCTTTCTCAATACAAATTAAAATGGACAGCTTTCAGCAAGTATCACTTGTTGCTCAGAGGGTGAAGAAACAGTAATATAGGGAAAGACTTCTTATCCCTTGTTTCCCTGAATCACTCCAGGCAGGTGAGCAGTGCAGGCCAGCTGGAATGTGCTACCCCTCCTCTCAGCAGACAGCACTGCAAAATATGCTCTACTGCTAAGAGTTACCTTCCCGTGAAGCATTGGAGTGGCTGCAGGCACCGGACATATGAAATACTAGCAGTTTTTAAAATGAAAGCTTTATGCAAACTGCAACAAAGCCCCACTAAATATAATGGAATATTTATCTGACTAATAGCTGGGGTGTTCGGAGTTGGGGTGCCTTGCATCAGACCTACTGTTGATTAACTTTGCTATTTAAAAACTTTAGTAAAATGCAGTTGGATGTTTTTCCCCTTTTGGATAAAATTCGAGTTGCTAAAGGTAACTTACCCACACCTGCTTCTGACATTCCAACTTCCAAAGCCAACCCCAGTTTATTGCCTGAAGTAAGAGGTTAGTTTATTGGAGAGAGCTGTACTTTTTAACATTATTCCAATATCCCACCTCTGCTTGCTGACATGCAGCTGGCAGGTCAGTGTGCAGTGTGTGAAGAGGCTGTCAATGAAGACCACCTCTACAGTAACTCCAGGACTGTGTGTTTAACTATGAAATCCTAATGCCTTTATCTCACTATGTGAAACAAATAACTTTAAAATCATCAAAGACAAATTCATATTCACAAGGATCCAACTGCATGTTATTGGCAGGGTTTAAATTTTGTGCAGAGTCCTTAATGCTGCCCAATTTCCATTCAGCTGAAACTAATTAACTTCCGGCAAGGTGGCTGACCAGGTTTTAGCCAAGCACACAGGTTTTCACATTTAATTCTTAATCACAGTGCAGATGAGTAGTTTGCTCATACCAACACAAGACACTATTTCCAACTCTACCTGACCTAAGATTGAGAGGAGAGTAGCAGTCTTCATTCCTTACTCTGTTAATTTTGTATCAGCGATGCAAAACCTTTCACTGGATCCTTACCCTCACTGAGCAATGCAAACCATTTTCAAGTGAGATGGAAATTATTGCACGGAATTCAGTAAGATTTCATCAAGTCCTTTCCCTCAGATGATTTTTTCACTATTAAGAAGTGGTATGCACACTGGGCCAATCTGTCCAGTATACGTCCCAAGTTTTGGGGTAGCAAAATAGGAAATTTAACATTTCTTTGTAACTGAGAGAATAGCACATATATGACCACCAGCACGATGACTATAACCATTTAACACCTCTGAACACCTCCTTCTATAGAAGCAGAACTGGGAGAAAAAGTACAAGATGGCTTTGTAGGACACAAATGTAAGGGGGCACATTTCCAGGGCACAGCGTGTGGTTCAGCCTTTTGACTTCCATTAGTGTTAATGGGAAAAACACAGCTATGTCCCTACCCTCAGGATGCAGCCCAAGAGGATATTTTTATCTGTAAACACTGCAATTTAGTACACAGCACTGCACGAAGCATTCCCACCTCTGCCTCCACTTCATCAGCACAGCCCTTGCCATGTGCTAGCTTTGCAGCAAGACAAGATTTATGGAAGCTTTATTTTTGCACTCATTTTCCCAGGTTAAAACAGACACAAAACCACAGCTTTTAGGCAAAATGGCTGACTAAATTTACCAGAAAGTGCTAAAGAAAGAAAGAAAGAAGTGGACATGATGTGGTAGAAGGAGCTTGGGGGGAGGGGTGGAACAGGTGACATTTTTCACCTCGTCATATACTGACATGCAGGAAGGTGCGTCAATTCAAAGTCTTACAATATGTAAGCCAGTATTAAAGAAATATTTGTCCTCATTAATGTGCTTTACACTTCTTATGCCATGTTGCTCCTTCCACTTGCTTCTCAGTCACAGGGAGCCACATTGTGATGTTTCCCTTCAGCTGCTATCAGGTTTTGTTCTGCTGAAACAAATGCACTGCCATTTGCAGTACTTCTACAGTGGAGCAACTTATTTGGCTCTGGCTGTGAAAATAAAAGAAAACTAGAAGAAAGGCCACATGTGAGCCAAGTTAATTGTTGCATTTCTTTAGAACTGTGATACAGTACAGATAAAAGCTTTATAAAACAGGTTCAAGGATGGATTTACTGCAGTAGCCGGGAGAGCAGCTGTATCTTCCATTCCCTTTCTAGCAGCTCCTCTTCTACGTGTCCTCTCCTATTGCACAAAATGCTCTACCAACCCCCTCTGCCCCTGACCCCATCCCAGCTCCGGCGGCCCTTCAGCTGCCGAACTGAAGTCCTGGCAGAGAAACTCCCAAAGTCTGCCTCAGGCTCAGCCTCATCTGATCTGACAATTCTTCCTACTCCACCCAATGGACTGCCAGTCCACATGACAAAAAAAGTAACATCCAAACAGTGCTTCTCTACTGCTTTTTTTTTGTGGCACTGGCATTGGGCTCCTTTCAGAAAGCAGAGACAAAACTGTCTCTAACGAGGCAACTGACAGGCAAAGGATCTGCTGTCATTCACAGCCATATTAAACTTTAGTTTTGTTTGATGGTATAACTGTGCTGTGACCAGAGATCGCAGCCAGCAGCAGCTCACTGGCTATATGTGCATTTTGCCCCAACTTGACTTGTGGGAAGCTCCGTAGAATTTATCCAGATGATGTGCAGGACAGAGCTAAATTCCACTTTCCCTCTGTATTCTCAAGAGGATTCGGTACTGTCCAAGCAAGCAGACTCCCATCTCCAGTTCAGCCTGGGTTCCTCCCTCTGGGTCCTCCCAGCATGTGATCCAGCAGATAATGAGCAGAGAAAAGAACTGGGCACTGCAGAGTGCCTGTTACTTCCCACATCATTTTCCTCCCTGGCAGACAGAACATATTAGAGACACTGCACTTCCACAAGCCTAGATCAGTTGTCCCTCACAGTGTTTGTATTACATGTATCTGAGTTCCAGAAGAAACTGGTAGACTGTGAGCAGTATAAAGCTGCAGGGAAGGGTACAGGAGCTTCCTGTACTCAAGTCCTAAGGTCTTTTTTAAGACCAGAATTAGGATCAACTCTCAGTGAGTGCAGTAGTATCTCTGATCAGTCAAGGGACCAACTAATTTCCATGAGATTAGGTCAATTCTTTTTAATGGCAGCCTGCAAAAAACTGCAGAGAACTTTAAAGTACTGCCAATAGAGGCAGAGCTTATAACAGATGTATTGCAAAATAATCAGAGGTTTTGTTGGTAAGCAGAAGGGAAAAGACAGTCTGCACGTATGGATGTTTCTGGAAATGAAAAACAGAATGCTTCACGCCCTGCCCTTGCAGTAACTTTTTTGTGTAGTCTGTTGAAAGCTTGAAGAGCAGCCACTGTACAGACACTAAAACTGGCTAATAGCACAAGACTGGGTGAGGAAATTAGTGAACACTAATAAGTAAAAAAAAATAAAAAATGGTGTGGAGTAAATTAGATACTCCACAAAAAAAGAAGGATGAAAAAAGAAGATGGATCCTTCCTGAATTGTATTGCATTTGAGCAGCACTATTTCAGTGGCTTTGGAGAGTGGTTTTTGTTGGAGCAGAGATAAAGCCCTTTCACTCTAAACTACATTCATGCATGTGACTGAACTTTCTCTTTCCCATCCTACTTTTCTCTGGTTTGACTCCAGAGAAGCAAAAAACTAACAGCTGCAAGATCTCACCACCAGTTCTCTAGTAACACAACTTGCAAGACAACAGAGAGCTGCTGCAATCCCTGCTGCCCTCTCAGAAACAACATGCCAACCAAGTGCATTGCACAGAACACAGCTGCACTGCATCTCCTGAGGAGCATCATCATTTTAATGTCATCAGATTAATGTATTTCTACCTCCAGATCATTATAGATACTTACAAAAATAGGATAACTAATTAACTGGCTTAATATATATCAACATGCACGCACACACACAAAAATTTCTTTAAACAATGTCAATTTTATCAGTGCCAGTAAGGTGATCTGCAGCAGAAATATACATCCTAATTACATTTCCTTACATAAGCAACACTAAGAATGGTTTACAGAGAAAATAGGATTTATTTCAAGTTAACAGTTTACTTTTTAATGATTTCATGGCTTTTTAAATAACACAGAGCTACGTGTCTATGTACTTCAGACAGGTCCCTCAAACAAAACACAAGCATGAATGCACTCTCTTGTGGGAGAAGCCCTCCTCGCCTTTCCTTTCCCTTCATACCCATCCCTCTACTAAAAGGGTGCTCAGACCATTCTGCACAGCCCACTCTGATTCTTGTCACTGCCACTTGTGCCATAAGCTTCCTTGAGCCAGGTTGTGTCCCAGGGAACTTGTGCCATTTGAACGGCTGAAGTACTAGGTCACCTTGTAAAGGATAAAACTGCTGCCACAGGTACTCCGAGCAGGATGTGCTCTGGGTTTGTTTCTAGATGCTCAGAACATGCTCAGACCAGACTGTTCTCCAGTATGTCACTTCTTTTCCTCCCAAGCTTTCCCAGAGAAACTTTGGGCAATTATTCTCTTATGGAACAATGCTTGCTCAAGCCTGCTTTTTTTTAACTTGCTCAAGCATGTTACAAGTCATCTCCTTTCTCTCTCTCCTTTCCTGTTCAATCTGCAAAGTGGCTATGAGAAAGATTAATAAAAGGCATGACAACAGGCCCTTAGGAAGGTGGTGACCTTGTATCATTCTGGCCCTGACCAAAATGTTCTGGTTTATTGCACTTGGTAAAGCAGGTTTTATTCCAAATGGGACACCCGCCAGCTGCAGCAATGCACATTGTATTACTTGTTCAGCAGCAGCAACTCTCACAATGATTTCTCAAATATCTGGCTGAAGTTGACTGTAGTTCTTCCAACTGTAACTTCAGTCAGCATGGTATTGTCTAGACTTGGTTACAGCAATGCTCTCCATTTTGCTGCAGAACTGCAAATTGCTTGATTGTGTGAGTAAAAGATCCTCCCTGTGAACATAAAGGAGCCCTGAAGTACAACAGCTACAGGGTGAACGCCAATAACAGCATCAGAGAAATGAAGCACCCCGGCCTGGCTGCTCTTAGGGCTATCATGGGAGCTCTTAACTTCAAAAGCTTTCAAGGCAGGTAATACAACAGAAATGATAAAAGAATTTTAATGTGAGAAAAGTGCATTCTAATTTTCTGTAAGACAACTCACTGTCCGTTTTCAACAAGAATGTGCAGAAGGACTGAGGTTATGGTTGGCTCAAGTTCTCATGCCTAGCATCTATGCCCTTCACTATGTGAAAATTCAGCATGTAAGGATACATTTACCGTATCACTTAACAGCTAAACTGAAAATCCATGTGTAATTGCTATTCCTCCTCCTACTGTAAGTTATTAGAAGTTCTGCTTGTTGAAAAGAAAGCTGGAAGTATTCTAATAAGAACATCTCTGTTTCTGTGATCAAGCACTTACAGTTTGAAAGTACTGAAGATGAGGAACTTTTACCCTATGAGGATAATCATCCATTTCTTTGTAAGGTTTGGTACCTTCTTCCCAGGTGGCTAGCTTAATTGACAAATTAAGCAGAAGTATATGGCAAATAAATGCTGGGGAAAGACTCCTTTTCGAACAAATATGAGAAAGGGAGAGTGATGAGGAGAAAGTGACTTTTCTTAGGTACTTAGGGACTTCCAGACAGGATAAATAAAAGGGGTGGCTTTCAACTTTGGCCCAAATTGATCTTTCATCCAACATACCTCTGAGAAATGCATTAAAGCTATTTTTACAATGCTTGCTGGAGTTCTATATTCTGCCCTTTTTCAGCAGCAAAGCAAATGTCAGCGCTGTGAAGCTCTGGAAACTCATGCTGAATGTCAGAAACACTGAGATCTGTAACTTAGAAGCCTTGAACTTTTAGACCACAGGAGCCTTAATGCCTGGCAACTGCACACTGGGTTATAACTTGGAAAATGTCAGAAAAGAATGAACTGGGATTCCTTGTAATGCAAGTAGTGAAAAAGTATGTCCGAATGTGACATATAAAGCCCCAGAGCAAATAAAGTCGTTCACATGAAGTCATTGCCAGATGCTTCACAAGAGATGCTTGTACCTGCTGTAATGTAAGTCATAGGTCTAGCAATTTGAAATGGCAGTCACAAGAGATGGGAAAAGGAATTTTTAAATTATTTTTTTTAAACACCATCTGGAAACTACTGCAAGGAGAGTCACAATCAATGATGAATCTAGTAATATGCCTGACTTTATTAACTAAACTATACATGGCACACAAGGGGTTAGTAAAAACTAGTAGATTAAAATCAGGTTGAGTCATCATCTACTTTTTGCCCAGGAACAGTGCAGTTCATCACTGCATGCTGCATCAGAAGTGAACATTTGCTTTTTCATGAAGGGATGACCAATCAAATCTAAAATATCGAATTCCTACTTTGACTCAAAGCATAAACTTGTGTTTATCAGAGGGAGAAGGGATTCCCTTATTTAGACATAAAACATATCTTACGCATCCTACCTATGTATGTGCCAAAGGTTGAGAGCAAGTTGATCTAGCTTTGAAGTCAGCCCTGCCTGGAGCAGGAGGCTGGATCAGGTGACTTTCAGAGGTCCTTTCCAACCTAAAGTCTTCTGTGTCTCCTGTCTTGTGGACTTCACACAGGCTCCTACCCCCCTCTCACTGAATGTAATGGCAAACATCTACTGAATTCCATAGTGCACACTCAAAATATCAGAGTTTAGTTAACATGTGGCCAAAGGTGAGCAGGCATATTTGACATTTTAAGTTGTCTCAGAGTGAATTTACAGCAGCAATGGGAATCTGGACTGTGTCACATATGAAAAATGAAAACTATACTTATATATGTACACAGAACTGACATGGTTTATCTTGAAAACGGGTATATATCTATGCTGCTAGAGGACCATTATCTACACTACTTATGCACACCAATATTGGGTGCTGAAGCACAAATGCCTGGCTAGCATGGGAAAGGTGCATACAGAAGGAGCAGATAACTGCACAATACAGTGTTATCTCTTTTTACTCCTTAGATGCTTTTTAGAGTTCAGTATTTGATGAAAGCAGCATGTAAATTCCACAGGGATAAACAGCTATTTACACTACAGATGTCACACTGCACGCTCACCTGGTGCCTCATGGCAGTGTTTGGCCTTCAGTTCAGAGTCACAAATTTTTAGGAGACAAAAAATGCTCATACTCATTGCCCACTTAACAGGCAGCTGACAAGGAATAGCTAAAAATCTTTCCTTTCTTTCATTAAGAGCATGCAAACTGTGTCCAGACTGAAATATGCATTTATCTGTGGACTTACCATATATATTTGGGTTTGCAATTCCCTTTTTTCCCCTACACAAAATGTAAGGATGACAAAAAAAAGTCACCAAATGCCTGGAAATACTCTTGAAAATGTAATCTTTTGGAGTCTTTTGCAGAGAAAATTCCTATTCATTAAGATTAATTAATATAATTCATGCTGAATTCTTACCTTATACAGATCGTGCAGGTGCACACAAAATAATTATAATAATTAAACCCCCATGATTAAGAAGACAAGTGAGAAATTATTGCAGGATCAGAATCTGCAAATATGTGCAAGGTTACTAAAATATACAATGCTAACTATGATTTTTACTAAAGGTAACTGCACTACCAATAGGACTAATAGTAACTTCAATGTAAATGAAAATTATTCTTAGCTTTTTGTAAGGTAATTCTTACTATCAGAAAAAAATAAGGGCAAATTCGTATTTTTACCTGTCGAGGGGTCCTCTCTGATTTACTCCTGCACCATTCCCAATCTGTGAGTTCCGGTTTATGGCTTTCCTCGTGAGACAGCCTCCGTTCTGGTCCTTCAAAAAAAGTTGATTTATCAAAATTTCTGACCTCTTCTCTGCTGAAGGCTCCCAGTTTGTCTGGAAGGAGGCGGTCGGTGCTGCTCTCCTGGCCTGGCTCCGGCCGGGCCTGGGGTCCCTCTGGGGCGCCCCGGGAGCTGTCCGCCAGGGCCGTGGTGCTGAACGCCGCCTCCCCAGCGCGGGGCCCATCGCCGCTTCCTCGCCGACGTTCGTTGGAGTTACCGCAGTCGTAGCTCACCAGGTTGTGATAGGACGTACATTTCTCATCACCATCGTGGTGGTGATGGTGGTTGTCATGGGATATTTTGTAGATTCCATAGCCCTGCTGGAACGACAGGTTGAATTCGAATCCCCTCCGTTTGGCTAAGCGGAAAGGAAAGGAAAGTCACATTAAAAGAGTCAAAACCAAAAAGAAAAATGGGATTGCATACACAATGAAAATGACATTCTAAAACATGGAATAAATTATTTAACTACTGCTAGAGACAGGCAATTTTCCTTCCATAAAAAGAATGAATTGTTGAGAAGAAAGACTTCTCAGATAGTATGTTATTATACTGCCTTCCTAACGAATTCAGAAATTACACACTCCAAAGTTAATGGATTCCCAGAAACTGGTAGATTATCTGCCATTTTCAAAACCACACGATATATGATGTTTTATTGGATATACACAGTAAGAAAATACCTAAATTTTTAAATACTTTATTTTCCCAAGCCTGTTTGAGCTATATTCCTAAAGGTGACAAATTTACAAAATGATAAAACATTGCTGAGAATCAATAACTAAACTTGAATATCAAGAAAAGCAGAATTTTACAATAAAAATATTTTTTATATATAAATTATATATAATATATATTTACACAATGATTTTTTTTTGTTCTCCATTCTAAATTCAGTGCTCCAACTACTCTTATAAAGTAACTGAACAGTTAAATAAAAAATCTCAATTATTTTTTATACCCTTTCATTCTTCCTCCTTTTTAACAGAAAACACCTGAGATTCTCCATCCTCCCCCTTTTCATCTTACATTATGTAGCAACTAAAGAAGTGCCTTTTATTTAACTAATGAAATCATCTTCCCACTAAACCTTTCATGCTAAATCATAAAATAAACAGTATGGGGATACATTTATACCACTTCTATTTCTACTCAACAGGGTTTTTTGCTTACTAGATTATATTTAATTGTGGGTGAAATCCTGGTTTTAGCAGTCATTGCATTAAAAGTTGAGAATAATCCTAATTACAAATATCTAAAAGTGACAGATTTATTTTAAATAATTTTCTAATTGCTACTTTTCCACCTGTTGTACATTTATTTGTCTAGATAGCATTATTAAAATTATCTTAAATAAACTCCCTTCTTGATGGATGCAGTCATCTTCTCTGGGAAAGGGGTTGAAAAGCCATCAGTTGCAGCACAAGCCATTCCGTACTTGGAGAATGTGTCCAAAGTAAGTGAAATCCATGAACGAGAATGACTTTTCTCTAAGATTCAGGAGCTTTCTGTCTCCCTAAAGATGCATCAAATGTCATGAATCCATCCACTGATGCCAGAGGACTTTCACTCCAGAAAACGTGAAACACCCAGATCCTTGAAAGTGTTTAGCTCTTAACTTTTGTAATTGGATTATATGGTCCTTGTAGGTCCCTTCCAACTGAACTACTGTATTCTATTCTATTCTATTCTATTCTATTCTATTCTATTCTATTCTATTCTCTCCATTCCAACTCCAACTTCCTAAATGAAACTTGCCAACACTTTCAATTCCCCTTGGACCAGGCCTCAAGAGGCAACTGTATCAAAACAGCACTGCAACTCCCACTTCTGAAAGATTAATGCATAAATCTATCATTTTTATATGCTAGTATAATTGCAGCATTATAAATAGGAAATAAAAATTATTTTATGTTGTTATTCTTAATAATAATTATGAGTATAAATCAAAAATCAGTTATTGTTCTGTATTCCCTCCTTGTAGGCTTCCAAACTGAAATTTTTACTGGAATATATTTATTATATGTTAACAGAGATCTAACAGATACAGATGTATTTAATATCCCGTTGCAGATTTCTGTCCTTCAGATTTTCCATAATTATCTATTGTTGAACGATTAAATTTTTTAAAGTTTCTACATTTTAAGTTTTCCCAGAAATTAATCACTAATCAAGATACTGAACTTACATTAGTAGGTATAATAAGCTGCAATAAAACACTTTAATAAGACATATTTCTCTCAGAGTCATACTGAAAACATATTTTCATCTGTAATTCCAAATGCAGTCCCTCTGTGCAGACCCATGGAGAGTGGAGACTGAGGTATTTTATAAGTAACTGTACCCAGGAAATATACAGGGAAGCCTTACGCAGCCTTTTAGCCACAAATACGACAATGTTATTCATGCTCACAGAAGCCTAAATGTGTTTTTAACTAGAGAAAAGTTCATGGAGCAACAGCTGTATTTCTTTGTCTTTTTCTCTTACTGAGTATTACCACATGATAAAGTTCTTTATGAGAAGAACAAAAGTCGTGTAACTGCGGGAGACAGGCTGTGGCAGTCAGCGTGTGCAGGGTTCCTCCAGCTAGTTTTACATGGAGGCCCAGAGAAAACTAAGGCTTTGGAAGATTCCAGGAAGGTTACCAGTGAAGGTCTGGCATCCTCTGTTACACAAAGGTAACCTTTCAAGGTAAACTTTATAAACACATCGGGAAATATTTTTAGGCAAAAGCTGTGTAGGAGTTCCTCAGCTTTCAACAAACAGCATGAACACAGTGAGGCACAGGCTCCTCCCAGAATTCACATCCTTTGCTATTTGCTTATTGGTGTCGCTGTGATTTCTGTCGCTGTGATTTCTGCTTAGTAGCAGGTGTACAAACAACAGCTCCTCTCCTTCTTACAATTTGCTCACAATTAGTATGTTTTTTCCTCCACAACATTAAACATGCTTAGCATGTTCCATGTATTTGATTAGTAGAAGTCAGATTTGGTATATACATCCTTCCCAGGGTAGCAGAGGAGAGCAAAACTAGGATTCAGAGTCCATCAGACTCTACTAAAAGGTCTGACAGTGACCTAGGAAAATCAGCCAAGCTTCTGTGCTGCAGCATCCACTATTTCCATCCAGCTGTCTCGCATTAATGTTGTGAGTCTCACATATTGTTCTGAATAATGTCTACACAATTCAGGTAAATGACTCGAGCACAAAGCACTGTTACTGACACTACCTCCCTCTGCTCTTTACTACAACATACATTCCAGCTGCGTGACACCCTTCCATACTTACTTTTGAGTTCTTCTGAAGACACTGCATACGAATTCCTCCTGCAATTAATGATGCAGCCACAGGGCAGGTGGATCCAGTGTTCTGACAGGACAAATACTGGGGTGACTGCGGCAGCCAGCAAGGTCAGCAGGAAGCTAAGTGTCTCAAATGAAAGGCTTTGAAAGCCAGTGATGTGCTGGACAACCATTTGTATCTGAAAGGCAGAGCATTTTGAAATTTAAATCGCTTCAGGCACACGAGATACTTCCAGGAATAAACAGAACATCTCACTGTGAATATGACACAACTAAAAGACACAGGTTGTCATTAGTGTTTGCTGAGCCTAACAATTTCGTTTCTAACAGAGTGGAGAAAACACACTGACAGAGGCTCTCCTCATTCTGCATTTCTCAGAAAAACCCTTGCTTAAGCTAAATATAGATGCTGGAGCACTATTAAAACAAGCAACTCAGAATCCAAGCAGCTCAGAAGAGACTGTGAGCTCAGTCTCTCCTGCATGGTACTGAGGAACACCAACTCCAGATGGGGAATAGGAGAGAGAACTTGGCACCGCACAGGGCTGTGCTGTAGATACTCTGTAATGCCCTCTTTCCCTTGAGAGGACCTCAGATACTGAGTCTACACACACCCTGGGGACAGGGTAACACTGCCCCAGACCCATGTTCCCTGTTCTCATCAGACTCCTTTCTAGTTATACATATGTTCCGAAAAATATACCATGCACAATACCAGTGCATGCACATGGACAGTACTCCTTCCCACCCATCCCACCACCCCAATGCTACAGAGACTACAAAGATGCAAGCAAACTTCAGTTTGCTAACCAACTCCTATTTTTTAACCAGTCTGGCAGAGGACATGGCTCACAGCTGTGAGGAGGAGCAGAAGAGTGAGCTTAGTACAATTCACAGACCCCATAACGCTTAACCAATGCTTGTCAGAGAGCTGGCAATACAAAAGGGTGGACCTTATTCACCCCTGTATTCAGGAGATACAAATGATGTGATGGTAGAGTAACGTACTGATGAATCAGGCTCTGCCAAACCTGCAGAGAGGCAGTTAAATTAATGTAGTGACCTGTTTAAAAGGACTTTTGCCGGCACAAACTATACTATAAGGAACAACTGCAATGTCCACTGTTCATCGGTTTCAATACATGGCACACCAACTCCCATCCCACTTAAAGGTAAGTAAACATTAGAAAGTAAAGCAATCTGATGATTTACCATCATTGGAAGCCAGAGAATGACTTTTGTCAATGCAAGAATCAGTGAGAATCGTTTCTGGGCAAAGCCCACCATGAAGCTCCTGCTCTGTGCGTTGTTCATGCAACGGGGCTCGAGTGCACCACTCTCAGCCACACCTTTCCTAAGAACCGCCTCTGAACTTGGACATGCATTTTGGAAATGCTTCAGGATTTTATCCACAGGGTCCACCGGTGACAAAGATGGGGTAGCAGTACTGCAGCCTGCAGGTGTCCCAGGAGTGATGTAGCCTCGAGAGATTTCCTGGTAATCAATGTGTAATAGCTGTTGCTCATCTGAGCACAACAGCTGGTAAGTTAGAGGAACAGAGAGCACTGTGAGGAGGCAGAAGCACAGCGAGTAGACAATAAATAAAAACAAGATGTAGGAACTGGTACAGTCCGTGAAGCAGCCCCAGGAGGTAGGGATGTACTTGCCCCAACCACAGAGAGGCAAAATGCAGATCAGCAAACTGAAAATCCAAATAGTAAAAATGGCCCGTACCATGCTCACTCGTCGCTTGGAAGTGCTGCAGCTCATTGTCTCACTTTTGTTGATAGTGTAGAAGTTGTAAGAAACTATAAGAGATCCTTTCAGGTTGCTAGAAATGCCCTGGAATAAATAGATAAGTGCTGAGGTGGTGCACAGAGGCTGTGGGAGGACATCATTACTAGACCACTGGGTGAGCATGAAAATAATCACTGGCACAATGCTGATCAAATCATCTATCGACAAAGAGGTCACAATCACTGAAACCGTGGTTTTGTTTTGCATTTTCAGCAGGGAAACTAGTGAATAAATGCTGCCCAGAAGTGCTGTGAATGCAATGGTAAAAGTCAAGCAGAAAAGAAAGACATTCAAAGTTCTCTGCTCACTAGGCTTATCCATAATGCTATGATTTTCAGCAAAGAAGCTCGTCCCATTGAGTGACAAATTACTAGGCGTTACCGACATTGTCCTTGGCAAATTTTTTCCTTTACCTTCTCACTGACTCTGCAAGTTTTCACTAGCTGAAACCAGAACTGTTAGTGCCACATCACAAGTTTCTTTGTTTTCCTAGACTTTTGTGGCATTTGATGAAGAAATATCGAGGTGAAAGCAGCCTTGATAACCAGAACAACTCGTGCTCTTGAAAAATCAGGCAACAATGAAGCATCAAAGGTGCTGAAAAAAAGGCAATTCTTCATAATCCTTTCAGTACTGGAAGATGGTTAATTTAGGCTCCTCAGGTAATAACATGCCATTCACTCTTGACAGATATCAGGCAATGTGCCTTACTCACGAGTTCAGTTGAAACGAAGGCAGAATATCAGGTATGTTCAAGCTCTAGTAGCTCAGGGAGAAATATAGTAGAGAGGCTGTTGGATTCACCCTGTGCTGTTCTGAGCTGCAGGAGGGAGGAGTCAGATGCAAGCAGGATAGCGGAGACGAGGGGAGTGAGTATCTTCTCAGACGGAGCTGCCTCTCAGCTGGATCAGAAGACTGAAACAGTGTCCCTGTTAAGCCACACCTCCGATGCTGACACTGAAATCCAATGCAAATACTCAGATCTGATGTCAGCCGTAAATGTCATTCCCGTAAAGCCCATGGCTGCTCTGGGGCTGTGCATCATGAGCTCGAGTGCTGCTTTTATTCTTTCACACTTCTGTACTCCAAGCTTAGTGAAGAGAAAAGCCCCAGGAGTTTTTTATGAAGATGAAACAGAAGGGGTGTGTCTGCTCTCCCTTTTTGTATTCCTACTCCCACGGCAAGTGCACATGTGTGTGTGCATACACTGCACAGGGATACTAACCATATACTTAGTGACAATGCAATGTCTCTCATTAATGACCAGTAACTGCCATGAATGGCAGGCAGGTGTTGCCTGCCAATGTGGTATCTCAACTCACTCTGGGCTTTATAAAACTTTCATTCCCTGCATGCTTCAAATCGGAGCCGCATCAAATGCTGAATGTCTGCTCCAGCTGAGTACATGGATAGAATCACAGCCAAGTGTATTTTGGCACATTATGAATGTTTTCTCTTGAGAAACTGCAATACTGGTGAAACTTATAAGCTGAAAAAACTACCAACACTCAGACGTTACGTGGACAGATAGGTTCAATGCTATCTTCTTGGAGGACTCTGCCTCTTTTTGGCACCACTTTTGAGTTCAAATATGCAATGGGGATGCAGGACAAATATTTTCTGATTCTAAGTAATATCGTAAGGCTGCTGCAATTATTTGCTAGTCTGGGCGACATTACAAATCCACTTAGAAATCTGTGCGATTAACAACCCGATCCCTGCTCAATTCTACCCACTTTGAAATGCATTAGCTGTGTCAAGCTTGCGTGTTTTCCCTCCTGCCAGGGCAGGGCAGGGTTAGAGGCAGCAATTCTCAGAGGTGCTGGAGCCCCAGACAGGACAGGCAGCGGGGGAGAATGCATGGCTGCAGCTGTATCATTGACAAGCACCCACAATACAAGAATCAGCACTAAGGGCAATGACAATTTCTCTGAATGACCTCTCCCTCGTTTCCAATTTCTAAGCTGCCCTGCCATGACACTTGGAACGCTTATCCCCCAAATCAGGGTAAGGATTCCAGTCTACCCCCTGTACCCCATACAGCCATCACACTGTCAGTGCAGGACCTGTTGTAGAACCATGTTCCTCCTATGCAGCAATATCAGAAGCCTTTTTCTCCCCATTCTCCCTTTCACATTGCAGCTGACTCTTGAGGATTCTGCATTATTTATCAGGACCAACTGTCAACCCCTGTGTCAGAAATTTGCCAAAGAGAGGAGCAACCACCCTTCCTTCCACACAAGGCACAGTTCTGGATCTGGACCATCCATCTGGCCTTTAACTGTACAGGATTTGACTTGGCTTTTGTGATTTATCTGTCCTGCTGGACTATTGATTGTTAATCTGTGCTGTGCCAGCTAAAGGCCAGGGCTCATTTCCTTCTATTTACAAATCACAGTCACCTCTGCCCCTGCAAGTCAACTTAAAATTAAGGACAGTGTTCTAAATCTTAAGATTAACAGTGTGAGCATGGTCAGAAGTACAGTCAAGAGATAAGAAGAGAAAGAAGCATCATTCACCCTTGTTTGTACCTTTAATTTTTAGCCTGGCTTCCTCGGGAAACATACGACCACACCTGAGTGTGGATATAGGCTTGTGCATGTCTCTGTCTTCCACTCCCCATCCCTCAATTCCATTTGACAAAATGATCCTTTTCATCTCAATACGACAGTGTCAAAGCTATTAAGTTCCCACAACTTTTATGAGAATGAGCAGATGATCTGCTGCAGCCTGCAGCAGAGTTCCCTCTTCACTGGGAACTAGCAAGGACAAAGCAAAGGCTTTATAAATACTCCAACCATAAAGAAACCTTTCACATGAAATTTCCATTAACCTGGATGCTAAACTGCAGGATAACAACTTCATTCACTCTGGCACAACGTAGTGCTTCCTGATCTGTGATCAGTTACACTCATTCTTAAATTCCCTATTTCCATTGCCTGTGTCATCCTCATCTGCTCTTGCCACATTACTGCCAGGTGTTTAGAAACAATTTTAGTGATGCTTGGGAAAAAGTATTTTCCCTACTTTGGAAAATTTTTCTTCTGTATCCTGAGTCATTATAAATACACTGGATATGCAATAGAGCTGGCAGCAGATATCAACCACAATTTGTCTGAAAGTTCCCTCAGTACAAACCTCTTCATGTACTTTTTTGACCTTGCTTTACTGGCTGTTCATATACAGCCCCGTGCCTCTCTGTAGCTTTTTGGACACTTTGGTAAGAGCAGTCCATTCTGTGTCTTCTGCTTGCATTTGAAATGAAATGCTCATCAGTATTTTTAAGAAGACAGTCACTTTTATTTATGGCTGTACCCATTCAAGGCAGATGACATATTACTCACTTCAGTTTTTCTTCCCACAGAATGTATTTTATGCTATGAACTGCACCCTGCCATTCTCTGTGACAGCTTTTACCAAAACTTACAATATGATGAAATGTTTCCTCTGGTCATTTCATAGTTATAAACCAAAGGTCTTAGGAGTGATTCAGAAGCAATTCAGCAAATTCAAACAGCTTCCCTTCTTATTTCTCTTCCTTTAACACGACTGATAAATTTTGATAAAACATGTACAGAAAGATCCGCTTAATCTTAAAACTAAAGTGAGAATTTGGTTGTAGTAAGAAACAAGCAACTCTGCAAAGAGAAGCATGATTTTCTACACAGCTGTGCTTCTAGGCAGTTGACTTGTATGCCCAGTTAAGGTCTAAGCTCTGAAGTGTCTCTTGTGACTGGGGCAAATGAATCTGAGTTAAGACTAATCTTTTCCAAAGGATGAGTTAATTTTGCAATCTTTCAAAATTTACAGGAACACTATACTTGCAATTGTAGTTTTGCTCCCAAATTTCCCTGAAATTTGTGAACAGACTCAACTAGGTGTGGGGTTGGCAAGGCCAGGTAAGGGAGCAGAGAGGCAGACAGTGTCATCACAGCCACCCTTCTCCCAAATTTTCTACAGAAACAGTGCTAGAATGGAATAATACAGCACTTGCAAAAAGCCACAGGTAATGATCTTCCAGAAACCAAAAGCAAAAGACACTTTTATCTGCTGCTGTATCCTTGGTTTGGACTGTGTCAAGGCAGGGATGCATTTGTAGATTATTCCTTTTCTTCTCTGCATTTAGGCTCTTGAATTATGGAATGTTTCAAATACAAATACTGTGCTTTGCAATATAGGTATATATTCTTTATGCTAGTGTGAATTCTCTTTGCTAAGGAATGATCACAAAGAGAAAATACATTAGGCATGGAAATCTCCTCTCTGGCCTCATTTCAAACAGCACTGCACAACGATGCCTCTTTAAAGGAAGAGTCAGCACTACTCAACACTCTATGAAAGGATTTCTAAGAGACTGCACGTAACAATTCAGGAATGCTTGTAAAGAGAATCAAATATTCACCATTCATAAAACACAACCAACAAATAGGGTATTAAAAATTTATCATATTTAGCGTATGAGTCATTTTATTTTCATACCTTGCACTAAGCTAAGCTTTGACATATGGTTTTGCTTCCTTTTGTCACTCAAGAGAGATAACAACAGCAGTTGTACAAATATTTCATTTCAGAAGGTGAAATAAGCTCTGTGCCAGGCATAAATGTATATATATAAAATTCCATAAATGTCTTTGTAATTTATTCCTCAATTCTAAGTGAAAAACATGGTGGTTTTTTCTCTATTTTTTTTAACAGACTTTAAAAAATATATCAAACTAAGTGATCATTTTTGGTCTATTGGACTAAGACTTCACTTTCAGATACAAAAAGGTTAAACTGCAGCTAATTATTTCATCTAGTGATTTGCCTCAGATGAATTAAATCAATGGAGGCTCCTAGTAAAAGGCAGATACTCTTATTCTTAATCCATTTCCGCTGCAGCTGTATTGCTGCGTTGCAGGAAAAGGGTGCTTACTGATTTGGAACAATTAGAGCAATGTAAATCAGGAGTAACTCCATTAAACCTAAAAATATGATTTAACTTACGTGCTCATTGTTGGCTAGACTATACCGGCTCTAACATCAGCGAAACAGAACCATGCTGTGCAGATGCTCCTTTTGAAACCAACGGGCTATCGCCACCAGGTCACAGCCTGTCCCTCCATGAGGCATCACTTCCCTGAGCAGATGGGCCAGTGTTAAGCAGCACCCATTGTCAGAGCTCCCCAACTTCAGGTTTCTGCTTCTGTGCTGTAAACATAGACAATAAATTCAGACTGTAACGAACTGAAGGTTTTTGGGCAACTACAGAATTAGTAAGAGACAAATGGAGGTAAAAGTGAGTAAGCCCCAAAGTGTCCACTGGGTGACGTACAGTCATGGTGGGCAACTTTTCCCAAGAGTTTCAGAAGCCGATAAACAGGTTGCCAATGGGAAAGGAAAATAGTGCCAGCACTTCAGCGAGGCTGGCAATAAACAAGATGGCAGAGAGATGAGAATGAATCCATCCGGGTTGCACTGTATGCACACTACCAGAGATGATTATGTGCTGTTATTCAGGAAATGTCAGAAGTGGGACCAACTAGAAGAGAAACAAGCAATTATAACATAATAATTCCAGGATGGCAATGCTGAAAAGGAAGAGGCATTAAGTATGCAGTGTATACAAGGAGGAGAAAGGGACAATTCTAGTCAGGAAGGCGTTATTTCTCTAGTGGATGGCAAGCCAGAGAGATGGTAGCAAAATCGGCAGCTACCAAAGTAGAGAGAAGCTCAGTTCTAGATAGCGTGGAGAGTAAAAATTCTGCTAGGTGTGGCATAATTGCTCTCTTGACACAAGACACTTCACAATGTCACTTTTATTGAGCAGCCCTGGCTCACTGGACTGATAGGAGGAGACAGACAGCTAGCAGGGAGGCAATTCTTCAGTACACCTCCTCACAGTAACTGTTCGCTTTCTAATAGAGAGCACAGCAGGCTATGAATATAATTCATGGAACAGCATGATATGAATGCTTTTAATTTTGCTGCGAAGCTCTACTAGCAGTAGAACACCCGTAATGCAGCTGTAGCAGCACGATCATACCTAATCACTGAACAAATCCAGTAAACGTAGCATTGTGCTTGTCCTATTTTAGACACTGCAAAATGCATGTAGCGTATTGGAGGAAAAAAAAAAGTGCAATCTAGCAGGAGCTGGGCAGCAGTAATACCACACTACGGTGGAAAACTGCACTGAGAGAGTTAACTGGAGAATCCACACAGCTGGGAAGAAACAATTAGCGCTTTCTGAAGGGAGGGGGAAAAAAGGAAGAAGGCATACATAAGCCTTTGAGTGACCCAGCTATGACCCCATCTGGAAGCTGCAGGAAAATCAGCTGTATATGTAGAACTTTGTCCAATAGTAATAAAATTAATGACTGCAAGAGTCATTTGTAATACTGTTTGCACATTTCACTGACTGCTGAATAGTCTCAAGAGCTCTGCAGTGGGTTGTTTTAGCCCTTCATTTCTCTTTCCATCGTTACTTCCTCGTCATCTTCTCTCCTACTCACCTTCAAGGAAGGCTGAATGAACAGACGAGGAAATTCAGCCTTAGGAGTTAGGATGAAATCGAGTTTTAATAAGTGAAGATTGAAAGCTCTGGAGCCAAATTCTGCCTTGAGAGGACTAAGAACTTTTATTTGCTGGTTATCACTGATTTTACATATACTAACAAACCTATTATCTTTCTAGCACTGACCTGCTTCTTGAAAAGGTACTATTATTATACTATTACAAGTATTTATGCAAGGAAGCTAGTGTTTTAAGCGTTGCTTTACCCTGAAACCTCAAATACAAATGCTATCATAAATGATATCCAAAGAACGTGGACAAAGCATAGGACACAGCTTACAGCATGTAAAAAACAAAGAAAACATCTTCTTTTTCTTTTTTTCCTAAAAAAAAAAAAGGGGGGGGGGGGGAAACCTGTCTATTCTGCACACATGTTATAGAGACGTTAAGGTGCTTTACTTTAAGGGAAGAGATGATTTTTGTGCAGCGGACAAGTACTCCTTCCCCAAATAAGCAGAGTAACAGAAATGTGCTGCTCTTTCCCAGGAGGAGCCCCAAGGAGAGGAGCAGCTCTGCAGGAAGATGGCAGCCTTTCTCCAGTCTGAATGAGAAAGGAGAAACTACAGGAAAATTTCTTAAGCTGACTCATTGGGGGAGGCTGCTATGGCTTAGAGTGGAGCGATCATCCTGAGACTTCTTGGGAAGATGTCTACTCTGACTTGAAGCATTGGAAAAGTTTGGAAAATCAGGAAAATAAGAGAGTCTAGGGTAAAGCTGGAAAAACCCACAAGTGATATCGTAAAACAGGTGATAAAGCAAATTTGGTGGGTTTCAAATATTCTATAAGACTGTTATAAAAATCTATAAATATTTCTTTGCCATAGCTTTAATAAATTTGAAAAGATATGAAAAATGGGCTGCAAATACATATGCTGGCCCTAGCCACTGCTTTCTACGACATGTCGACATGTCGACATCTTCTTTTTTTATTCCTGATATGAATGTGTTTTAGAAGACAGGGAAAAAAAATCAAACCTTCATGATCCTCGAAATAATTTAAATTATGACACATTTAACACAATACTGACATAGGATGGATACAGGCTCATGTGTTTCATACAGTCAGCTTTCTGCAGGCCTATAATGCAAAACCCAGGAACCACAACTGACTTTAAAGACTCTTGATCACATGGCTTTGATGGGAACCTTTAACCACACTGTGGAAGCTGCTGAACAGCACCGAAAATTACCTCTGATTGGTGTTGCAAAGGCATCATGTTATGGATCCAACTTCACGCCTGCTGTCAAAAGGGCTGGCAAGGTGTCTCACTGTGGATCTCCAGCAAATGCATGGTCAATTCTATAAAATAAGCTAGAATGGTGCTTCGGAGCAGGAGTTACTGAAGCAATGCTTCCTGTCACTATCACCTGGGGAGGGAAAGTAGCTGTAAGAAAAGCAAGCACACACAGCACAAGAAGAAATGTCAAACAGGTACCAGAAGCCTTGCACAGGCAGTGTATCTCCTTATAATGTGCTTTATGGAATGGAGATCATGAATGTTCTTGCAAACTGTGCAAACCCTGGGATCAAATCTTCTCAGAAACAAGATGCTGCTAATCAGCTGATTGCCTTGTCCCTGTGAAGTGTTATGTACAGTCATATAATACAGAGTTGTATTTTTACTTGCATTAACAAAACCTAAAGGGACTTAAGTGGTACTTCAACAACAATTCCCACAGTAATCCTTTTATTCTCTTTAATTAATCTGTTGTACTATGTCCTCCATCCTTCCAACATGAAAAGCTGCTTGATGCAACCTCTCTTGACACTTGGTGAGAGAAAAATGCACCCATGAGAAGTAATGACCTGAGATGGCACAGAATGGAACAGTTAAAACAATCTGAATTGATTATTTTTTCCAATTCTGGTTGCAAACAAACAGGGTCAGTCAATATGTTTCTGTCTTTCCATTCTTGTTTTAAGAAGAAGCTTTTTTACTGTGCAGATGGTCAATCAGTGGCATAGGCTTCCCAAAAAGGTTGTGGATCTCCATCCTTGGAGATAGTCATGTCCCGACTGAACATGGTCCTGGGCAGCCTGCTCTCATTGACTGAGTGGGAGTAAGATGGGGAGGCTCCAGGGCTGCCTCAACACTCCTGGGATTCTGTGCATTGGTGAAACACCCTAGCATGGTCAGTGTCACTGCTCTCCATAGTAAAGTCTAACTCCAACTATTTGTCTGAGGATGGGATGCTCATAGTAGGAAAAAACACAATAGGCTGTTTGCTGGTTTTCTGATTTGCAGGCACCTGCAAGTGTAAGATAAAACTCTCTGTCCTGGTGTGTTGTACTCCACTAAGCCGAACTTTAAGTCATCTGAACTGTATGCTCAACCTTTTAAAAAATTATTCTGGCTGAGGCTGTGATTTTGGCAGAAGCAACCACAGAGTACTTACATACTTTTTTTTGACAAATAAACTCATCTTTCATTTTAAAAGCAGTAATAATGAATAATTTAAGTAAACTGATCACCAACAAAGAAACCAGATGCAACTTTCAAAACAAGAGAGTTGTCAGTGTGAATTCCCACATGATCCGTGCAGCTTCCAGTGACACGTAACAGTTAGAGCAGAGTGAGTCAGTGGCAGACCTGCACTCATGGAAACATTTAATCAGTCTGACAGAAGTTTTAAGTGACAAGCAGAGACAGGCTCAAAGTTCGTTCCTTGCCCCACTGGAGCCAGTGTAAGTTGTGCATGTCCTTGTATTCATAGGTGACTTCTCCTCATTGAGAAGTTAGCACAATTTCCACCTAGAACTATTTGCATTGCTATGGGTATAACTTGTATTTCTTCCTTTTTACTGTTTTCGGTTTCATATTTTGTGATGTTATTTATGTAGTTGGATTTTAAAAAAACTATCTCAATATATCACAAATATTTCCCTTTCTTTTCTTTCTTGTAAGAAATAGCTTGAAAAATGTTTTAACCACAACAGTAGAGACTTAAATAGTTACCTATTATAGCTCCAGTTGAATATATAAAGTCAAGTAAAAAATTTATTTGGACTTGTGTACCAATCCATATCAAAGGGAGAATGGGGCCAAAGACTATTAGATTCCCACTGTTTTCAGTGATCTTTGGATGAAGATCTATCAGACGTCTTCTTGCCGCTAGTTTGTAGGAAGACGGAGAACATTCTCTCATATCACACATTCCAAAGCAATTATATTGCTTTTCATCATCTATTTGAAAACTATTCTACTAGCTTTAACAATGTTGTCTACTCTTCAAGCCAGCCTTTCCCACAAATTTTCAACAGTCTGCTTATGAAAAAATAAGTTTACAGGGATGCCTAAAAAAGCAAAATATCCCAACTGAGAAAAATCCATAGAAGTGTGATCGTTAGTGAACTCTTTTACTTTGGAGAGCTACCCAGAGGTGAAAGTATTCACAATGGATGAACGCAGCCTCCATTAAAGTATCTGTGGATGCAAGGAACTGAAGGTTTTTCAATTTTCTACTGACAATATCACCAAAGGAGTTCAGGGTTAGTCTTTTGAACTGCTCAGCTAATAATGAATTTCTCTTGATGTTGGGAAAACATTGAGTCATTAGATTACTAACCTTTTTGTCAGCCTTACTCTCTCAGCTGTATGATAGACACTTTAAAAGGGTCAATGTTCCCTGAGAATTAAATCCTCCACAAAAGCACATCACCCCAGAGTTTCTCCTGCATCAACACCTTTACCTCTTAATTTAACAGTACAGTTTAAGTCCTTCCAGCTTGCATAAACTTGTTAACATTTGTTTTTCTTTAAGGAGAGATGTAAGGAAGACAGATGAATAAGAAGTTTCATTTATCTTTACTTATCTAGGTAAAATGCCCTGATTAATAGAAGACTTAAATACTCATCTGTCCTTTCCAAGTGGATAGGCTATATCAGTTGTCAGCATATTCATCGTGGAGGTTCAGATCAGTATTCTGGGAAAGTTACTTTAATTGTACTAATTGAATGGTGTCTAAATGGCAAGTCACTTGCCATTAACATGTACATAGCAATCCGAGCCCGTGAAAAAGCCCTTAAGACAGGGCTCACAGTATCTCACTGATATTAATGAGCTCATTTAAAATTTTATGTACAAAACTATGCAAATGTTGTACTGCAGAATTAAAAAGGGGTAAGCCCTTAACCTTCCAAATTTAACTTAACTGAATTAACACCAGACACAACCACAAATGTTTTCAAGTAAAGGTAAAATCTACAGTCCTTGTTTGTGTATTAAATAAATATGAACTAATTTTCAAAATCTGTCACATACCTGCAAAGTCCTATTTACAGTTTACACATTTATTCACTAACCTTTATGGTCAGGTAACTAACATGGAAGATGTGGCATCTAGCACATTATACTAAAAGCAGAAAGTTAAGGTATTTTTCACATACATACAAACCATGTTTTATTAGTAACAAGAACTGTTTGAATCTGTTGTAAGACTTGACACGGTGGTGTCAATATGGGGCGCTACTCGCAGAGCTCATTTCTAGGTGCCAAGCACAGCTATGTCCCATTGGGAACGAAAGTGCAGAATACAAAACAAGCAGCCAGTATCCTTGCTTCCTTGGAAGCTCATAATCCCAGTGAAACAGGAAATCAAGACTACCAGAGTATTCATCAAGTCAATTTATATATATAGATATAAAGCATCCTAAAAATGTATGCAATGAGGGGGCCATTTTTAATCCTACACTACCTGCAGCAAGTTTGGGGCATGACAGAATATGCTAAATGCCATTCAAGAATCCTAGTAAAAATTAATTACAGCAAAGAAGGATATAAAATCACAACAAATCCTTCTACTTTTGCAAAAGACACTGGCAGTAGCCACTACCAGTCAGATATCATCAGTCTTGCTGCTTACAGAACTTGCATAAATGAGGCATGGAGAACTGCCTCACGGTTCAGAATAGTTTTCAAACCTGCAAAAAATCACATTCCTGTCACTGAGGCACAAATACATCTGTATTTCTTGAGATCTCCTTCATTTGTAAGGACACAAGCACTTTGTTCACTTCAGCACAGTAATCCTGCTGTCTTGATCAGACTGCAACAGCTGAAACAATATAATGTGAATGAAACTCAGCTACTCAGCCTACTTCAATGAGAAAATTCACAAACTTATTAGAAGATGACACTAAAGAACTGACTTTTTTATTATGTAGTTTTTATATCTGATATAGTATTTTAAAGGATATCTGACTGACTTTAAAATAAAGTTCTATAGAAATACAGGAAAAAAAAGGTAACAGGATCCTACATCACTTATGTACTTTAGAAAATAGTACACTTTACATTAAAATTCATAACACAGCAATAAACTCAATGAAAGATAGAACTCTAAACAAACTGCAAAGTCCTAGATATAACTACTGAAAAATGAGTACAAGATAAAGAATACTAAAGGAGCTTCAGAGGCCTTAAAAGAGTCTCACTAAACTAACAGGCTATTTTTACCACCAGTTGACAAAACTATAGGTTACATGAAAGTTTTAATTCAGCCTTGAAATCTATTTTAATATTTTAAATTTTTAGTAATTAAAACAAATTTTAACAGTCTATATAGAATTTATATAGACAAGGTCAATGGCAAGACATCATACAGGCAATAAAACTATACCCCAAATCCACATACTTATTAAATAAACTCTTTTGCATCATATAAGGATGAACAGATGTTTCCAGATGCATATTCCAAAGTTATACACTGATTCTGCAAATTGCTTTTCTAGGACTAAACTGGAAGTAGTTAAAGAGGTTTTCTTAAAAATATTTCAGTACTGTACTAAGCTCAGCCCCAGTAACAATAAGCCCTAAGGACATGTTACATGTCATATATAAGTAATCCTATAAACTTGCAGTTCTGTTCCATGCTGCAGAATATCTGCACACAAATCTTGGAAGGTTCATCAGGAGGATTTTCAGTGCCAGGCTCAGGTAAGAAATCACCTCCTCACTTGAATGTTGCAACCCACTTGTGTAGCTAAAACACACCTAGAATAGAAAACAGTGTACTTCTATGGTGTCCTCCAGAAGATGCCATCAGTGAGGAGTGGCTTTTGTTTCTCTGCCTTGTTCAAAGCAAAATACTTTTGTTTATACAAGTTAGAAAGCTAATAAATGAAAAGAAATCAAATCTTAGATTTGGAAATTTCACCTGCTTTGTCGTAATTCCTTGTTTTTGGCTCAATTCTGCACCTGCAGAAGCAGGAAGGTTTTGTTTATCAACTTTAGTGAAATCTGAGGCAGGAGAGTGCAGCAAGGCCTTTAAAACTCCATGTTTATTACCAAATTACAGATATGGTAATTCCAAGAAAAACAAGACAAAAAAGGTATAAATATATCCTAGAATTTTCAGCACACTTGTAATGAAGCTTTCTTCTTTGATATTGCATTTTGATCTTTCCCAGTAACAGTATTTAAAATTGCTAATTTACGTAAGTAAAAAAATTATCAGATTAGGAACATGTGGAAAAAGAAAACATTCAGCAAGAAGGAAGGTACAGAGCAATGCCACTGGACATCAAGCATTTTATTAACAATTCTAGTCAAGAGAAAGAACTCATGAATATTTTAATGAGATTGTGAAAGAAATCCTACCAAACAAGATAAAATCACACTTGGAAAACAGCCTTTCAAATGCAGTGACAGGTCCAGCCTCTGTGATCTGCACCTTCTGAGACTCAAATTGCAATAAAGAGACTGAAGAATCCAGGCGTAGCGCCAACATAAACTGGACATAGTGTGTCAGCGGCTTACTAAGATAATATGGAAAGTCTTGCCATAAAAATCTTACTTTATCAGGCTAGATGGAAACCATGCATCACTCCTCTTGCAGATTGAGGTTTCACAGAAAGAGAAAAGAGAAAATGCTTGAGAAGAATGTTAGATGATTTTCAAACAATGAATTTTTTCAATTCATATTTTTATCTTACCCCCTGGGACCGATGAAAAACTTAACTACGTGTTCATACAGCAAGGCTGAGTTGTCATTAATGCTGCTATTGGTATAACAACCATAACTGGGAACACGAGACTCTCCCTATACAGGCTTGAGGTCAGTACAGTGTATTTCAGTGCAGCCGATCTGGGAACAGGAGGGAAATCACTGCGGCAGGCTGAGCTGATGCCAGCCCCATTCCTCTGAACAATGCACAGAGATGCTGGGGAGGACAGACACAAACTGAGCCCAGAAGCCCCAGCTGAGCCATTTCCAAATGCGGCAGAAGTCTGAAATATCTCCCATTAAGTTAGTGCAAAAACCAGGCACTGTGTTCTCTTCCCTGGCTCACTGTCCCCAGTGAGGGATGTCCCCAGCATCAGGCACAAAGGGCTGAAAATTCCAAAGTCTGCATTTATACACTAAATGTGACCAAATTCTCAAAATGCCTGTGCACCTTCTCGTGCAACTGGCCACCACAGAAATCTAAATGCAGGTTTCTCATTTAGATGCTCCAAATCCCCATCATCACATGCCATGGTGCCTGGGCACTGAAGGAGTATATTTGGAGCTCTAAGCTATAGCCAATACTTTTTCTACCATGTGACACTCAAAATGCACATAACCCATGTATGTTTCTAGGGAAGATACATTTGTGATTACCTTGGAAAAGTCAAATCTCAATATAAAAGAGTCATCCTCTCCTAGTGCAAACAGGTGTGATTAAATAAGCACACTTAGTCACAGTGCACAGCATATTAATCAGGTATAAAGTGAGCAGATTTCTAATCAACTTATTTAATAATAACATAGGAATAAATCGTCTCAATTCCCTCCACACAGTCTCACATTCTCAGTGGTTTTGAAACTATCAGTTGATAGTTTTAACGGAAAAATCGAACACATTCATGATTGTAATCACAAGCTAAAAGTAATTCTGCTGCGCTCTCCAGTCCTGTTTGTATTTCAGATTTACACAGAAACGGTGTATGTCTCAGTGAAACACATGAGAGATTTGTTAAGTAAAGTCCATAAAATAACTGATTTTGTTTATCACTATCTAGTTATAAAAGTAGCACAAAGCATGGATCAGGTTCTTAGATTCTGGTAATTCTATCAAGTTTGGTTTCTGTGAGAATGTCTAGCGAGGTTCTAGGGAGAAAAAGCGCTACAGCCCTTCCTAGTAACATGAAAGAAAAAAGGTAATTGATAGAAAAGTAAAACACTTCAGGGTGCACAACAGAACTTCTTCTGGTGAATACTACTTTTAATTTCAAAAGCATTCAATGATTTAGGTTCATTCCTGGCCTCTTACAGTAAACTGTGTATCTTCCTGAGGAACTAGAGAAGGTGCTATTTTTTCACATAGGCATGTACAAACTGCTGAGGGTATCTGATCACTAAAAATTAGAGTGGAATCATTAACAGAAGACTGATAATTCAAGACTACAGGAATGCAGCAGGACAGCAACTATCATTTACAGTCCAGCAGCTACTAAGTTCCACCTGCCCAAAGAACTGGAACCCAAGGTTCATCTCCTGTTAAACACACACTGTGAACCAGCTCTTGTCACCACAGGCTCTTTTAGCATTCCAAGTGCATCAAAGAGCAGTTGTGGCCTGCAATAACAGCACACAATTTTCTGTAGTTCACAACTCAAGGCAACTAGTGTGCTATGGAAACCATCACAGTTTGCTATTCTGACAACAGCAGAAGAAACCTTGACTTCCAACTCTTACTTTTGTGACCCTACACAGTGATGAAAGGTCTAATTTCTGATGAGGTAAGGAGAGGGGACTGTTGGAGGGTCAGCACCTAAAGGAGAGGTGGTGGAGAGGTAGTTACTATTAACATTTATTTACATCTTTTTCTCCTGAAGCCACCATGAGTACTGACAGTGCTATCTGTAATAGCAATATTAGCTATGTACCAGGTATTAAACTAGGTGTTTCATTTCCTACCCAATTTTTATAGATAACAAAAGAACATACACCAGAAGGTAACAGTGTGACCACCTGTATCATCAGGACTCATCAGCAGCACTTTCAACATAAAAGACCCTGGAACCATTTAGACTCAAAAGACTGATTTTCACTCAATCTGGCATAAACACTTACATTACCTGATATTACAGAAATAGGGGGTTTTAGACATTCTATGTCCTAAGCTGTTATAGTCTCATTGCTTTCCCTGTGTTAAACAATCATCAAGAGTTTTTGGATGTCAAATCTAATCTCTGGAGAATTGTTCATTTCTTTTTAAAGCGTTTTTTGTCCCTCGTTCACTCACCTCTTGTGATTCATGTCACGAATTCTCAGATTAACATCCCACTTTATGGTAGATGTTTCAACCTCAGTATGTTTCTGAAATGTATGTATTATGTATGTACCTGAAAATTCTGCCGCTTCCTTTCCTATCTGACAAAAAGTGCAGCAAGGTTCTTCTATATTATCTCCAGGTGCAAGAGGCAGAACACCTATTCCTCAATGCCCAATGTGGTCTCATGTGAGCGTTACCTGGTTGACGAAGACAGACCCAAGTGCTTGTGCTCTGCAAATACCAGAAAGGCATCAACCAGCAGTCATCCTGGGAACGGAATGGTTCTGTATTTCTCACCACTGGATGTTTGCTACTCTTTTCCCTGAAGGTATTAGGACAAAAAATCTAGCCAAGACGATCAGAAAACCTCCAGGTAGTGCAGAATGCTAAGTAGGCATTTAAAAAACTGTTTCAACCACCATGGAAACAATAACTGGTTAAACACAATCCATGAACACGTAATTTTTAACTATGTGACTACTACATTTTGCTTACAAGCAAGTGTAATTTTGATCACAGTTTTTTCAGTCTGTAGCCAGAAAGATTATTCTTTTCTACACCAACAGACACTTATTTGCTACTACTGAAAATCTAGTATCATTTAATAAGCTTTAAGCAGTCAAGTTTCTAGGCTGTGTAGCCTGTGGCTTTGTAGCAGTTAGCCTACTTTATAAGATAACTCAAATTTTTGAGATGAAAGAAATCAAATACATTTTTTTCTGCCAGTTTGTAAATATACAGCATAGTATCGTATCATCGTAGATTCAGCAAAGCATTATCATTACACTCCAATGCTTAATCAATGCCAAATTATTTTCAAGAGTTCTTTTACAGAAACCATATTAGGTAAAATAATTTACCAAAAGCTTCTGAATTAGATCAGTACAAATATTTAGAAACAGTAATCAGTACAAGTATTTAGAAACAGTAATAACAGGGGGAAAAACGTCTGTTTGTTCAAAACCATAGTCACTTCTTTGCAATCATTTATACACATTACATTTAGGCTACCCTAATTAATTTCTTTTAAGTAAGAAAACAAAGATACGGTCATAATATTGACTGAGAGGCAGCAGCAACCTGGGAGAACTCTCCTGCAAATACATGGAATTTAAAAGGGATATATCCATCTAAAAAGTCCCTTGGGCCATGCAGTTTCCACAGATTGATTTTCAGTCAATTACGGCTTATATGTTGAGGTTTAGTTGATATATTATAAATATTCCAGTCTGAGGTTAGTGGTATGCAAGAAATTGCTTAAAGGCTCCTTTTATATATTGACAGCAGTTTGCTTTCCTCATATGCATTCTACTGTCAATTTCGTTTTGCTAAAATAATTCTGAGCTAATATTAAAAAAATTCCTCCAATTCAGTTGTTCATGTGCAAACACTCATTCAGGTCTAATGAAGAAAAACAATGACTTCCACTGTCTGCTCATTGTGTGTCTCTTTAGTAAGTAAAACAACAGGACTTTCTTGATTGAAACACAAATGAAATATACTGCAATTAGTGTAAGAACTGACTAAAGGTCGGGCTCATTCTCTGTTTCTTAATTAAGTTTTAATGTGAGCGTTCAGTAAAACATTTGACACCTTTTACTTAAAGCCACAGCAGATGATGCATTCATGCCTAGGAATCACAGACTGGTTGAGGTTGAAAGGAACCTCTGGGGTCCATCTGGTCAGAAGTCCCTGCTCAAGGAGGGTCACCCAGAACTGGATGCCCAGGACCATGTCCTGATAGCTTCTGAATATCTGCAAGATAGAGTCCTCCACCTTGCTGGGCAACCTGTGCTAGTGTTTGCTCACTGTCACAGTGAAAAGGTGTTGTTTCCTGATGTCCACAGGGATCCTCTTGTACTTCAGTGCATGCCTACTGCTTCTCACCTTGTCACTGTGCACTGCTGGAAAGAGGCTGGCTCGATCTATCAATTCTTCTTATATGTATTTTCAATTAAAACTAATCAGTTTTAAGTCAAAGTTGGCAACATAAAGAGTACAATACGCATCAACTTTTTTTTTCCAGTGAAAAGACTGAGGATTTTATTTCTTCATGATTTGACTGACAGACAACAATAGCCTTTTCTATTTCTGTTATGAATATAAACAATCTTCGAACTGGAATAAAAAAGCTTTAAAAATCAGCTGTTTTCCAAGCTCAACTGTGCAGTGAAAAAAATGCTGTCAGCTATCTGCCTTGATCAAACATGACTTTGAGTGTTCTTAGAAGACAGTATGTAAGGAGGATAGAGAAAAAAGAAATAAAAGACATCACAACGTAGTAAGAAGAACCTTTAGAAGACAGAGATGATAACAGGAAAGGAAAAAGGAAGGAGAAAAAAATCTTCTTCTTAGCCTTATATACTAACAGACATTTTTTCCTTTGACTTTCTTACTTTCATCTTTTTACAGGGTTTTCTCACAGATTTTCCATTACTCTCTTCTGAATGACTTCAGGCCTCCATTTCATTTTTCCACACATCTAGTTCTCTTCTTTTGTTTTTGTTTCCTGTTACCTTTTTACCTTTTCACCCCTTTTATTCTTTCTCTGCCTCTCTGCGTTCTATTTTCTTCTCTTGAAAAGAGAAGATTGATTTCTACATTCAAATTCATCACAACCTAGACTTCGTGGCACTGAACACCCTTATGATAATTTAAACACACTCATCTGCACAAAGAGATCCTGCAGCTACCTATGGTCAGCAAGTGGTAACATTCCTCTTCAATTAGATCAGCTTAAATAAAATATTTCAGTTCTACAATCCAACATGCACCATATACAATTCATAAAAGCATGATTGAGTTAAGAAGATAAAACTATAAAAATTCAAGCTCATTTG
This sequence comes from Gallinago undulata, assembly GCA_026546715.1. Taxonomy (NCBI): domain Eukaryota; kingdom Metazoa; phylum Chordata; class Aves; order Charadriiformes; family Scolopacidae; genus Gallinago; species Gallinago undulata. The sequence continues at coordinate 9,412,374 of JAOTQQ010000052.1, read as the reverse complement.
AAAGCCTTATGGCTGCAGATTTGAAGCTCACTTAAACATTTCTCTGATTTGTTGAGTGTTATTATGATGCCAAATTGGCAAAAGGACAAGAGTACATCATTAGTTAAACTCAGTATTTTTTTGCAGTCTTATTTAATTACAATGCTTTAATGCAGAACTTGAAACAAAATCACAGGAGTTATCTTTAAAAGCCCAGGGATAACTGGAGCGACCCACTGTGTAATGCAGTGAACCCCAAACCCTAAGTGCCTTTTCTAAATTCATCTCTCCACTGTGCAACAGCTGGAGCCATACATAGTTCCCAGCCTCAGGCAGCTGCACTGTGCTTCACACAAGGACACAGGTGTAGCAGTAGCAAGCTCTGAAATATTACAGTCCTCTCATCTACATCAAACAGCAATTTTTTTGTGAGAAAGGTAAATTAATGAGGGGGAAATCCTCTTTAATCGCAGTCAACAGGACATCACTAAGAAATCAAAGGAATGTGAAGCAACAGTGTTAGCTGGAATTTAGAGTTTTAAGTTTTTTATAAAACCAAAAATATTTTTTTATTTATGAAGTGTCTAAAGAGGAAAAAAGTCTCTCAGTAGTGTGGATGACAATTGGAAAAATACTTTCAAGAAAAACCATTTGGGCGCAGATAAGAGAAACACAATTGCAATCATCCATTCACTGCTGAAGCAAGCACCAAAGCTGAAGGCTTTGAATAAGTAGAGAGAGATGAAAGAACCCACAGTGGATATCCACTTTCTAAGACAAATATGGCACATTTCAGGTACCTGACATGTTCTGTAAACAGGTACCCTTCACTGGTACATCATGCCCTATGTCTGAAAATTCTTTCTTCATGCAGCAATGGGGTGGTGTCTTGGTCTGTTTTAAGAATGAAACAGCACCTTACCTACAGGTAAAGAAAATCTGTAAAGGAAAAGTTTGTAAAGTAAGTTTTGGACAAATCTATTCACATAATAAAGGTAACAGGAACCTCAGCAAGAGCAACACAAGAAAAGAGCAAAGAAACCCACAATTTCATTACAATAAGGAAAACCAGTTAATTACTATAACTTATTCTGGTTTTACTTTAGTGTTTTGGTCAGACGCTTTTTACTTTTTTAGTTTATTATAATAGAACCTACTGAGTCTTAAGAGATTGAGAAAGGACTAGATCATCTCCCTAATGTAGAACTCTGCATTAGAATGCTAGCTGTAGAACACTGTAGAATGATAACACAGTTTAATAAATCTCTCAGAGCATACCATTTCACATTCCAAACCAGACCCAACCTAACTGGTAACTCTCAAATGCTTTAATTTCAGACCTTTAAATTTCAAGTACTTTCTGAAAGTTTGGGGTTGTTTTTGTTTGTTTGTTTGTTTGTTTGTTTGTTTGTTTTGGGTTTGTTTTTTCAAAGCAAGTGGCAGAATCATATTAAGGTAATTTCATTTGTTGGAGTCAAAACACAAAGTCAGGTATTCTGAGGGCTACTCAATGCCACCACAAGTATTTGGCTCGTGTGATTGGCAGCCATGCACTTCAGTACCGCTTCTTTGTATCTCATCTTCTCTGTTCAGCAACAGAAATGGTAGAGAAAGCTACTTCTAAGAGCTTGGTAGAAAACCAAAGTTTTCTCTAGCCTAACAAATTGTGGGATTTGGCCTTGTGTCGATTCAATTATAGAAGGTATTTGATTTGCCCCATTTCACTTTGCCCTCATTCATCACATACTATTTCAGACTTCTTAGTATATAGAAGGCTGATCAATTTAACAGCCACTTACTAAAACCCACTAAACTAATGTAGGAAAAAGTCAATAAATGCAATATTATTATTGGTTTTACTGTGTTTTGTAGTCCATTCAGCTAGTCTTACTGAGTGGTTGGGAAACAGGCATCTTCTTGTCTCTGATAGCTAATTTAGAATGAAATAACATAACTGCACATTTCGGGACACCAAGAACAGTACACAGTGACGCTTTTGTGCGAAGAAATATTGCCAGACATGCAGTGAAAAAGAAATAGAATTTTAAAAATAACTTAGTTGGGAAAATGACAACTAAATCATAATCAGCTCAAATTTTTCAGCTGCTCTATATTTGTTTGACAAAGTTTTTCCATACACTTAATATAAAGGATAGAATTCAGCTATGCAGTGTAGCATGCCGTTTGTTCTTTTACAAAATAATAATTATTATACCAAAGAGGATTTAGGTAAATGAATACTGACTTTCCACATGTCTCATTAATAACTCCTTACTTCTCTTTTTTAAGTCCAGTCGTAATTTTTTCAGTATTCATGCAATAGTCTGGTATCTTCCAAGAGTGCAGCCAGTAAAGCCACAGCACAGATTATAATGGTAGACAACAGATTCTCCTAAAGCTGATTTTACAAGAGTCCTTATCCTCAAATACTGAAAGGTATTTTAGGGAGCAGTGGAATCCAGGTACCCACTTTCCCAGGTGAATGTCCAAGTCACCAGGCTATAAAGACATCCTCTTTCTTCACTTTAGTTTGTATCTGTGCCATACAAAGTAGAACCTCTCCAAGGAAACAGCTTGGGAGGCCGCTCAGCTGAAGGCTCACCCAGCAGCAGGATGGGGTAGGCAATCCCTGGCTGTGTGAGATGGGGATGCAGGGTCACATCCATCCTCCAGCTGGCTTAGCTGGAGAGGTTTGGAGTTGCCTGAACACTTGGATGCTCCACAGTCAAATGCTGAAAGATGTGGCCTTGGATCCTCTTCTGTCTCTCAAGCAGACACAGAAGAGAGGACAATCACTCTCTGCACCCTGCACAGGGCTCCAACTACCAGCCTCTGGGAAACGCACCTCACCTTTCCAACAACTTCACTACTCTTTAACTTCCATTTCCTAGCATGTAAATAATTTCATATTTGAACTGCCTACTGAACCTGACCATACTTCACAAATCTGAGAGGGCCTACCCTCATTTCTAGTAATTTTATTATTCTCTCAAAAATCTAAATGGCCATTAAGTAATGAGCATTAGACCTCAAGCAAATATCGAGGTCTCTCCTCAAGATCTCCTCAGTTCCTTGAACTGTTTTAGCAGCCCTGCATCTGGTGCATTCTGGTCCAGCAACAAAACACACAGCTGAAAAACATTTTATTTCTCTTCATCCAAATATCAAATAAGCACCTACTCATAGCAAACTTTTAAAGAAATCTTCAGGCAGAAATAAACCCCGATGGCTAAGTTTCAGTTGGAAAGAATGGACAAACAACAGAAATGTTAAGAAACTGGCAGCTGAGCATCCATTTCTTAGCACTGTTAAGAAAATTGGTTGTTGCTCTTTGCCTGTAGGGTGTTACGTGGAAGTAAAACCACCTGACGTGAGCTTATCTCAAACAAGGCTGTGCATGAGGGGAACTGTGGATGTTCTCGAAGTCGTATCTTAAAAACAGGCATTACAGTCTATGCCCATTTCTTTTCAGGATGCAAAGAAAATTTGAAAGAACAGATGTCAAGAAAGATGTCTGAAAGATCAGAAGCTGTAGGAGGTGACGTATGGCCTATCTGCATGTGGTCAGCACACAATATAAGGCAGGACAGACAATATTCCATAGTTTGAATGCATTTATTGGCTGGGCTTTTCCAGGGTTTTTTAGAAGTCTCTGACAATCGTCCCTTTCTGTCTTTCTAAAGTTTCCTACCACAGCATGTCAAATGTTAGCTTTAGATCAATACTGCCCTCAACACACATGCAGCTACTGTATAGTTCAATGGAGAGTTCATGTCTAAGCAAGACTTGTCTACCATAATTATTCTGTGTAACACAAGAGATACAAAGCTTTGGTTTCTGTCATTTCTCTTTTTATCTGTCACATAGTGCTATCTCATCCTCAGAAATCAGCATGGTTTTAGTAACTAAAAGTACAAACAAGGACTTGTTTCAAAGGCGCACCACTCAACTGAACAGAAAAGAATTGATTTATCTGTTGAAAAATGACAAAGGAAAATAAAAACAAAATTGCAAAATTTCTTATTTTACTAGACTATTTTCCACATAAATTAAAAAATATAGATCACATTATCATTAGTTTATGCAGCGACAGTCTAGTTTGTGATGAAAAAGCTAAGGAGATCAGAAAATGTGTAACAGCAATCCCTTATACAGTATTTGCTTTGCAGAAAATGTACTTATGAAATATACATGTGATGAGATATGATTAAGATGCAGTTCTTCATTTTGATTAAAATGCTGCTTCCTGAATGTTTACTGAGCTTCAAAAAACAAGCCTGATTTATATGCTTATATAGTATTTTTTTTTTTTTTAAATCAGGACTAAATTTAGCTTCACTGATATGTATGCAAAAGTGAATGCAAATATAAAACTTTCTTTAGCTTACAATTATTAACCTGAGACATAAACTAGAAAACTATTAATGCAAAGCCCAAGATGATGACTACTTCTAATAACAGTAACTCCAGAAACCTGAAATGAGGTCTGAGATCCACTGCAGTGAGCACAGAACAAAAATATCAGGAGAGACATGCCACTTCCCCAGAGAGCACAAAGCCAACTAGGCCAGATGAAGAATGAGAGAAACTAAGGCATGGAACATTGTTACGATTGTGTCTGAAGAGCTCCACTTGTCTGTCAGCAGAAAAGCATTTTTTCTTCTTATATTTACTTATTTGCAAGACTTGTTTAGCACTTTTTGTTCATTTAACCCCTATGCTGTGGACAGTTTTCACTATGGTATTTAAAATGTATATTCAAAATGTGTATATTGTTCTTTAACATCAATGATCCTCAGTCTTGAGCAGTCCCCAGCTATATGCTGTGCCATGCTATTTCAATTCTCATACCAAGTGAGTGCAGCTCTGTGAATCGATAATACTTTGATTCTCTACTGTGGAAACAGGACTTGACTTTTCTGGGGGTGTTGGGGATAGTTGGTATTATTTTAAATCATTTGGAACCTTTTTTGCACGGAACTACATGCACAGATGCTGCCAGATACATTGGTCCTGGAAAGTAGGTTACTGTCAGATCTACAGGCTGGATGCAGAGTCTTAATTTTAGGTTCTCTCACCACATTCTTACAAAGTAATTCTGTGGGTGTGTGGCAGGCTGGGAGAAAAGGCAAGGCTGTGGAACATGGGGAGCCAAATGTCAAAGCAGGCAGAATATCCTTGAGCTATATTTACAGCTCTATCTGGCCATTAGCCCCAAAGAGCAGCCCCACTGCCATGTCAAAAAAATAGCCTCCTTACAAAACATACTAAAGACATTGCTTTTATTTTCCTGCATTTATTAGTAAAACTTCACTCATAGAAAATAATTGCACATATCCATTTCTTGCTTTAATGCTAAGGATCAGGTTCATGTGATATTTGGCACACAGAGAATGAATGTGAATTTCTCCTCTATCTACAGATCTGCAAGGATCTATCAGGCAGAAGGAAAGAGCTGACCAGAGATGTCTGATCACCAGCTCCAGACCAATTCCAAAGGAATAGCACTGTTGATAAATCCCCTCATAGCCCTTCGCCCAAAGGCTTTCAGGTGAGGTCCGAGGTCAAATAAGGAGACTGAAAAGGAGACTTTGGAGTCCAAGCTGTCTTTTTAAGACTTTTCTCTCTCTGACATCTCTTAGCCCTGGATCTGTGGGTGCCACACAGTTTCCCTTCGCTACACCAGAAATGGCAGCATGCCCCTTCCTTCTGGCCAGAGCTTATACAAAGATACAGAGTTAAAGTGTTTTAAGATGATTCGTTTAAAAAGTGAAGGAAATAAGATACAATATCGGAGTTGTGCCTCTTGGATACACACAAGCCCAGCTATAATAGAGCAGCTGAACACTACCAGAGTGGCACCCGGAGGGAGCCAGGATTTTTTAAAAGCTAAGGAAATTAGATGCATAAATCTCAAACAATGCTTTAGAAAAAATTATTTTCCAGCTCAAATGTAAGAGAGACCCACCAGGCTAGAGACAGTGGTTTTGCCTATACAGTGCTCCAAGGGGATCTCTAGGGCACCTGTACGAACAGCACGTGCTGTCTCCGCTGTGTGTCACAACTGCGTGGCTGCTGCCCGCCTGTGCGAGCACCTCCTGCACACCCTCTGTGCCCTGGAGGGTGCCCATGGTCACATTCATTTCCACAAGCATTGCAACCCTCCAGACAGGGTCCCACAGGCAGCCTGAGGGCTGCTATTAGCAGACAGTATGCACCCTGTGTGTCTGGGATTCCCATTAGGGCAAGTCACAATATATCCTGGGAAATCACAAAGCACAGCATGCTTTGATTTTAGTGTGCTCTTCCCCTTCTTTCTTGAAAAGATTACTAATGCACACACTGCATCACTTCTTGAAAAATGGTGGAAAAACTTATTGCTGTGGCTATTATGTGGTCCTTCATTCACAGCGTGAGTTAGATATCACCATTTTCAGTATTTTGTCAAAAGCCTAGAATTCCTAAAGTTGTTAATATCTACAAAAAATGCATAGTCTAGAGAAAATTAAAACTTATTTTGTGCAAGCTGCATTTCAAGGCAAAAGGGGCCTTTCCTTCTCATAAATGACATACAAACAAGCTTTAGAAGACAGAACAAAGTTTGCTTTTTTTCCCGGGAAAAGGAGCGATGATTATGTTTTACTGGCAGTTTTACCAGTCCTTTTATTACAGATTTTTTATTATTCACTCCTGTGACTGCACTCAACCAGGTAACTGGCAAACATTCAATCAGCACAGTGTTCTTAAATTGAGCTGCCTTCTGAATCAGCTTCTGTTATTATTTTAATGTATCATGTATCAATGCCTCTCAAAGACCAGCCACAAGCCTTTATACAGTGAAGGTATGACTTTTCTTACAGCTCCTAATGGTCTACTCTCTGCTATCATAGGTATTTTGAGGAGAGAGTATTCCAGTTCATATTTGACACTGTCCATCTTCCCTCCAATCCTTTATTTTAATTGAAAGAGAACAAAAATTTTAAGGCTACAGTTTGGTATTGCTAGCCTTCAGCAACAGGCAACTGGGAAAACTGGCAGCCAGTCAAATTTGGCATGTTTCCTTGTTCAATGAATACAAGTTGGCATGACTGGTTGGATAGATGAGAAGGGGGCAGTGGATGTTGTCCACTTTGACTTTAGCAAGGCTTTCAACACTGTCTCCCACAGCATCCTCATAGCTAAGCTCAGGAAGTGTGGGTTAGATGAATGGACAGTTAAGTGGATTGAAAACTGGCTAAAAGACAGAGCCCAGAGGGTTGTGAT
>JAOTQQ010000052.1:9367562-9405032 GCA_026546715.1 Gallinago undulata | reverse complement strand
GAGACCTGGACAGGCTGGAGAGATGGGCAGAGAGAAACCTAATGAAATTTAACAAGGGCAAGTGCAGGGTGCTGCACATGGGGAGAAATAACCCCAAGCACCAGGACAGGTTGGAGGCTGACCTGCTGGAGAGCAGCTCTGAGGAGAAAGACCTGGGAGTCCTGGTGGACAACAGGATGACCATGTGCCAGCAATGTGCCCTTGTGGCCAAGAAGACAAATGGCATCCTGGGGTGCATGAAAAAGAGTGTGGCCAGCAGGTCGAGGGAGGTCATCCTGCCCCTCTACTCTGCCCTTGTGAGACCCCATCTGGAGTACTGTGTCCAGTTCTGGGCTCCCTAGTTCAAGAAGGACAGAGAACTGCTGGAGAGGATACAGAAAAGGGCCACTAAGATGATTAAGGGCTTGGAGCATCTCTCCTATGAGGACAGGCTGAGGGACTTGGGTCTTTTTAGTCTAGAGAAGAAAAAACTTAGGGGGGATCTAATCAATGCTTACAAATACTTAAAGGAAGGGTGCCAGGAGGATGGGGCTGGTCTGTTTTCAGTGGTGCCCAGTGACAGGATGAGAGGAAATGGGAACAAACTTGAGTAGAAGTTCCACCTAAATGTGAGGAGGAACTTCTTTACTGTGAGAGTGGTAGAGCACTGGAACAATCTGCCCAGAGAGGTGGTGGAGTCTCCTTCTTTGTAAACATTCAAAACCCGCGTGGACAAGTTCCTTTGTAACGTGCTCTAGGTAGACCTGCTCTCACGGGGGTGTTGGACTAGATGATCTCCAGAGGTCCCTTCCAACCCCATATGATTCTATGATTCTATGTGTTTTTTAGAAAAGTTCTGTTTTAAGAGAAATTATTATCTAACCCTTTTCTACAAGAAAACACCTGCCAATCTTGGGAACCATCCCCCAAAACCTTTTTCTCAATCAATTACTTTTCATTTAGGTGTAAACGGGGTGAACTAAAGGAAGGCCTTGTCCAGTCAGGTTTGGAGGAACTTGTGCCCATTGCCTTTTGTCCTGATGGACACCACTGAGGAGGGCCAGGGTCCTTCTTTGCTCCCACCCATCAAGTATTCATACCTATTGATAAGATCACCCCAAGCCATTCTTACATTGAATAGTGTCTCCTCAAAGCCCTTCTGTCTTTAGCTTCTCCTCATCTTTCTGCTATTTTTCACAACAGAACACCAATAAAATTACTGCTCTCATCTGCCTGTAGCTTGGAGGCAGTACTGTGTGCCTGTGTTTTGAGCCAAGGCACTGTATTTCCAGCTACCTGGTAACATTAAAAGTTCCTTCTTACTTTCTTAAATAAGTCCAAAGTCAGTTATGGTAGTCTTTAAGAATATTGTAAGAATTCTGCTTTACTGCTAACTTCTTGATCGTGCAGACTCAATGCAGCAAAGCTCTGCCGATGATTACTTTAAGTTTTGCTTCCACTGGGACTGGGTTTTCAATGTATCTCTCTAATTGTTCATATAAAGTAAAATGACTGCTGTTTCTACATTATTAAAATGGATTAGTGCAGTAATTTTTAAGGCACAAGGAATTAAAAGATCAACACGTTCCTTTAAGAATCTGTGGTGGCTGGCACTTCCTTTTTGCCTACTGATAAGAGAATTGGTGAGAGTAACTGCATGTTTTCATTTCACCAGTCTTCAGTGAAATATTTATAGGCTTTTTTTTATTCTCCTCAGATTCTCAGAGTTGTTACTCACTTTATCTACTGCTAGATTTGTATGAGGAAGACAGCAAAGGTCACCACGACAATGGTAACTACAAACTGTTTAATCATAGAATGTATTTGGCATTGAGCATTGTCTAGTTCACTTACAGATGTAGTATGAATCATAAATGTCTATCTCTCATTAACAAAAAACTGTGGTGCTAAATATAATTTCTAAAATGTGGATTTTAATTAAAAAATCCTCCAGACCTCATTACTACCTAAATCATACTTGATCTTGCATGAACTGCTTTAAAATACTTGTACACAAACATGAAGTGGCTCCATATGTCCTAAAAATACCCCAACAAACATACATACGTAAACTGTATAATTATACACACACAAACGGATTCTGTGGGGCACTGTCATCCACGACTTCTTGTGTTTGCAGACTTCTGCTCCATGTTATACATGGGTAACCATACACAACTGTATGGGCAATAAAGCTTTTCAGTCAGAAAGTTAGTTACTCACCATACAGCAGGTAAAAATATATTTGTGTACTAACTACAGCTAATATCAACACTAGCTCAGCCTGATGTACCACTTACATCACAGTTCAGCACAGGAACACAATGCACGTGGGTAGATGCAGCCCAGTTTAAATGATGATAGCACACAGGTATCAGCATATGCAACTTAGCACTAGCAAAGGGATAAAGGACCTCAGCTCGCCTCTTTGAGTAACCTCATCCCTCATTTAAGCCACAGATGATCTGGGGTAACAGCTGCCACACCACAATCTAATGAAGACATGCAGTTCTTGGTTTATTCTTGAGCTCTTCACAAACCATTATGTAAGTGTCAAAAACTTAAAACAAGGTGCCAAGTTATTTCATGTGCAAGGAGAAATCTGAAGAGAGAACTGCAACAACAGAAAGGCTAATACTGAAGTAACCAAAGGTTTGTTGTCTGTTTAAAATACAACACGCAAGCCAACAACCCTCCATCACTTTTCTCATGCAGTCATGGTTATTCCCTCACCCACGAGCTTCACAGCTGGATCCAAGCACCCCAGAATCATATGTGTGTCAGTTGAGGGGTATGGTATGAGATTTCTCCCATTCACCCTGATGGGAAAGGTTCAGAAGTGAACTGGGAATCATAGATAAGGTCTGACATGGGATATACTCGGCGTATGGTTCTCTTACTTGCTCCCTGAAGAGAGATCACCTGACAGAAAATCCACACGCAGAAATGGAAGATGCTTTCTATCAAAAATAGTTCCATGCCTTTAATTTCAATATTAACTCATATTGTTGTACTCAGCCTTGGGAATGTAGTATTTTTTTTTTAAATTATTTTAAAACAGAGAGCATGCCTTGGTAGATGAATTTTCCCAAATTCTCCTAGTCCATCTGAAAATAAAGTCTTTGCTTTAAGCTCAATAAAACAGAGCCTTGGCTTATAATGTTTTGCAAAGCATTGAAGGATTGAAGCCAAATGTGCTGCTGGGAATTTAATTTGCAGGAAAAAGCATCAAAGAATAAATCAAGAGACTTTCTTGTGGGATAGCTGCAGTACAAAACATATTACATTGTGTCCTGGAGGTAAAAACACTCCTTTAACATAAAGACAATCACTTGTTTTATATTCATCCCCCCAATGAAGTGCAAATAATCACAAAACAATAATGAATATCAGCCTCCTCTGTGCCACATGAATATATCTGTCAATATGAGTGTCTTGTGATGCCTCTTAATGTATGATGATGACATTTTGCATGTCATTTATCTTAAAATTAACATGTATTGTACACCTGTAATGGCATTGACATCCCCACCAAAGTGGAAATCCCACCTGTTAAAATAGAAATACTAGAGGCAGATGTATTGAATTTGGGATGGAGGAGGGGAGGGAAGGGGAGGAGAGGGGAGGAGAGGAGATCCATAAATTATAATTATCTTGGACATCTGACTGAACACAGACCAAGCTTTTCCAAAGCAACTGATACTTAAGCAAATATTAAAGCAAGAGCTTTGCTCCAGTGTCCAACATGATCCTTGGGGATGCATGGAGCTCATGACTATGCCAATGCAAAAACAATTAACAGTTAATTCATGAGTGGAAAAGCATACGAGTTGGCGCTCAGAGAGTTTGCAAGTGAATATGACCAGGTGGCTGTTTTAACAATTTGCTGTTTTAATCTGAGTAGAAAATGTAATGAAAAAGCCAGACATTTACAGTTGATGTTTAAACCTGTCAGCCTGCAGGTATGACACTATACAGTCAAAAAGATATTTCCTTCTCTGTCTGTAGGTTTCCCTGCCCCAATAATGCTCTGTGCAGCTCCAGACCGTTGTGACAGCTGATTAGTGATTATGGTGGCAAATCAGCTCATAACCACGGATTATCTGTGTGTGTGCATACAGTCACACTCACACTGTGTGAAACTACAAATTCACACCAGCACCACATTATTTTTTGTGTAACTTTCAGCAACAAATAATGTCATCTCTGTCATTTACTCATCTATCTAAAACTGCATGTGTATTTTGTGGCTCAGGGCCTCTGAGTTCACTTCAGGTAGGGGTAATGATTGTTGGAAAATAATCAGGCCAAGAAAACTTGCCAAGAAATCTTTATATTCCCAAATGAAAATGAACTCTATAAATAAAACCAAAGTGAAGCCTGTCACAGCCTCTGGGCACACAAGGGCTGTCTCCAGCCCAGCTGTGAGATGCTGGTTTAAGCTACAGCACAAAGGCAACAATGCCTGACCCGCTGGTGGCACAGGAGGGGGCATCAGGCATCAGGCTGAGCGTTAAGAAAAGCTGCTTCTCCATGTTATACTGCCCTTTATGCCACAATCATTAATGAAAGTGGCCTATATGCTAAACATTTCAGCTATATCTTTAAATTTTGGCAGGAATACAGATGAGGACAGTGAGTTCTCAGCATAATTAGCTCGGCAAAGTCCCAAAGCTCCTTTGTTAGTCATACATCAAGGATGATAATGTGGTCTGAACGCCTGTCAGAGTACACAGACTCATCTCTGGCAAAACACAGTCTCAATCCTTGTCTTCCCTTCTAAACTTACAATGTTTTCGTGGAGGGTACTTCTTCCCCCAAACCAGAGCAAAGATACACATTACCCATTTTACCACACCTTATTTACAAACTTTATTCTTGCAGAACCTCATTCTTTGTTTCAATAACCATAATTAAATAACCCAAACAGTGTGCTAGCATGCAAATGGAGAAGCTGACAGGTATGAGGGAGGAGGAAAGGGGAAAACATTACTGACAGTTGTGAGATTTGTCTGCTCCAGCATGGCATTATTTATTCCAGCCTAAGTACACAGTGAAGACCCATGGATAAAGTTATGTATGAATGTAACTGTGGTGTATAAACTGAATTTCCATTGACAATTTATTATTATTTCCAGTAACAATGCAATTCACCAGGAGGGAATCTATCCATTATGAATTTATCAAATAAATTGCTTTATCAAAGGAATTCAGGCTTTTGCTTAGGGAACTATTAATTATATTCACATTCCTCATAAAATACTTCTACAGAAATAGTGGGACCAGAAGAAGTCTTTGTGATTCATATGCAGATCTTCACTATGAAACAAAAATGACAATTGATTCATTTCCATTACCATCACCCTGCATTTTTTGTGCCAGGGAAGTCAAATTGACATAAATATTCTGACATAAAATCACAAAGTAATCATACATTTAATCTCACTTAAATATGCACAGACTAATAAAACAATAGAAGAACATGCTACCGAATAGTGTTTTTTAAAACCTGTTTGTAATGCTGATTTCTGTAACTTCTGAGTCACACAAAAATGTGGCAGTAAATAAAAAAACATTAAAACCTAGACGTAGAGCTGATTACACTGGAATCACTATGACACATCATTGCCATGCATAACAAGCAATATTATTTGGTTAATAATCAGCAGTAGGCAATATAACTTGATACACAATATTGTCATAGTTGCTATACTGATTTTAGAGAAGTTTTATTTTGTAAAGCTTTGCCTAAACAGAGATAGGCCTCAACAAGAACTCAAAATGTCTTGGAAGGAATGAAAGGGCCTTAGTGCTATGGCATTAGGAGTATGTGCCAACGACATAAGACAGACATGAGGAGGAGTCTGAAATGCCCTGTGTATCAGGCCTAAAAGAGGCATCTTCCATCCTTAATCTTAAAAACACTGCAATTTTCACGCAAGCTACTGAAAGAGTTTACCTCTTCTAACTGATAGGAAAACAAGGTATGGCTGACTAAGTCCATCAGAGCAAGCAGCAAGTGATTAGGGCTCAGTATTTGTAAATATGTCTGAATTTCTATTGAACTATCATATGATCGATGCTGGTAGTGATAGAGCAAATCACCCATGCCTTAGTACGCTACAATATTCTTAAAGTTGATGGCACAAGTTCTGGACAAATTTCCCAGAATTAGATTTGTAGGAGATCACAGCATACTATCCAAATCAATCTCCAACACTGCATTACTATATTTCATACCTGTTCTACCATTGTTCAGTCCCTATATTCAACATCACTGAAAGCATTCAGTTAGTTATCTTCAGCATCTACTGGGGCCTTGGCCTCATTTCTTCCATTATGCTCTTCTCATGAAGATGGACTTACATGACTATGGACTCTCATAGTAGTTGTTTTAATTTCCTTTGCCAGATCAAACTCAGTTTGGCTTTTGTAATCATCTTTTATCCCTAAACTTCCTGAACTCCAAGATCTAGTACCTTCTTGTAATTAGTCCCTTTTTCCATTCCTCATAAACTCTTTGTTTACTCCTACCAACCTTTCATCTTGAATTTTTTCTGCTTGACAAAAGTCACTGTCCATGAGTTGTGTGAAGCCTATTCAACATTTAAGAACATGAGGTGATGCAGTAGAGCCCCTGTAAAGGAACATCAAATCCATCTTTATGCTGAAAGTATCAGCATTCACACAGGGGAAAAGCACTTAGGAAAATTTGCCTTTAAGCACAAAAAGATAATGAATGATAATAGTCTTCTCATTCCCTTGGATCAAGTAAGTACTGTGCTGTCCAGAATTTCTGCCAAAAGTAAATGCATTTACTTCGTACTTTTTATGTACTCACATTTTTAAGGATCCAATTATTTTTCTTGGATTGTATCGCCTGTACCTGAATATCAAATATACAGCAAGTTCAAAACACACTGGCAAGGGCTGCTCTATGAGGCACAGAACTACTTTCTGTCTCATTTTCTTAAATTAAAAAAGAAGTCAATTATCCTGTAGCAAGGATGAGACCTGGATTCCAAGGAAAAAAAGAGATGTCTCGTTTATTAATTTATAACAACCTCTTCAGAGACTTTGGGCATTTGCACATCTAGTATAATTTCCCATTAGTCTCTGAAACTTAAGAGTTATCTGTGGAATGAATACTGTTCACCACCACCAAGGGATTTATTGAATCCCTTCTGAACATTCACATCTTTTATCTCTGCCTGTGGCAAGACATAGGGAGTCTTCAGTGAAATGGACACCTGAACTTCCCTTTGTGTTAGGATACAGGGATTCTGTAAACATCTTGAAAACACTACATCCCCAAACACACCTTGACCAGCCCATTTATCCTGTGGAATCTGCACACACATCCCCTTTGGGTATTCATTCACTGGAGTGAGACAGAGTTGTAGAAACTGTCTGTCGGAGGCCAGATGACAAGCAGTAGAAAATCTATGGTGACTGTCCTCCAGTCTAATTCTCTACTGAAAGAAAAAAAGGTGGCATTTATAGCATTCATGGCTGCAAAGGAAATGGCCCAGCTCTTGAATCATGTAACCAAGATGCAGACAATACAGTAAAATGATTTAGCATCATGAGAATAGCTGAGACCATGGCCTTTAACAGACACACTGCTAAGTGCTATCTTGTCCTGAAAGATCATTTGTGCAGTGCAGTTATGTCAGGTCTTTATCCCTGCAACTCCACCTTCTAAAGCTACCTTTTCTGTATTGCCTACACATGCTGCTTTTTGAAGCCACAGCATTTGACCTGTTTGTGTCAACACAGAACTACGACCTCATTGCAAAAACCAAAACTGTCTGGAGTACTTAATAATTGCATGTACTCTTGGCAGAGTACTTTATAAACAGTTCCTTACACTCAATTATCTGAGCTACTCACTTATCTGATGGACAATCCATAACCTCAGATAGGATAACTAAAGAAAACCAAAACCCAAACTATTTTTCAATTTTAGAAAAACAACTCTGACAAACCAAGTCCACTGATTAGATGACCAACAGGGGAAAGAGAATTAAAAAAAGTTTAATTTATTGGGATTCCACAATATGCTATTACAAGGTGGACCTTACTTAATTTATTCATTTTTAGTCCAGTCCAATATACTATAAAATCAAGAAATAACTACCGTAGCTACTTCACAGGAACCAGCATCTGCTTCTATCTTGCTCAAAGTTATTACAGATGTAAAAATCAAAATAAAATATTTCTTTATGTTCACCAACAGAAAATTACACTAAGTTGAATGTATACAGACACTCCACAAAGTTATCTGGAATGTTTTTTGTAATGTCTAATGGCAAACTTCTATAGAAGTATATCTGAAAAACTGTATTTCAGCAGCAGCTGTGCTGCTTGTTCAGTTACCAAACAAAAATTGACCATATGCTCTGCGCATCAGTGAGTAGTTTGATTTTCTTTTCCTTTTTCCAGATGTGCACTTAAAAAAGAAAGTGTTCAGAGATACGACTACTTACTAAGCTTCATCTGAAAGTGCAGTATGAACCTATAAAATACATAAGCTGTGGAAAAGTAATATATAACTCTACAAAATCAAAAGCTTTTGTATCTTAACCCTAATACAAAAAACAACAGCAAAAGATTTACAGTGAGTTATTTAATTCTGTCTAGTAATATACTAAGCCAATTTCAGTTGTTATTAAGGAGTAGTGGGGAAGGACATGCAAAAACCAGATTTTTAATGAAATAATGAATTTGGCATTCCTTTTTATTTGCCTGCATGTTTTATGTCATGAGGGCAAATAACCAGAAAATCTAGAAACTGAAAAAAAAGGAAAGGAAATATTAAAATACTGCTAGAGACTTACCCAAAATGAGCTATTGCAGTGCTTCTGCAAGAAAAATATTGTTCTCCAATCATTCCTCTTATGGTGGGAGGGTACTATGCCAGCAGTGGCCAGTGACCACCTTGAACTAAGCAGTGAAACACTGCACTGGACAGAACCCTCATCCAGTGTAAAACTCACAGCTTAAGAAAGAGAATTGAACTGCATGGGTAAGGAAGAAACCAGTACTTCAGATTTTATTATTTTCTGGAAAAAGCAAATGAAAATATATGGATGAAAGGTGAGATGAGGGAAGCATCAGAAGTTCCTTTTTTAAACATTTTTTTTTTATATGAAGTAAAGCTCTTCGGAGAACAGAATGGTGGACACTACCCAGGACAGCCCTTGCATAATTTAGTTTTAAGAACTTTCTCTTTTTAAAATGTTCCAAAACAAATTTTTGGCAAGACAGATGGATTTATAAACTACTTATTTTTTATGGCATAAGTTTTCTGCAAATAAATCTCTGTAAGAAAATTGTTGTGAATAAATAAAGACTATCCTTATAAAAATGGAAAATGAGACATGTTAAAACAAGTAATCTAAGCCAGCTTTGCGAGACTAACTGGTTGTTTCAATACCACCTTCAGCGCCCATTTCTAACAGTAGTTGCATCCATTGAATTTCTAAACGTTTGTCACACTTTTCAAAAAAAACCTAAGATATTGGGAATTGCATCCCGGACATCCATTAATTTGAACATAAAAGTGAGTATGAGCAATGATTGCTTTTGATCCTGTCATACTGGAGAATAGTCTAGGCCTTTTGATCTGAATGAAATGTTACTTCTATAAGTAACTAACAAAACTTAATTACATCATTCAAGCTTCATTAGGATTTCATGGAGTGAAGACAGAATAGCTGTATTCATAACACAGCTTTCTTAGAGCTCTGCTATTCAAAACAGTTTATCATACTACATTTTCACTCATTTTGGTTTCACTTTATGAATTTTTAATTTTTCCAAACCGCTTGAAAATGCAGAAAGAAAATGTTAAAATTCATCATTTAGCAATTAGTCTTCCTTGCAAATTGCTGCTTTTAAATATTTTACATCATTCATACCTAATTATTTTTATGGGAAAAAAACCCAACCACCAATCCTGAAATCTGTCAACAGGAAATATATCTATTAGGAATTTTTCTTGCTCTGTAGCACACAAAGGGGAAATCATGCCCGACCAACCTGATAGCCTTCTACAATGAGGTGACTGCTTTGGAGGATGAGGGGACAGCTATGGATGTTGCTTACCTCGGCTTCCTAACACTGCCTCCCATAACATCTTCATAAGCAACCCGACAAAGTACAGATTAGATCTATGACCAGTAAAGTGGATTGAAAATTGGCTGAATGGCTGGACCAAGAGGGCTGTGATCAGTGGCACAAAGTCCAGCTGGAGGCACATAACTAGTGGTATACTCATGGGGTCAACACTGGGGCAAATACTGTTTAACCTCTTCATTAATGACTTAGACCTTGGAACAGACTACACCCTCAGGAAGTTCACAGGTGATGTAAAACGGAGAGGAGTGCTTGATACACCAGCTGGTTGTGCTACCATTCAACTTCACAGAGTACTGAGCAGAGAGCAACATCATGAAGTTCAACAAGGGAAAATGCCAAGTCCTGCAACTGAGGAAGAATAAGCCCAGGCACAGGTATGCACCTGGGGCTGACCAACTGGAAAGCAGGTCTGCAGAGAAGGACCTTGAGGTCCTGGTGGACAACAAGCTGACCGTGAGCCAGCAATGAACACTTCATGGCAAATGTGGCCAACAGCAGCCTGGGCTGCATTCTGAAAAGCATTGCCAGCGAGTCAAGGAAGGCGATTCTTCTGCACTGCAGCACTGGTGAGACATGTTTGAAGTGCTGGGGCCAGTGCTGGGCTCCCTAGTCCAAGAGAGATACAGACTTACTGAAAAGCATTGCCAGCAAGTCAAGGAAGGCGATTATTCTGCACTGCAGCACTGGTGAGACATGTTTGAAGTGCTGGGTCCAGTGCTGGGCTCCCCAGTCCAAGAGAGATACAGACTTACTGGAGAGGGTGCAGCCCAGGGCTGCAAAGATGATCAAGGGGTTGGAGCACCTAGGATAGCAGGAGGGACTGAGAAAGTTGGCAGACTCCAGTTTGGAGAAAAAGGGTTAATACTATAGTCTGAGTAACACGATTCTAAATGATACAATCTAGCTTCATTGCAGATGAAAATGATCAGTAAATGGAAAATATCAGCATCACAATAGCCATCTGAAAAAGGTGAATTATTTTCACTTTATTTTTTTTCAACAAAGTTTCAAACCATGAAAATCCTCAAATAAAGGACTAAAATTAATCCTATGTAACTTCAGAGGTTGGAATGCATTTATCCAAATAACTTGTTTTCTATTCTGATCCTGTCTTTCTTTCATTCAAAATACTCTCAAGTCTTAATTTAGGCACTCAATTAGGTCCCTAGAGTTAAGTGGGCTAAATCCAGTCCTTATGGATGAGATCTAGAACAATAATGTACAGATTCGGGGGGGAAAAGTCTGGGCACTGTCATTGGGGGTAAAATCTAACAAATCTTCACTAAACAGATCGTGTTATACAAAAGAAAGAATGTCAAGAAAGTTATCAAGAAAACTTACTTACTATATCTCCATTCTACTGAAATTACCACAGAAGTTTTAGGACAGGTGTGGATTAAAAGAAGTGTTAGGGAAATGTAACAAACAAAGGGCGGGCACAGAAAAGAAGAATTAGAGAACGAGGGGGAAAAGTGAGTCACTTGGAAATAATAACATGTTCTGAAGGTGACACAGTAATTTTCCATGCTACTCCCCTCAGAAAAAATGAGTTTTATGTCAATATTATAGAAGCTGGAAAACAAGGTTATATAGTAGTTTTCCACACTACTCTCTGCAAAAAGGTGAGTTTTGTATCATTCTGATAGAGGCAGGAAAACAGATGGAGAGGCAGGTTTAAGGATGAGGGAGAAAAGAAGTTCTCTGGAATCAAAAGTCCTAAGAAAATGTCTAATTAAGACATTAACTACACCAATCATCATGCATGCAGAGTTTGCTTCTGTCTACACTGTAACCCTTGTAAAGAGAGGAGGAAAAGGGATGGATGGGGAAGAGTGGGGAAAAGAGAAAAATATGGGAGACAAATGTTCAGATCTTCAGGACACCAGTTAGTAGGTACAGAATGGTGATAGAGGCATTGGCAGGGATGCAAAAAAGATGACTGAATTCCTCTGTCAGAGAATGCAAAAGCTTATCTAGCCATGTACTCAATATCCATAGAGTGTCAGCAATGACATGGGAAATGCTAAGAACTGAACAAATAAAAATTAAATTTGGGGTATGTTCTGAAATGAGTACTGCAGGGATAACAGAAACAGCAACAGAATTCAGGGAAGGCACAGAGATGTGAATTCTTCAGAAGAGACAAAGACAGGTGATGGGTGACAGGGTTACTCTCCATGTTAATGATGTGATATAGTGTCAAGAAATGACAAGTGGTTACCAGAGTTGGGTTAAATCAAAGTAACTTAGAAGATAGATGGGAAAAGAGATGGAAGCATATCAACAAATGAGTGAATTAAACTGTGTATATACTTGTGTCAGAAGTTAGAAGGTTTGTAATTATTACAGCAACCGGGGAGCCTCTGGTTCTTAGAAGCTCTACAACAGTCTTTCATCCACTACAAGAGAACACAGAAATCAAAAAAGCTTTGCAGATTTTGAGACAAAGCGAGGTATGTTTGTGAAAGATATGACAAGATGCCTGAAAGTGCAGAGTACTGCCACACTTCTGACCTCCTGTGAGGCACACTGCGTAACTTCCGGAAGCTGCATGTCTAGATGGCACCATACTTAATTCCACCAGAACCCTACAAAAAAAGCATTAAGAAAACATATATTCTGCACCTGAGCAGACAGTGGAAAAGCAGGAGTGTGCTTTGTGTGCCATGATCTTGCATCTTTTATTCATCTATGGGGTTTCATGGCAGTTCCACTTCTCTTACCTGGCAGAATAACAGGTCCTCAGTTAGCTTTCCAATGTCCTGAAAAAAAGCCTGTTATGGAAAAATCCTGATTTCATTAATTTTGAAAGCCTACTACTTAACTACCACAATGTTTAGCATTTACTTTCTTATTGACTTCTTCAGTGTCAGAAGGACCAGTTTTTTTGTATTGTTTTTATTCACGTTTCACTATTAAATATATTAATTTTATAAAAACATGTATTTTATTACAACAAAAAACAAATCACAGAAAATCTTATCATCTCTTCTGCCTTATGGAACATAACAGCTCAGAGAGAATACACATCTGCAGTAGGCAGTAGGTAAAGCAGATATGCTTATATGAATAGCAGGTGCAGTAGGACAGCATCAGATACAATTTTATAAGTTTACTAAAAATATAATCTTATTCACTGGGCAATTCTGCTTATATTAATTAATGAAAAACTCATTAGAATGTGTTCTGGAGTTGTATATATTTGCATACATAGCACTGCACCTTGCTAAAAGAAAAAAATAAAGTAGCTGTAACGGGTGCCATTACAAATATGAACCTCACTGGTATTACACTAGATCTGTTCTGATTTCCAATAAGCAAAAGCATACCAGAAACTTCCCGCTAGTATGAACAGTGTGCAAACAGAAGAATATTTACTACAGCCAATATAGTCATCAAGAAAAACAAACAACTCTTCTTAATAGATCACTGTCACAGTAATATCTGCTTCCTACCCCCAGAGACACTACGTTAATGTGTCATGTCAAAGGAGATGAATTAACACAATGAAAGTCCACAGCATCTGAAGTCGTACAAGAAGTAATCTAGCAGTGACATTAAGAACATCTTTGGGCTCAAGATGCCTCCCATGTGAGTTCATCAGGTGATCAGAAATAAATGATTAATGGAAGACCGGAAGAACTAACATTAGACTTCCAATTCTGATGTAGAAGGGACAGAAAATGTCTGTGTTTCGGAGGGAAAGCAAGGAAAATAATGATAGCTTGAACTGGTTTATGTTCATTTTGCAAGCAAACTGTAAAAATAATCTGGTTACAGAGACAGGCTTGTTCCCCCCCTTTTTTTTTCCCCAGAGAAAGCTTTTTTAGAAACTCATTGTTTAATGGAAAAGATATGAAATCTGGAAATTATTTTTGAGTCAAATGGAATATTATCTGAAAATCACTGACTGAGATTCAGTGCCAGCATGAAAAGAAGACTTACAAATCAATTTCCAACCAGACAGCATTTTGAAAGTTATTTACCCATCTACTAAAACAAGCAAGCTTGCTTCTGACCTTTCTTACACAGCTTAGCCTGGATGGAACCTAACTATGAAAAATGATGCCCTGAACTTTTAATTTAAAGATTAAAACATCTGAAGCAGAAAGGCAGAAAGAAAAATAGCATCATTATTTGGGGACATAAATAATGGTTAAAAAAAGATGAGAATGTAAACCCAATCCTGAAACATTCCTGGCTTAATTCAGCATCTCTGAATAACTTCTGCTCTGAATAAGCAATAACTTAACGGAGAAAAAGAATGGGTTATATCTGGGAATTACTATGTGCTCAGCATTTTGAAAGTCCATGTTACACATGCAGTCTCACTGGCCCTCCGAGGCAAAAAGATCTCTGGAAAAATGAGTCATATGGAAATGATTGGTGGGGGTGTTAAAAAAATTAATGTCAAGAGAAGTTAAGCCCCAAATCTTCTCATAGGTGGAGTAAAATAAGGGAAGATAGGGAAGTGCTTTGAATTGGAGAGATTTCTTCACTGACATCAGCAACAGAACTGTGTCCAGTTAGAAAATGTCAGTCAATTATGGTGACATTTTCAGTGAAAATAGCTCAGCTGCGAACGATGACAGAAGGTGGCCCCACATGCATCTTAGACCAGGCCAGAAGTCCCCTAGGTCTGTGTAAGGCTACAGATGTAAACATCAGTCTGGTGAATCACATCTCATCACTAGCCTTGGGGTGAGTTTATTCAAAGATGGCCAATATTGGTAACTTTTACAGGCAAAGCCAAATATTTTGCCCAGAACCTCCATTGCTCTTTTAGTAACTCTGCTGCTCTGGCTGTGACCTTCATCCTAAATTTCCTGCCTTCCCTCAAATACAGACTCCCCTACTTTGTAAGTTCATCTTAGACATGGAAGAGCCATAGATGTACGGTTGGAAATGTTAGTAACATAAATTCTCCTTTTGTGACAGTTTTTCCTTAAACTCACCCTGCTCCTATGCATGAAAATTATAATCAATTTCCTCCTACAAGAAAAAACAGTTGAAACCTTACAACAGAAATATTCTTAAAGCTAACACGAACCTTTTCTATCAGTTACAGTGAGCTTTAGAAACAGGCTTTCTGAACAACTATTCTCTATTTTTTTTTAACATCTTCCATATAATTTTTTCAGCCAGCTTAAAAACTGCTGAGTAGCTTTTTAGCAGAACTTCAGAAGGAGCTCTAACACAGAAACAAACCCATTTTCAATCAAAAGGAACAACTATGTTCCATTTAGCACAAAAAAAATCTACGGAAATTCCTAAGTTAAGAAGTGTTGAACGAAGAATAGAACAGACACTAAAGTAATGCTCCTTTCCTCAGTATAGGAAGGGCATACCAAGTGACAGATTTTTACTTAAAGTGTGTTAGGTTTATCTAAAGTTAGACACTCTCTCACCAACCTGCGAAGATCCACAGGAGTCAGCAGAACTGCAGTGATTAAAATCAGCAAATGATGTGTCCCAGTGTGTATGTGTGGTTGAGTGCAGGCATTTGAATGTTTGCTTACATGCCTGCCAAAAAGATTTTGTGCTCTTCATCGCACACCAAGCTGTGTTTTAGCAGGGAAGTTATCTATGTGAAAAGGAAGAGATGGAAATGCAGAATGGTGGCTAAAATTGGTTTTAGGGTGTATTATTTTCAAGTTTATGAAGTAAGAAAGCTGCAGGACACAAGAAGAATATAATATCACACAATACACAGAGGTATCTGCTTTGTTTCACCTGCTAGCTTTTTTCTTCACAAAACTAATTCTTTAATAAAAGAACGCAGAGTGAGCACAGTTCACACACAGTGTTGTAGCTCTGCAAGTTGGGACTAATTCTGGGGTCTTTAGTCAGACTGAACACCTCAAAAGCACTCAGGATTAAATTAAATTTTCAGCAATACCTCAATAACTTCTAGACCCTTCTGAGAATAGCCTCTGAGAATCCTTCTCAGAATCAAGCAGAAACACAGGGTTAGATTCTACCTTAAGCGCATACCCAGAATAACTACAGAGAGTTATTTCAGAATTACACTATGGCAAGATACGAGTACATTCTGGCCCCTCTGCAGTGCAACAGAGTATAAATTCAGCATTCAGCCAGCTACGTAAAATGTCTGGTTCTCTCCTTGGCAGAACAATCTAACGAAGTACACAATTAATGGATGACAGTAGCTCAAGTCCTGCCACTGGAGTTTATGCTGCCCATAGATTACTCAACATAATTACATCTCTAAGAATCACAGGTTTATTTCTGATGCAAAAATTCACAATAAACATATTCATAAAAGAGTGAAGGAGTCCTGAAATAGATGCTGATAGCATCTGATAGGGTGATGAAGGGCCTTTCCCAACCCAAATTAACTGGCATTCTTTTATCTGTTGCTTCTTTTTGATCTTAGTGCTGAGAAGCTTTGCATTATTTAAGCCTGAGCAAAGCACAGCTTAGTGCCCATGCACACGTTATTTTCCCACTCAAATTTCACTGAAATTATTCTGAGTCATCAAACACATTCCTGCTACCAAAATCATACGCTGTTTGAACAGGCACTCCATTTTTATTATTTTATACTTGTATTTAGGTAGCAATTCAAGGTCAAACAGGTCAAAATAAAGTTGTGCTCTCTGCTGCACTAATACAGGCAGCAAAAGTGCTGGGCTGCAGTTTGGGCTCCAACCTTCATTGGTAGAATCCACTTTATCGCTAGCTATTAGTAACTGTAGCAATATTCCTGGAAATTAGCTATTTGCATACCAACCCTACAAAATAAGTCACAACAGTTTATCAGAAGTGTGATTTGCCTCCTTCTGAGAGTACTTTCTAGATATTCCGCCCCCCGCCCTCCCCCCCCGGAACACTTAGCACTTTGCAGACACTCCTAAATATCTTTCAAATTTAACACTAAGCCAAGTGTTACTTGGTAATAAGAAGACCTAACATCTTTATATATTCCAGCTGCTGAAAGATTTTCGTATTCCCTTCAGTGAAACCGGTGAAGAAGTAACAAAGATGTGGTGTGGCGCTCTGTGAGAGGTCAGGGATTAAAACACTGGAATAAAGCCTGCAAAAATATAGGCCATTCACACATAGTATTGGTAAAAGTGATGTGATGCCTTAATATACAGAAAAAGTATATCAGCAGGTCAAAGATACTAGGATAAGATGGTGTATCTCCTACTGCAGGAGAAGCAAGAGATAATTAGGGCTCATTCTGTGCCACTATATAAGACAGTTTGTCAATAATCTAATTCTTCAATATTTTTTATTACTGTGCTCTAAGTATCTGCTGAGAAAAAGACGTCAGAGGAGACACTGTTCCAGGTAGGTTTTTTTCTCATACAGAAAAAATACATCCTAAAAAAAACTAGGCACATTTGAAACTCTTCTTGTATCATTTCCAGAGTTGTTATCTTCTTTTTTTGACCAATAGCTTTGAATATACTGACCTCCCCAAAGTTCATACTAGCAAGTGTTCATACATACACAGAGCCCTTGGAAAGCTGTCACTCCCCTGGCAACAACAGGTCAAAGTGGCTTTTCTGTTAATACCATTCTTGAAAAGATCTGAATCAGTAATTATCCTTCTAGAAGAGAATAATAATAGGGAAGGTTATGATTTTCATTTGTATGAAATAAATGCTGTGCAGCCAGAGAAAGACAGCATAAAATAAGATTAAGATTTAGCAGGCAGTTAGAATGAATGGGGTGCCAGGAAAGATGAGGCAGTTTATGAGATATCTTTTCACATGCAATCTACATGTACAGAGATTCTGTCCAAACACATCACGAAATTCTCCTGTTTTACCTTCAATGAAAATGTGTCATCAAGAAGGTGTGCAAAAGACTTTTGGATCTATGCAGGTGTCTCAAAAATGGTTGATTCAATTGGATTTTTGTTATTTCGAAGACAGCAAATAAACTCAAAAATCAGAAACTTTCCCTGAGAGTAATTATTTGTCATTGTTTTGCAAAGAAAGCAGGAAAGAATATGAGGGTCAAAAAAAATAGTGTTGGGATGTGATCCTTTACATTATCCAATAACTACAAGTTTTTTTCCAGCTCAGAGTTTTGGAGTAAGATTATCTCATGTCCTCCTTCTTTCCCAGCCTACAATAGGGATGAAATAGAATTTTCAGAGTAGCCAAAACACATTTATCTGAAAAGACAATACGTCATTTCAGAAGCTTAATGTATCAAAAAAAGTGCATTTATTTCATTGATAATAAGCTTGTGCTACACTAAAACAAGTCTGAATATGGATAAGGGGCAAGTTCTATTGTAATACTGTCGAAAGATTTGCCTTATTTGTATGATCAGAGCAGCAACTTACTGTGGTGTATGTCCAGTACTTAATACAAGTGCAGTAACATAGTCACAAGCAGACAATATTGGTCCATGTAAACATTATAAAGACATTTAAGAGAAACAGGACATTCAAGTAGCAAAAAGAAACAAAAGAACTAAAAAAAAAAATCCAATATCAATTATTTCATAATCTGAAAGAATAAAACCTAGTGGCTTTCCAAAGTCAAAGAAAATGGCAGATGTTTTCCCAAAGCAAGTGGAAGTTGCAAAACAAGTACAGCTAAAACAACAGCAGGCACATCTATAGTGAAAATGAACAAACACCCATCTTCAACCTCAGGGCTTAAAGAAAATGTCTTCAACTGCTGGGAAAGTAATGATCCATTTTGTCTATTTAATGAAAGGCATATGCGTCAGCATGATGTACATGCGTAAAGGATTCACATCAATGAAAAATGCACACTATTCCCTTGATAGCAGCTGTCTTAAGATTTGCACATTGTGAGGAAACTGCCGCACAGTCATGCTTCCCGTCCTTACAGCCTGTACCCTTCCATTTCACTACCCAGAAAAACATAAATCAGAAAAATTAAATTTTCCCCAACATACTAAGAAAAATTGAAAGAAAGATGCTTTACTTATTTACTGTCTTCTTAGAAAAAAACAACCAACTGCCTTTATAAAACTACATTCTCCAAACCCAAGAATAGACTTTCGATCCTTATATGGTGGATAGGAAACACTGAAGTAATTATAATGGATATTTTTTCCTTTCCTCATCTGTTCACAAGCTGTATGGAAGCAAATTGCATAGTGTCTCCTTAAATCACTACAAACACACTAAGTAGGGCTTATATTAGTGTAAGGGTAATACAGGGGGGAGATTTTTACTACTATTTAATTTTGTCTTCACTGGTTTTCCCATAGCGTCTTATTTTTTCATATCTGTTTTGTAAGCAACAGGCCACTAAGATATACCTGATTTCCAGAGCTCCCACCCATTTGGAATACAAATATTTGCAAAAAGTCAAATTATCATAATGTTTAGTAAAACATGTCTCCTAAAAGGAGCTCAACATATACACCTTTTGTATCTAAGAGAAAAGCTAATATAAGGCCTCCTCAAGTCCGTTATTAGTTTTGGTGTGCTCCTGAGCACAAATACTCCCATTTACTAACACAGTAATTCCATTCAGAGAAGTACAACTAGAAAAATGTCTCCCTTATTTTTCAGTTTCTGTTTGAATAAAAATGATATGCTGGCAGGAGTAATCCAATAAAAAATTGTGTAGGACCTGAAACAAAGGAAACTTCCCAAATGCTCAAGTCTAGGACCTTCAGTGACCATACGGACACAGTGGCAGTTCTAGGTGTACTCAGTTTAACTTAGTTTCTTGAGTGTCTTTTGTCTTCCAGTTAGGCCTTACAAGGGAGAGACTGTATATTCGCCATCCACTTCTTTCAGGGTGAAATCCCTCCTGCTCCCGACAGTCATGCCTTACTTTTATGCAGCCCGTGTAAGGGTAAGTAGAAGTGTGCTTTTTTTGCCTTACAAAATCGAACCATAATCTGCTGCAAATTAGGTAGATTCATCAGCCAGTGAGACTTACACTCTTTTATATAGTCTCCTTCCCTGTAACTTTGGTTTTGGCTATTTGTGTATTGGGGATACAGAATTCAACTATAGAACACTGTTGGTGGTGGCATGAGTGGTTTAAGTGAGCTGAGGGGAAAAGAAGAGCCAAATCTACAATAAAAGAGCTGAGGTTTTGGATATAACTGGTTCCAAAGCATTTAGTTAGTAATTTCAATCTTATTAACATACCAAAACAAGATCTTATATTTTCCAAGAGACCTTATCTTTTCCTCTCCTTTGCATTTCACAGTTGCTCCGCACTTCAGGGTAGAAACTTAAGGTCCTTTGAAAGAAACAGGATGGCTATCTCCAGCTGCAAGGTCTGGTTTGAAAACGACTGAAAGTACAAAGTCTACTGCCCTTGTGTCTCATGCATTAGGTACAAGTTGTAATGTACAGCTGGTTAACTGCATACATACAGATGACATGCAGCTTACTCTCATATCTGTCTATCTGGTCTAGGCAGATGGCTGCTAAATTCAGCTATCCTACCGGAAAGTCCTAGCTTCTCATCAACATCACTGCAACATTATTTAATCTGGTCTTTCACCTATTAATTTTATTAATAAGAATAAACTAAAATCCTACTGTGCTGAATTTTCTCTCATTTGAATCCAATTTTAGAAGTTGGGGACCATCTGGAGGAATAATCATGAATTCAGGTCCCCGAGTTTAAAAGAAACAATCTGCCTTCTGTGCTCAACAGTGCAGCTGGAAAGAGGCGAGCAAGCAGTGTCCCCCAGTGTTCAGGAACACAAAAACAAGGTGCAGAACAGTCACAGCAGCTCAAGCAGCAGTCTCAAACAGAAGATACTCCATTCTTACTGTCTTGTATAGCATTGGCTTCAGAGGGAATACAAGGCCCAGGATGGCAAGGACAGTGAATGGCATGTTGCAGTGCCACTCAGAATGAAGCCAACAAATTGTGGAGCTGCCACATGCGTATGTAGGCACTGCTTCCAAGGAAAACATAGACACAGACAATATGGATAGTGGGTGACTAAAGCCACAGTTTCTGTAAGGAATCCCTTGAAAAAGGAAACTGCAATGAAAAGTAAACATTTCAGGCTCAGTTCACTGAATGATAAGCTTTAAACACTTGCTCTCACCTCTGGCAAATCGCACCTTTCTGCTGAATTCAGAAGAGAGCTCACAGCACCTTAACAAGCATGAAACTATGCCCCTATTAAGGACAAGGACATAGCAGATGAAAAAAAGCATTTGTGGTCTTATCCTGTAACATAACTCATTTAGAAAGCCTCAGAACTGACTAAAGCTCAAAACTAGTACTCAGCATGAGCTGACTGTCCTACAATAGGACAACATGAATGAATTTTCATTACTCATTCTTATCCTCCAATCTGTCTGAACTAGAACTCCAATCTGTATTTCACTAGGATTTCAAATTGATTGTTCAGACAGAATTAGAGAAGAATTCACTGTGTGTGAAAAAGGTTCTGGTATGACAAAAGGAAGAAAATCAAAGCTTTACAATGTCTGACATTATTTAAGAATTCTACCATTTGTTCTACTCATATGCACCTTACTTGTTGCTTTTTATAACTGGCTCAGAGAAGCATCATTCATAGCTCCCTCTCATTTTCACTCGTGTAGAATTTCACTGACTGCAAGGTTGATTTCATATTCTGAAAAGAAAGCCCAGCACATTTCAAAGCAAAGGTTAAAACACAGCAATCAAAGAAACATTAATCTTCATCACACACAGTTAGCTCTCTGCCAAAAAGCTGGAGATCATGTGAGGGTTAGAGATATAAGCATATTTTACTTCTGCTTTGTTCAGTCATGATATATCGAGTTTACTTTTTCTTGACAATACTGAGCAGTTCTGTTCTATTTTTATCTTCTCAAACATAGGATAATGTCCCTAAGAGCAGAGTGAGAACATCAAAACAACTTTTGTAGCCAAAGTTCAGCAATTGGAATCAAGGAACCCAATCTTTGTAAAAAGCCCCTCAGTACATGCGCTAATGCCAGAAAATGGCTTTTAGACTTGCTATCTTGCAATACTAATGCATGAAGCAATCAATTAGAAACCTGTATCCTGTCAAGAGATATAATACTGTTAAAAGATTTCAGGGAAGTGGAGCCAAGATGCTTGAAGCCGAAGAAAGGTTTCCTATTAGGAAAGAGTTTGCCATAGTCTTAAACTAATTATAAAAGAATGTGGAAGAGGCGATGAGATTTTTTAAAATAGAGAAATCCTTACTTGTCAAATTAACTGAGTTTACTTAAGAAGTAAAAAAGAGGCAAAAATTAAGGATCAAGGGAAGCATTTGGCAAGTTGTCATTGGGAATACTAAAGGATTTTCCTTTATGAAGTGTAACCTTGAACTACTCTGGATTTGCTATTAAGCTACTGCTTGTCTACAAGCTTTGACACTGCAGAGATATCCCTTTTCCAGCATAAGGAGAAGGGATACAGGTGAAAGGTGGACATTCAGGACAGTGGCTGAAGTGTGAGGAGATGAACAACAGGCCATTTTTCCATTTGTTTTGATTTCTTTCCTAGTTCCATAGCTGATGAGCATCAGGTTATTACAATGTTTGTCCTTTTCCTTGTGCATTGCCAGGACCCTGGCACAGAATACGGGCTCATTTTCCAACTTGCTTTTCTGTTTTTTTTCATCTCTCTTAATTACCTGTAAATTTATACTGCTGATAAAAATTTTCCACTCTAAATTTCTCTGACTTAGCTGTTTTGAGCAGTAAGTCTGGCACCAGAAGTACGTTAGATAACTGCATGTAACAAAACTGCACAAAACAGAACAGATCCTGCTCACATGTCCTGTGCTAAAAAACCCAAGTTCTGCTCTAAATCACCCCTTCACAGGGGTGACAGAAGCCCTAACTAACGTCTTACACCACCACTGGCTACAATGGAGTACACATTCATTTTCATGATTAAATGGCAGAATCGGGCTGAACAGATCTGGCTGAGTAAGGGAAGAGTGAGAGTTAGGTGCATGGCTTTGCTAGAGGTAGCTTTTTCTTAAATGAAACCTTCCAGTCACAACTGAGATCTGAAGCTGGTAACTACTTTGGAAAATAAACACTGCTAACAGTCACGTTAACAAAACATTCCTAATTGAGACATGTCAATTTTCCAAGTGCAGACTTCCAACTGATCATGGTCATCTGACATCCTTAACGCAGCTTAATCTCTCCAGTTAAAAAACCCTTTCTCACATGATAGAGCCAAGAGAAATGGAACAACTGTCTGTGAAGTCATGTGAATGCCACAAAGCCTAGATGTACCCTCAATAAAAGAAGCTTTACTTCAAAGGGCTGAAGGGTAGGAACAACTCTGAAAAATAACAAGTAGCAATCAAGCTAAAAAAAGCTGCTCAGATCAACTGGTAGGCCTAACACATTGCTATTTCCACACAAACAAATAAAGTGATATGAATAAAAGCCACTGTCACATTGCACTGTGTAAGTTGCTGATGGGAAAATACAGAAACCCCCTCTCTCAGCAGCAGCGTACAAAGTAGCACATGGGATGGATTAGTAAAAGTTGGCTGGAGAACTGGTGAAAGCGACGTCAGTAAAGCCACAGGCACACCCTCTCTCCAGTTTAGTTCAGTATTAATTAAGTAATGCATTCATTAGATTGACACAGCAACTAAATTTTTCCTCTTATTGCTTAACAAATTCTATTTCTGGAATGAATCAGGTATACTCATCTTCAGACTAAACTACACTCACTGTTAATTTTCATCCTATTAAATTCAATGGAATTATTTAAGTGCTTCCTCTCTAATTAGCCTTAGTTATCAGTATGGCTAATGTCAAGTGGTTTGAGTGATTTTTACCACATACTTCTTGTCTTATGTGTGGCTTTATATAATGAAATAAAAATGACATTTTGACACAGTATGAGGTAAAATACTTTCTCAGTGCCCTCTCAATTTCAGTATTTCCTCTGTGTATTTTCCAGAATGGGTGTTTGATCACGTTTTTCCTGCAGATTTTCCTGCTGTTTAACAGTGAATAATCAAGTGGCACACCACAAAAGCAGAGCAGCAATCACAGCAAAGACTAACGATGCTTTAAAGGACTGCTAATAAATATACACAGCATGAAAAAACTGCTTTGAATTGGAAGAAACTAGGCTAAGTACTGACCAGCTCCTGTGGTTTCAGTCAGTCAGTTTTTTCTAATATAATGCCACCAGCATTCATGACAGGTCACAGAGAAAGGGTCTGGCAGCAGAACATTTTTTGTCATGTATCACCAGCAGCCTTTTTTCTTGTTATGCTAGTGATAAAAACAAGATGAAAAGTATCGTCTTCATCATAGAGGAAGACTATAAAAGTATTTCTCAAAAATTCATACCATTTACATCTATGCATGTGAAAGAAATTTAAAATTTAATGTAGACTGAATATCATTTCTACAGAACACCGAATTTTTTGAAAACACAAGCAAATATAAAATATAAAAATAAACCTACAATAAAGCCCCAAAGTTTCACATATAAATGTACATATTCCTTATAAGTGGTATTGACTTGAGCTTAAAGTGTTCAGGGATGAAACCTATGATGCAAATTTTTTATTTTTTAAATTTTTTCAGCATGAATTCCTCAAAGGTTTTACGGTTCTCCTAGGAGTACACTGTGTGTAGGCTCTGTGCTCCATGGAAAAGGAGCAGTTATAGGCAGTTTTAACCTCAGCAACACACTGAGCAAAACTTTAGTGGTTACTTCTATAGTAAAACCAGGGAAGTAAGTTCATGAAAACACAAGAAAATTAAAAATACAAAAAGCATTAAAGATTTTTTTCCTAATGTTAATACAATTAAGATTCCATTTTAAGTTATTTTTAAAATTTCATAAGCACTGTAGTACTGTACTAATTAACAATGAAAAGTGTGACCTCTTGGGTTCCAGTTCAGGAAGTCATGCAAGCAAACTCATGAAAGCAGCCTACATAAGTCAAGTGAACTATATGTGAGTGAGCTATATGTACATTTGTGGAATCAATGTGACAACTTTCAAGCTTTTTGTTATTCAACTGCATTTGCATTGGACAGATGGAAATTATGAACATTTCTTATCACTAGAGGGAGCTACTTTCCCGTGTTAATACTCTAATACCCAAATGCAAACACTCGACAGAAAAAATTGGGTGATCTTTGCACAAACTGCAAGTCACGCTGTGTGGTTCACATGGTCCACCACAGCTGGGGTTAATTCACAGGTCCAAGGATGAAGTTTATGTTCCCTGACTTTGAAAAGAGGCTTTAGGAGTGTAAAAGATGTGACTTTTTTATTTTTAAAACATTTTTCCTGTCTTTCCTGTTTAGTTTAGTTTAGTTTAGCGGTGAGCAATGCACCATGGCTGTCTATCCTTATGTGTTACAGATTATTCTTATGTGTGCTGTGCGCAGATACCACATACAATGGGGGACAGCATACAATGACAAAATATAAAGAAACTGGACAGTTTTCTATTATTAAACATATAAAACTACATCTTCTTAATTATTTTCTATAGCTCAAACTCTTGCGTCAGATTTCTCCCTTTCCTGTTGTACACAATAAACATGCTTAAACTCATTTCCTTCTCCATTTCAATTGCAGCAAGAAGTCAAAGCAGTTTAGGGTGAATCATTGTTTTTCTACAGGCATTAATGAAATGCATCGGTGGTTTGCGACACAGCACACAGGACAAGAAGCAAAACAAATACACAAATCAAATTCAGCAACATTGTCAGCTGCTGCTTGATTAAAGATGCTTTAACAGGGCATAGTTTCTTTGCCCAGTAAGATGCTTCTGTGACCTCCAAACACATAATTAAGATGAGTAGCAAAAGAAAGAACTTCTATACTTATTTCTCAACCTGTAGCCTAAGGCCTGGCTCCAGCTGTTGTGACGTGGGTTTTCCCTGAGGTCAGAGTCAATTTGTCATCACCGTATGGGGTTTTACACCACAATGTATGCACACAGTGTCTTCACTGATTTGTCAATAACATTCAGACAATCACTGAACTTTACCCCTAACTCTCACTCCTGTACTTGAATTTTCAAAGCAACAAAAATCAGGCTTATACAAGGTTGGTAAAGGGTGACCAACTGACCTAATTCCTCAGAGCTTCATTATACAAAGTTAGGTAGAAGGGAAAAATCACTTAATATGGAAGGGGAAGATTAGGGACCACACTTAATGATTTTTTTTGATGCTGAGGAGTCTAACCCTAGCTATTATTTCATCTCATTATACCAAGGACAAGTAACTGGAAGATGTAATGCTATACTCCCCCTTCCAGTTACTTTATCAGTAAAAATGTGACACTCAACGTGTTTTCTACATCCACAGATAAGGAGACCATTTATTCACATTTCAGCTCAAGCAAAGAAATCAAGAGGAAAGACTGAGTTACTTCCTACTCCCCAGGTCTTAAAGGTGGCATTATGATACACTTATTGTGACATATTTACTTAGATTGCAGAATATTATGAGTAATGGATCTCATGATGTTTTCTTTTACCTTATTTACGAAACAGACCAGCAGACCATCTTTGCCTATGGTTGTGTGACATGGTAGTAAACTGCTGGGGAGCCTACTAACTCAGATTTTGTTTGCATTGCAACACACAACTTCTAGTAGTGTAGCAAGACAGTATGGTGCTTGCCCCCACTATGCCTAGATCAATGAACCACTTTCTGTCTCCCTAATCCTGCCAACAGTACATATATTGCAGGGATCTGTGGAGTTAAAACATTTCTTCTCAATTCTGCTGCTGCTACTGAGTTGGCTTGAGTGGGTTTGCAGGGCTGCGAGAGGAGAATTTGGCTGAAGGCGTGTTTTCTTTTGTTTCATTGTGGCATTCATACTGCTCAACCCATAGAAAGAGCAAAACAAAACCAATCTGTGAACTCAATTCTTTAAAAATCATCTCTGCCAAATCAGAGATGCCTGTATTGTGCAAGTTCTGAAGGCAGTTGGGGGAATTTAGCAAGTATTTGTTTTAAATGCACTCCCCTTTGTTTCAAGACAGCAATGTCATTAAGGATCTCTCTTCCCTCCCCATCCCCAAAGGCTCCAACAACAGAAAGCAGCTTCTCATTGCCTTTGGGGCTCAGGAGGACATTAGAGGTGCCTAGGGGATGTACGTCTCAAATCAAGGTGTCCCAGAGATGTCTGTGAGACCTCTGATGTCTTTCACTTCCTAAATCAAAGTACAACTGCCAGAACTTCTAGATGGACTGCTTCCTCTTGGGAACCCAGAACAGAGTGTTTTGTGGAAAAGTCAAGTATAAACAAGAACTGAAGTAAGCCTGGATAGTATAAGAAACTTGTTCAAAATTAACATCTTCTGTGCATTTTATAGTGTTTTTTTTTTCTCTTGGTGTGTTTTCATACTTTTGGATAAGCATATGGGAAAGGTAATTTTCTGGGCCTTTTTTTCAGCAACACACTGATGTGTTTGATGGAGTCTCTTCTACTATATTTTGGCACAGTATCTAGTTCACTACTAAATTTTTTTTCTCATCTTTTTAGAGAAGCTTTACATGAACCTTAAGCCTGCACTGAATCCATGGTGAGAATGGGAAGTATGGAGAATGATAGCTTTTAAACCCAGATTTATATACTTTCTGATCTTACGGCTCTGAGGCCTCTCATGGAGCTTCCTCTAGCTGCCTTTGTGCTCTTCTGAGTCCTAAGGAGAAACAAGCACAATGATCCGCCCAATCCTGCTCCCACCTCCTGTCATGCTACTATAAAGAAAATTCTCTGCATGGTGGAATTAACACATGGAATACATAAAATGCTTGGATCCAGGTTGGATCTGGGATCAAAATTCTTGTTTTTAGAAGCTTAAATTTTTTTACATTGGCAAGTAGTTGGTAGGAGGAGATAATAAGTGTTAAGCATAAAATAATAATATAAGGGTTTTGGCTTGGATGCCCTTAAGCTTTCATTCAGAGACTGAGTCTTTCCTGACAGGTTAAATTTACTGATATGATCCCTATCAAAATATTTTTAACAGCCGTTTGCCTCATGCCACCTCACCAAAAGAGGACATGCTGTCACACTAGCATTCTTCCTAACTAAATCATCAGCTGCAAATTGAAGAAGTTAAAAAACACAACTACAACATGAAAGTTAAAGGCAGATCAAATATCTTGCCTGTCAACACCACTTGACCAGAGCAGAGCTTTTCCTGACTCTTCTGTGGTTACACAGATAATTATTGATAATCCTGCTTGTACCCTTATGTTCCTTACTGTACATCAGCTGCAGTTAATGCTATACATCATACATAAATCTGCTAAACAGGCTGCTGTCTTTGTACCTGAGGAGATTTCCATGTGACCACCAATACTGAGAAAATTTTTTGACACAGGTAAATATGAATTAAATACTTTTTCATGTGGGAAGACATCTGGATATTCTTACACTTTATCAATCATGCAGGTAAAGACTGATAACCTCTATGAGGACTTACATTCCATAATGTATATTAGTTTCTTATTACAAAGAAGGAACTGAATGCTGCCAGAAAGGACTCAGCATAAGCAGCAACACAGAGACAATAGTCCCAATAAGGAGGAATAACCACTCTTTTTGAAATATCCCCTCCTCTGGAGAGATTAAGTACTTGCCACTGTGATTCAGTCAACGTTTCTCTTGTCTAATCTCAACATTATGAGTTTACATAGCCTTTCTTAATGATTCACTGTGTTTATTATTTTTAAGAAGGAATCTTATGGTCTCTTATCAACTTTCAGGCCACTGTGTTACATTTTTTACACTTCATTACAGAATCAAGTCATTCTTTCCAATGAAACCTTGGGAATTTCTGCATGTGTTTTACCCTAGACATAAAAGAATGCTAAAGCACTGACATGGACTTGAAGAGATCGAAAGGAATGATAAAAGACTGAAAGATTCTGCATCTTTCATCTCAAATGATACTCTAAGCCATGTCATTAAATTAAGCCTAACTTGAATGCCAAATATATGAAACACTTTAATTGGATCAACGTTAATGTATCTGAAGAACACGTCCTACAGTTTTTTTTAAGCTGTGTGTTCTATGAGAAATAAACAAAATTCACCCAGATTCTAAGTTAATATTATTCCTCATTTGCAGCAATCAATAAACACTCAGTAAAATCATCCAAATCCTTGGTAGGCCATCAGTGGTCCATAGGCAGCTCCACGTGGTCTGTGGAGACACTCTTGCCAAGTATTTGTCAGTTTCCTGTCAGTGTTTGCTGTAAAAAAGGCACTTTCTAAGAGCTTTCAGTTTTTTGGAACACTTAGGATGTTCCTGCTTGTCTGCTTCAAGTCCTTCACCCTTGTGTATTTCTCACCTGGCAATTTAATTACAATAAAATTTGCTGTTGCAGGAAAAGTAGCATTGCACAGAATAGTATCACTATGTACAGATGGGAGCGGCTGGAGCTGAAAACAGCAACAGGAGGACTCAGTGCTAATAAGCATAAATCCTTAAAGAAGAAATAAATAGCACAGACAGAATGTGTGGGAGAGAATGCTACAAGCCCATAATTTGAGGCAGGAGCCAGCTTATCTTACTCCTTCTCCTCAAGGTCATGATCCACTGCAACATAATACTATTGCCACCAGAAAGAGGGAAAAGGATAATAAGCAGGGAAGTGCCATGTAAGGAGAGAAATATGTATCTAAAACCCTCTGCCATTCTTGTCAGAATAGGAGGGACTCTATTCTAGCTTATGATCAGCATGATCATAGCATTGTCGTGAATCTTCCCTTTCTTTCTTAGACATTTGCTGTACCAGACAGAAAATAAGATTTAATTCTCTTTTTGACCCCTCCAAAGCCAGATGCTACCCACCTTTCATCTGAGTTTCAAGTCACAGTGTGTGAGGAATAAAAGTAACATTAGCTGAGTGGTCAGCATTTGCTAAAATACCTTCATATTGTTTCATAGTGTCTCAAGAGTTACATGGACTTGCGTAGTTTGGCTTAAACAGAACACACCTTTAAATGTGGTGCATGAACACACTGTATCCTGAGTAATTTTATGACAGATTATCACTCATTTTTTCTCACTGAATTCTGTGGGAATCTGACTGAATCAGACGTGAATAATGACTGAATGAAAACCTCAAGACCTGGTTCACTGGAGACTTCAAATGCAGAAGTAGCACCCCTGAGTTCACTTCTGGAGTTCACAAAAATCTAAAATTAAACATTAATGTTTTCATTGGAAGTTCACACCACTGCAAGGTCTTCCCATCTTCCAGCATTAAAACTAGAAAAACTGTGGTGACTGCAGCCTACACAGAGACTGTTCCCCTGACTTTGAAATGGTACTGTTAGCACTGCAACTACAGCATCTTCAAATTCAGTGCAAATTCCAAAATGACCAGAGTTCCCAGGCAGTCTACCCAGTTCACTGCAATTACCTCTACAAGCTGTACCGAGGCCTACACTGTACCCATGTCTTGTTCAAATTAGTTGGAATCACCGGAATGTTCTCCACTACATTACTTTTAATCTCATATTTGATAGCTCTGAAAAATCTATTTGAAAATGACAGCCCTGGTAGCAGCTACAAAGAATCTCTGGATTTCTGTAACTCTGACTTTCAAGACTATGTAACACTAACTCATCTGAAAAAATGTCTTCAGGTTCTACTCATCTTCCATAGAAGAAAATTTACTCGGATTGCCTCTTTGCTGTAACTCTAAAGGCAAACCAATTAATATGTTACAAGTTCAAATATGCAACTTCCATTTGCAGCAACATTAATGAAGATCTATGGTTCTGTATCCCTCCTATCACTGGACACCAAAACTTCCAGACATTAATTCATTCCTGTCTGTGAGGAAGAGACAGCTTTATAATCCTCATCAATAGATCAGGAAACTGCTTCTCAGAATGACGATGAGTTCAGCACAGCAGAGTGCCAACAGAAACTGTAAGCTCACAAGCCAGGACTGGATGCAATACATCTAAAGTACTGTAGTTATTCTTTAGTAATGCTCCACTGCCACTACCATCCAAAATTCCTAAGGGGGAGTAGTCCCATTTGGGTCAGTTGAATGTGCATTTCTGTACAGCTGACAGGGAAGATGAGAAAGAATTGTTAGAAAACTCTTTTACCTTCACTGACCCATGAATATTTTGGCTACATAAGGTTATTTTCCTGTAGGGAACAAGAGCAGTGCTAGTCAGCATTGCTGCCTTTTGAGTTGTCAGTTTGCGAAGATCGGAAAAATGCTGATGACAATTGTGTATTATTTTCTGTTCTCTCATATTCTGAGCAGCTTCAAAGGGGGACAGATACGAGCCTAGATGACCTCAGATGCACCCTAGACTTCACTGAAGAGAGATCATGTCTCACAGCTATTTTTTGGTGAGATTCCAACTAAGTACACCAAGGTCTACCCCACATACAAACATATGCAAACCTACACTCTAACATGCCCTTCTCATTCCCAGTCTGTGCAGACAGCGACTTAAAAGGAAACCCTCTGGCTTGCTGCTACATAGGCAAGGTCAGAGTTACACCGTGTACTTCTTTCTGCACCTGGCAGCTTTGCAAGAGTGAGAGCCAAGGAACTGGTGCAGACAGCTCTCGCAGCAGCCATCCATACCGTGAATGTCTCTGCCCAAGGCTCACAGTTAGGAGAAGGCACCTCAAGCTGCACTTTGAATCATTTATGTGTGGCCTAGGTGACGACTGTCTTTGATTAAATATTCCATGCTGCTGCAAACTATTTTCACTTCCAACAGAGATTTCTTTAAGAATGTGTACATATGTGGGAGCTGGAGTGTAGGAGAATGTACGTGGAATTGAAAACAGGATGACTCGACTTTACTTTTAATTCCAGCTCCTCACAACTTGCCAGAAATCACTGCCCCTTAACAGCTGTTTTAGAGCCTAGATAAAAAAGAGCTGGCAATTTCAATCCAGCCAATGTTGACAATGCAAACTGCCAATGTTATGGGTATGACCCGCACTGGCAGCTGCAGCGGATGCTCAAAAATCCTGTGTGTGGAAGTAGAGGCTACTGAATTTTTCACTAAAATATTAAAGAAAAGAATTTCAGCTGATTTTAATCTTAGCCTTTTTGAGGAGGTTTTGAGTAAAAGCTAAATAAAGACTTAGGGGGTGTGAACAGAGATTCCACACAGACTCACAATACAAACAGTGGTGTGTTGACTGAATTGTGAGAGAAATACCCACCAAAGCTGTTCACCGTGTGAATGGAATTCTAGTCTCCAGTGCTGTGAAATCAGCCTTTCTTAGCATCAAATTACCTCTAAAAACAGTGGTGTTTTCTAGAAAGGTGGGGGGTGGGAAGTAAAAGTTTGGGAATAATAAATTGGCAGTGAATTCTGCTAGCACAAGTGCTTTTCATCAACTTTTCTTTTAAATGTTTCTAATAATGGGATGCATATACTCGTATCTGTTAAGTTACAGAGGTAATTTGCACCCACTTAGAGCTGCATTTGGATAGGCATAAAAATAGCCTGGTAGCAGGAATCTGGCCCATTCCTTATCATGATTATTAGAAATATAACTAGAATAATTATTTTCATTGCAATATAACATAAAAATCAGGCAGAAATGTGCCTTTGAAAATTCTGTGACAATCTCTTTTGCTATTAGAGATACGATCATGGTTCTTGCAAAAGTTCTGTTCAGTTTTTCATACTACTCCTGTTCTCTTCAGCTGACCCTTTCAAAAGAATGGAATTACTTTGGAAGAAAGCAAAATTTCCCAAGCTTGTTCCAAGATACATCAAGACTCAAGTTCATTGAACTGTCCATTTCAGTTATGTGCTCAATCATAGAACACGCATCTCTGCTATTATTAACCAGTTCTGGATCACAGAAATAGTATTGATGCCTTTCACTTCTGTATTACTTCCAAACAATGTCCCAGGATTTTGATTTCTGGAATAATCTATTTTCTTTTTAGGGAAAATTTACTTTACCTATAATGTAGTTGCTGTGTCAAGCTTCTGCTAGCCATGTTTATCTTCATTTTAGACTGGTTGATATTTTGCCTATAAATGTACACATAAGAAATTTGGTGATACATATTCCATTTGAAAGAGGAGCTGCAGTCTGTTCTGTGATTTGTAGTGTCTTCTGGAGGAAATGTTTATTGACTTTCAGCATTTCAGCTCTTTGTAAACTTTCAGCTAAACTAATTTTTTCACACAGTGTTCCAACTCCTGCGCGACATCTCAGCCCACTACATTTTCCATACTTAATAGTTAAGATTTCTTCCCTGTTCAACACTTTTAATGCGAATATATGCAAAATTGAACCAGGAACATCTGCCAACAAGAGCATCATGATATTTTGCATGTAAACGCTTGCTTTATTTATGATACAAATGCTGAAAAAATATACATCTTCATTAAAATTTTGTAAATTAATTCAAAGTTTTCATAAAGAAAAGCCTAGGGGACAATAGATCTTTGCTCTAGGGATTCCTCCAAATCCCTTACTCTGGAACAACACTAGAATATTCTGGCAGTGGGAATGTTGCTCCCTCTGTAAAATGCATTCCAAAATGTCTGTGACAGTTAACTGTGGAAGGTAAGCAGAGAAGATGACCTGAGATTGTCTGAATAGATTCAAGTGAGCAAGAAAATGAAAGGGTTTGAAACCAATCCATTTGGATCATCCTTCTCTGCAGTTATAGCTGTCATAGTCCACATGGCAGCTACAACTTAAATTTTTTTCAGCTGGATTTCATCCTTGTGTGACAATCTGTCAAATTCAACAGTCAATACCATAATTCTATCATAACTTTCTCTAAAATTCATGGAAATCACACTGTCTCAAATTCTTTAAAAAGAAA
This sequence comes from Gallinago undulata, assembly GCA_026546715.1. Classification (NCBI taxonomy): domain Eukaryota; kingdom Metazoa; phylum Chordata; class Aves; order Charadriiformes; family Scolopacidae; genus Gallinago; species Gallinago undulata. Next base: position 9,371,128 of record JAOTQQ010000052.1, on the reverse strand, counting down.
TAGCACAAAATCAAAACTTTCAAAATCTTTGTTATTTTCAGTAAGAGTGCAACACCTCACTAAGCAAATGTGTATATTGGGGTTTAGATGTGGGGTTTAAATGTGTATAAGCTGAGTTATAGCACTGTAGTTTTACTCACATCTTTTACCATGTCCTGAAATTTCCTTTTTTGTTCTCCTTATTACCCACATCTTTCAGACAAGCCTTTATTTTTTTAAGTCCCTCTGAAAGAAGCTCTCTTCAGGGCACATCTGTAAAACAGTTAACAAATAATTGTGAAAATAGTACGAGTGACTACTGTACTACAGTGAGAGATAACTTGCTTCTCTCTGCCAAACTATCTGTACTCCAAGAGTGCCATCAATGTACCCTAAAAGAATAGGAAGTCGGCAAAGAAAACCCACCAGGAAAAAGGAATGTCAGAATTAAGAGTTTGCATGTACATTGCTGTTTGTCTAGAAAGCAAAACGCACACTATCCTCTATTGAAAGCAGCACCAAAAAACATGATAATGCAAGTGCAATGCCTCACAGGAATCCAACACTAAATACGTTAACACCTCAAATAAAAGATTTAAGCAACATCTGTGCTGCAGAATAATGCCGACAGTGGTTAATCACAATTCTGGGAAAACTGGCATGGCAGTTATGTCACAGCCAAGACCCTTGAGCCCACTGTGCTGTTTGCTGAATCTGCTGTGTTTGGCAGGGCCAGTAATACTCTAAGGAGCATTCTCAAGTGTTACTTTCGACTATAAGACTAGTGCCGGTGAGCCTTCACAAGGAACACAGTTCACCTTCACAGTTTTGTGAACACATCTCTGATTTTAAAAGGTACTGTCATATAGAGAATTGCTTTAGTGGTTCTGTCAAAATCTCACTTCAGAAAAGTGGGTCCACATTCCTAGAGAGGTCACACAACTTCCAATACTATTTTGCTGTCACCAATACTGAAGCTAGCTCAGTTACACCCACATTTCATGACGTCACAGTACAGGTGCCCCCGGTGTCATATGCAGATGCACAAGACAAGGAACACCAAGAAAACTTCTCCCTTGGCACTCCTCATGAAGAAGAGATCCTCATCCAAGGATCCATGGATTTAGTGTGGGGCAGCTTACCTATCCTGTGAGAAGACTCAACTTCCTCCTGGGAAGAGGTACTAGCTCAGCTGGTTCCTTGTGGGAAGCATCTGAACCTCCCCACACTTAACTATTCAAGGCATCCTAAGTAATTTCCTTTGTTTACAATGAACAGATCTTTATTACTCCTAAGCAAAGGACTGTTGTTGTTTAGCCAGAAGGCTGCCCTTACAGACTGCTCCGTAGCTGGCACCTCTGGCAGGTGGAACAGGGCACATGCCAACCAAGGCTACTGCAACTCAGGCAGTCCCCCCACCGGAGGAAATACGTAGTGCCATGAAGTGCTGTACATCTTAAAGGAGCATGATGTTACCCAAGGTCAAATTCATGGGAGCAGGCACAGGTTTCTCCTTAATCTTATGCATATTTCTGTGAATAAATCATTTCTATGTACTTTCTTCAGGTTCAGGCTGTCAGTCATGATACAATAGCAGCGCCTCAAACTAATCACAACCTTTCTTATCATCCACTTCTTTTGGGGCTTCCACAATTACCACCCCTTTTTCTGTTGTTCCATTCTTATCCCTCCTAGGATTTCTGGCTTCACTTGTTTACATCTGACATTACATTCTGAAATTTCAGTGAGTTAATCAAGAATGAAGCCTTTGTGGAAAACAAGAAAAAAAGAAAAATAAAATAAAAGCTTTGCTTCAACTCCAAAACTACCCAATATACAGTGTAGTGCATACCTCTCGATCAAAAGCTAGGAACAAATTAATTCATGTTAGTGGACCTTTATTAATAAACGTAGTAAAGGGAATAAAACTTAATTTTAGCCCAATGAAACAAATCTAAATTAAGATTTTCTATTATTGAAAATTATATGGGACAGTGTTGCATTACATGACCACTGCTACAATATCCAATTTGTAAAATCAAGTTTAATCTCTTAAAATATCCCACTGCAGTAATATAAACTAGTGGAAATATGGTCTTTATTGCAAGATATAAAAATATTCTTAAAATTTGTTTATTTTTATTTGTTCTTTGTTCAGGGGTACATCAAATGCATCAGCTTCATCAGTCACAATTCAATAAAGATGGAAGCATTATGCAAATCAAGGTTCATCCTCGTGACAATGGCAGAGGAGCAAAATGTCCTGTCTGGACTTCTCTAAGTATGTGATAATAATTTATATATAATTTATTGTCATCTGACAGCCAAGAGATCATATCTCGTATCCAGTTCTGTGTTGTATGCTGTGCATCATTCTAATATACAAAAACCATCTGGTTTAATAAATGCACTTCTGCAGCAGGTGATATCTGTGCCTTTCAGAGAAAGATCACTTTTGTGATGCAGAGGGGGAACCTCCCCAAATAGACCACCAGGGAACAATTTAATCTCAAAGAATTTCATCATATATTTAGCATATATTTAGCAAACAACCTAAAAAGAAAACTTGGACAGATTTAACTTTACTTTCTGCTTATGCAAGTACAAATACAAAACCCGAAAATGGCATTTGAGGAAAATCTAAACCACTATCAAAGTAAAAAAATCCCGGTTCCTATTGTCATGCAACATCTGTCAGGTTTTGATAGAGATTTAATGATTTTTAACATGAATGATTCTCATTCAGCAAATATAAAACAATATTTTTAAATCAAATGTTTCTAACTGGGTTGCTGTACTACAGGAGCAAGAAGTGTTCTATCATTAGACTGTAATACACTTCAGAGCCTTTTTTTAGTGGAGGATTGCAAAGATGCATTTCATTTCATCCACTCTGAGCTAAAGTTTGGATGTGAATGGATTGGCCAAACAACGCAAACACACACAGAAATCAAGTGCGTTTTCTATTAGTCTCTCTATAAGGGAAAATTTCCCTTTCACATTTGTAGCTCACCTTATACAGGGAACTTATGTCACCTTTTACTTTTTGAGACCTAAAAGGTAAACCTTCTAAAAATAATCTTAATCTAAAATAAGTATTTTTTATGCAGTTTTTATTTGGAAGAATTGAAATCTAGTTTTATACCCACATATAGAAGATGTAAGAAAACAGTATGATGGAGGTGAGGGACAGGACAGAGAATGCTCCTCCCACATCTATTGATCAAATGCAATGTTGAAGTTTGCAGCATTGTGCTGAAGAATCAAATAGAAAACTATTTTCTCTCCCCATTCTATTTAAGCAGTCGAATGGAGTAAAGTATCAAGAACGACACAAAATTAGGTCACTGATTATACCCAGTATATGGGTACTATGCGACTCAAAAACATTTTGCAGGACAGCAGAGGTGGTGCTGTCATACATTTGGACTTCTATGGCAAGCTTATTTTGGGATTTTTTCCTCAAGAAAGTTCAGGATCAGATGTTTTACCTTTTCCAGCTACAAAATTACTGATTTCAGTAGAAGAGGGCTAGTGACAGCCCAAAGTTAGAATTTTAAAAAAAAGGGGGGGGGGGGGGGGGGGGG
>JAOTQQ010000052.1:9302173-9367552 GCA_026546715.1 Gallinago undulata | reverse complement strand
CAAAAGCAGAAAGCACTGGTTTAAGAATGCTTAGCACTCTCCTTCGGCTTTTGGTGAGAGGTCTGCAATAGGTACAGACATCCATGAGCACAAGCACATCGCTTACGATAGACAGGTACGGCAGCGGGAAGCTGCAAACCTGTTATTTAATGGCAGTGAAGGCGAGTATTTCACTCATAAGGGCTCAAGTTCTCTATTTATAGTTCAAATAAAGTAGAAGCAAGCATAATGTGATGCCTCCTGAACTGCCTGCCAATGACATCAACAATTACCCAGAATGGCTGGGTGGATCGTCCATCAGTCCGCACTTCAACTTTTCTCCTTCACACCCCAAACAGATTCAGGAGAGTATTTCTTTGTACCTGAAGGGAGAAACTAAAGCAGAAGTAGAGCAAAGTGTTGGTCAAAATAAAGCAGCCCACAGCACTCTCATAAAGTGCTGAAACTTTTTGAAATAGGTCTTACATGACAGAAACATCAGACATACTGTTTATTACCCGGAAAATCTCCCAGTCTCTCTGAAGCTGGATATCTCATACCTTTTCCTATACAGTGTGGTGCTATGTAGACAAAAACATCCAAATGAAGAAACTAAGAAAATTAATATTCTAAGATAATTGGTCTCACCTCTTTGATGCTTTTTAAGTGTAGTATGATGCAGATCACCAATTCTGCCCTTTGAAAATGGCCAAAAACTATAAGCTGCAAAAATTACCTTACGATTTTTTTTTCTTTCCTTTCTAGGTGTAAGGATTTTTAGTAAAATTATCCTTAATATGTATGAAGAAAACTCCTACATGTACAGTTCATGTAAATGCATATATTCCCTCTAAATCCTTGGGTATAAAAATAATTTTGCTTTACCAGTATATGAAACATTTATTTAAGCATTTTAAAATAGATTCTGGCAGTAACAAAAATATGGTCTTTGCCTCACTTTATGTTCAGGAGTTGCACAGATGCTATAAATACTTTCCACACTAAGTAGACCCTGTACAGGTAGCAGCATTTACAGAACTTTGTCCAAATGCCTACAACAAAAATGACACAAGCACACAAAGCACTCTCCATTTCAACTGTCAGTGTGCTACTGCTTTGTAAGATGTCCCCTGAGACAACACGTGTGTCACATACTGCATTATGCAACAGAAAAATTAAACATTCAAAGGTTCCTTTTCTAGACTGGCTGTGTGTCTTAATTCATTTAGCAGCAATAATCTCCCAGGATTCTCTTAGAAAAGTAAATGGGTTAAACCGATGAAGTATTTTTAATGTGTGTTGACAAAGGTCCAGAATGAATGTACTATTACATTAGTTAAACTAGAGACTACTCTGCTCATCCCCAGTAAAAATGTCTTCCTCTTTTATTATTTAAAGCTTTTATTTCTTTAGCATTTTATTATCGAGAAAGAAGAATTACATCAAATGCTAATTCACTGGGAAAACATTTCTGCATTTTCTGCAAAATCACATTGGAGAAGCCATGGAAAATGTACTTGTTTCATTTTCACACTTCCTTTACACTTAATTTACACACAATCTTTTTCTTTTTTTTTTCTTTCCCAACTTTCATTGTAGGGTGCAAGTAAAGAGGAAAGGAAAAATAACTTTTTGTCCTCCTGATCATTGTAACCACGTGCTGCACAGGAAATGAGCACTACTAGGAACCTGACACTCTGCTGTGGTATTTCCTGATGCCCTGACAACATGTCTGTCTTGTTACACACTAACTCAAGATTTCTGAATTTGTGTTGCATATGTGGCCCTCAAAGATGAGGCTACCCTGCCCAGCGCCATTAGCAGCAAAGGCCAAGCTTCCATTAATTCACAGGAGCATCTGATAACTATTTCCTCCTTGTGATTCTCTGAGCTACAGACAGAAAGCAATGGTGGTTTTGCTGTCTCCTGCTAATAAAAATGACAACACCGTTCCACCATTTTATTTGCATTTACTTTGTAAGAGTTAATGATATTCTGACATTTCTTGCCAGACTGTGCCCTCTTGATCTCAGCAGGGCAGTGCAACTCCATAGACTGACAGGAGTGAGGTACATGGGGCACTCTGCCTATGGCAACACAGCAAGTTGCTCCAAGGGAAGCTGGGCTGTCCTCTTCTTAGTCTATGTTAAACTTTGTAGTTTATGCTGAACTAAATTGGACTAATTTAGCTATGTTCCAGTAACCTTTCATTTACATCTTAGCCAGGCAGTTCTGAGTTTATTTTTAACTATAGATGACTGAGACAGTAAATTGTGAATTCTGTCAAGGGTGCCAGAATAAATGTAAGCCTATTCACAGGGCCTTTCATTTCATTATGCAATTGTCAATATATGCAAGCAGATATTGTTAGAGGTGGCTTTGCTCTTGAAACACCACTTTCTAATGACTGAAGCCATGGAAGTTCAGATAACAGTCTCTCCAGTAAAGTAGCGAGGTTTTGTTAAAGAAATCAATACCATCTTGAAAAGCAGTTTGGACAGAGCATTAATTTATGTCAATGATAAAAATCAGTGGTACCATTTTCAATCCCTGTGTTTTTACTCCCCACAGTGACAAGCAGAGAAGTACAACCTAGAAGAAGAACGCAGATTGTGATCTCTCTCAGTGATAAATTGCCTATCTCTACCTACGAGCACAAGGTCACATCGATTTTGTATCTGGTACACAAAGATAACAAAGTAACACTTCACCAGTCTCACCGAGGAACTCAAGTGTTTTCTTTAGGTCAAAAGATGTTTAAAAGATCCCATGATATTTTCAGACATCCAATGAACCCCTATTCCTTTTCAAAAACTTTTCAATATGACATTTCACATCCCACTGTCATGCGGTGCTTTGCCTATTTACTCTTTCACTAGAGATCTGTGCCTATTCCTTCACTACAAATTGCAACTGTATTTCGAATGAATTGGGAGGCAACTGTCGTACCTTAGTCTGCCAAGAGCATTACATTTGTGGTGTAAAGGGATTTTGAGTTTGACCACAGAAACTGGGCATAAGGAGGAATTCCATTTCGGTGATCTCAGTGGTTTTAAATTGTGACACCAAACACTGCCCCCAAAAAAACTGTCAGGAATAGAAAGACACAGTGTAGTGACTATGGAAAAAGAAATGTAGGAAAAAAGTCACATGTTCTACAAGTATTGCTAAAATACGATGGAGTCCAACATAACTTCCAGCATCCTCCTATAATCACGCTGATTTCTTGAAGAGTGGGAAGACAGAGAGAAAAAGAACCTGAATAGGCCTGACATCCCCCCTTCACACATCACAAAGAGTACAATTTTTATTTTTATCAATGATAGTATCAGTTATAACAATACCTTCTCACTGAGTTTGCCAAATGTGACTTAGACTCTCCTTCCTCTGTAGTAGACGAGAGGCCTGACTGGTTCATTAGGACAACAATGAATTAGGCAAGTCCCTTTCAGCTTCCTCAATTCATCCATACTCATCTGGTTTGATGTGTTGTCCCCTTCTGCTCTAGTCCATCTTTAGTCTTTGCTCAAGTCCAGCATGTCTCAGACATCTTGCTCTAATAAGGTGATCTCAGGTGACTTGTCCAAAGACAACACTAATCAGACTTAGTTTGTCTCATAGCAAACTACTCTGAAAGCATTTCTCATGCTAAGACTGACATTAAGACTGACATTAATATGGTCTAACAACTCTTTTGCCCAGGAAGTACAAGTATTAAGTACAGCTCTTCCTCCTCTCAAAGAGAAAGGTGAAGAATGCCCTGGGTTTAAGGCATTAGACTGGGATCGAAAAGTTCAGAAGTGTTTGACTACCCACACTGCAGGACTTCACTCAAATGATCTTCTTTGCACTTCAGATTCCTTTACTGCATACCACGGGGATTTGTTATTTGGGGTCATGGTTTAAGATAAAATCATAAATAAATAAGAACTGAAAGATATTATTGTTCCTCTCTATTTATGACCGTTCATAGAAAAAAAGAAAATATATCTATCAGTGTTCATGCTTGTAGCCTCCACAAATTTCCAAGGAGAAATACCCCAAAGCCAAAGTTCCTGTCATCAACCACTTTTATCCTACTTATTGTGTCAGTTTGGCTTGGTTTTGTTTCTATTACTAACCAGTATTCTTTGAATTCCCCCTCAAACTAACCTACCTTCCCAGCTCCTCACTGAGCTACAAAAAGGGAAAGAGATTAAAAGATAAAAGTGGGAATCTTTATTTGCATACCTTCACCTGGGATTGAACTATTGAGAGAGAGAGACAAAGGGTGTGTGAAAGGAGGTGTGTGTGACAGAGAGAGAGAAAGGGGGTGTGGATGTGTGAAAGGGTGTGAACGAGTGAGTGGAAAGCTTTTCTCAACACAGCTCTGCCCTTCTTGGACCACTTAATAAATCAAGCTTCACACTGTTACGTTTGGTGCTCCTTTTCCCCAAAAACGCCTCCAGATAATCTGTGAATTTATTTTCTTTTTTCTACTCAATCTCACTTAGAACACTGTCAGCATCACAAGTTCTTTAATTCCTCTCACTCCCTCCATCTCACAAGGACAGGCGGCAGTGCCTAGCTTTTAAACCTCTTCAGAAGATTTCTGGCCAAGTCCTTTCTTCCTTCACGCACACACAATCACAAACAACAACAATAAAATAATAAAAGGGTGGTACACAGCTAAAACTCACACTCAAAATTGAATGATGCGGTGTAACAAAACGGATAGTTCTCCTTTTGAAGTACAAAACCAATGCAAACTATAGCACTAATAGTACCAGAACATGTGGCATCATGATTCAAAGGAAAATTGTTATATTCAGCTTTGAAGAAAGCTTTTCAGTTTCTGAATTTGAACAGTCATAATTTGGGAGCTTACCTGACAATGTCCACAATGTTCTCATGTAAACAGTAGCTGAATTCTGTTTACAGTTGCCATTATTCCATTAATTTATCTGGTGGACATTTCTAGTACCATCTTATGTAGTTCTACTAATGCTGACAAGTGAAAAAAAACTGTTCCAGCTTCTTCTTGCGTTTTTTGTTGTTGTTTTTTTTTTTTTTTAAAAAAAAGTTATCTTTCTATGTCCATGTCTTCATGTCACAGATGGTCATGACTCAGAATAATGAATGGAGCCTGTAAGGTCTCTTCTTGAGAACAGGTCTCTTACAGTACCTAAATTATGTTGGATGTCAACAGGATACTTCACTATGCAGAAGAAGACTACACAAACCCAATCTGTCCTTGACTTCAATTCTTCCTGTATTGTCCACTCCTGAACTCTTTCTACAGGGACTTTCTTTCGACTAACTGAGGGCAGAATTCAGTGCTGAGTATTTCTGATCAGATGGCGACCGCAACAATAGGCTTTTGTACCAAGCTTGTGAGCAACCTGCACACATGTACACAGGACTCAAAAACACTCAGGTCTGCTTGGCATGATAGTGAAGCTGCACATCACCTCCCTCTTTCAGTTAATTCTAAAATAATCAGGTGTAATTTCTGATGAAGAACAGCAGTTTGGGGGCTTTTTAGGGAGACAAAAATCCTTGAACAGCTGGGCTCAAAATTCTTTGCTGGAAACTGGCCCAGTGCCCTGACCTCTGAAGTTGGGAAGATCCCAAGGTCTTCCTGGGATTGGCAGCCACCAAAGGATTTGGGGATGTTTCCAGTATCTTTAACCAAACAGGCAAACAGCTTAAGAAACAAACTGGCACTCGCAAGTAGAGTAGGTAGATGGCTGATCCTGAGGCAAACTTTTCTGCTTTTCATCATCCATTTGTATTGTTTTCTTATTCTCCACCACTAGTGATGATAATTAAGACTTGACTGTGCCAAGAAGTGGGGGTTTATTCCTTTTGTTTATCTGATTCTTTTTAGAAGCAGAAATGGCAGGTTAGAAAATAACAGCATATAAGAAAGCAGAAAACCTCACTGTGTGAACCTTGTGATCTAGATGAAAGCACAGCCCCCATTCCTAACACAGGAATGTGAGCAGTGAAAGCACAACTAAAATGGTTACATCTGTATAAGCTGCCTGTCCAGCAATACTCCCTCTGCCCATCTTCTTGGGGAATCAGCAGAAATTGCTTAAAAGCAGCTGGGAAGAAGAATGAAACAGTAAAAGATGGGTTGACGCTTACTTTGTGTCAAGTATCATTCATGCCACTAATTCTCTTCCACTTTAAGAAGACATGGAAAAGCAGAAAAGATTTCTCTTTTTCCAAAGTTAAAAAGGCAAAATAAATAGACCTTTACGACCTTTTAGAAAGAATTGCCCCTTTCATGGTAACATAAAAGCTAAAATCACTACTACTGGGTTAGCCAGTGATGTCTCAGACAAGAGCCCTGAGGCTGAAGATTGACCCACCTCAAATTCTGGGAAGATGCTAAAAATGTCACAAAGATGCAATAAAGATATATCTTCATTATAAGAAACATATTGCATGCTTGCCATGACTGGTGGCAAATAGAAGAGCTGGATGGCTGCTGAAGTAGTTAAATGAAACAAGGAGGTGGAATAGTTTTACTTTATTTCTCATCAATCCTATTTAGAATTCATTGTTTCTGTTCATTTCAAACTGATGTTATATTCTCTGGTTTCTCAGTATGTATTCTTTACTTGTTTCAATACAGACCTACAGTGTTTTTGAAGCCAGAAGTGTTTCCTTTTAGGAGCACCCATTCATTCCCTGAATTATCGAATAGGTTAGTATGTATTTTTATGTTGAAAAATACCATTTCTAGATACCAAGCTAGGCCATGACTGCTGCTGAAAACAATTGGAAATGCTAGGTTCTCATTAAAAATAATACATTAGGAATTAATTCTGTATCACTTTTCCCTGTGTCCTCAGCCCTTCACTGTTCTTCCCAGATGAAATTTGGCAGAGATGGATGAAGCAGTGTGACATCACTAAGCTGGTTTTACTGCAAAACACGGCCCATCTACATGTATTAAAACACAAAGCCACAGATCTAATTTTTATCATAATGTCAATTCTTCTAGGTAGAAATGCCCTGGTGAAAGAATGCATCACTCTTGTATTACAAATAACCTGAATATAAAGAGGTTTCACTGTTATTGCTTTAGATTAAAAAAAATAATAATAAAACCAACCAAACAAACAAAATATCTTTCTCCCCTTCCAAGGGTTTATATCATTTCACACTTACAGGAAAAATATCCCAAAAGTTTTTCAAATGGGATTCAGCCACAGCTGCTCTATCATAAATCTAGAAAATTAAAATGTGCAGTGAGACAGTTTGGCTAAACAACATCTTAATTTCCTTCACGTGAACCAGCTTGTATAAACATTAACAGCAGCAGGGTTAGGGAACTTTTTCAGAATATGTAAATGGATTGAAAGAGACAGCAAAGGCAAGGGTAAATGTAGCAGGAAAGGAAGCTAAAAGAGGAAGGCTGCAGGAATACACAGGGGAGCTAATAGTGAGAATTAACAGACTAACAAATTCTCTGGAGCCAGAGAGCACTGGAGAGAGGGGGCGAGGGAGGGAGTATGTTCCCCTCAGCCAGATAAAGTAAGATCACTGGTTGAGGATAATGAGAAAACCCCACTGGAGCCACTAAAGACAACAATGGGAGTGGGAAGAAAGAGAGGTGCATAATTTGGCATCATCTGTGTAACTGAGAGAGGAATTTAAATTTTCAAATTAAAAAAAAAAATTGCAGTGATTACCTTTGAGTCTTCCCAAATCAATTACTACATTATTTAAAGACAATTGGCTCTCTCAAAGGTCCATTCCTGAATCCTGATTACATTTTTCCATTTCTGACTACATACTTTTTCTATAACATACAAGCATCGTGCCAGCCAACAGTGGATACGAGATGTAAGTGACTTTTGAACGTATTGCAGGTTTGAGCAGGCTTATCAATGAACTTTCTGTGAACAGTATAGTCAGGATTAATACTAAAACCAAATGTAACATAAACACACATGGCAAAATATTTCTTCTCTTGAACAACTAGACGAACTGGCAACTGGCCATTCCTAATAAAAATATCTAATACCAAAAGAGAAAAAAAGAAGAACCAAGAATCCTGCAGGTCATACCTCTCACTTGATTAATCAGCAGCATATAATGAAGACCCTGTGGTTCATTACAAGAAAAAAAATGTTATTCCTGATGGAAAACACGTTTTCTCCTGATACCAGCAACCAGATGGTAACTAAAAGATGAACTATCAAAGGAAACTGGCAAGAGTTTTCTTTCCTCAAGTTTATGTGGATACTAGGTTTACATTGGCAGTAATATCCAGTAATCAAGGTAACCAGATTCGGGAAAGGAATAAACCTAAAAATGAAGTAATCACAAGGCTCAGGAAACTAACATGACGAGCTTCCTCATCTACCAGGGACATGGGTCCCAGTGCAGAAGGTGTTATGAACTGTTCTAAGTAATACCAGTGAGATAGGCACCACTCTTCCACCTATGTGACATGCAAAGACAATCCAGGAACATAAATTCTTTAGATTTATACCCAAGTACCAAGCCAAATTTCCAGTGGTGTCAATCACACACAACTATTCCTAACTGATGAGTGCACCTTGAAAAATCAGATCCAAATTCCATATTAAGAGCTGTTCGATAATCAGCACAAACTGAATCTTCTCTCTGCAGTTTCATCACACAGAAGTATTGTTTCCTGACCCACAGCCTTTATGCATCAGGTGCCTCAGTAACTGCAGGTATGGTAGTCTTTCAGGTTGCTTATTTGTAGCATTGCCCCACAATGCACAGCCCTACAGAGCTGGAAGGGAAAAGCACTATTCTCTGAAGAACCTTATTTATAACAACAAATATTCTCTTGGTAATCTCCTGACAAAGAGCATGATTGAGACTATTTCATAGCTACCCAAACTGGAAGGCTCTGCAACTCAGAGCTCTCCAGCTGCAGTGGCACTTTGAAGGAATAGTTTCTTGGGGCTTTGGAAGAGTCAGTTTTCTTTTAACAACCTGCATGAAATTCTTTCCTGTCAGATGAAACACACTGATAGTATCAGCTCATGTGGGTATAATTTCAGGATTGTTCCTGTCCTTGATTTCAGATCTGGCATTTATATTCATTTACTACCATAACTGGTGCATGTAGCTGGAAGCTTAGAAGTCAGTTGTGTTTTCCTTCCCCACAATAACTCAAAACTTTGGGAACTGAATGTCTCTCTCCAAGGGTGCCTGCTGAAACACAATCCACATGTCAGCATAATTTTAGAAGCATCTACCTTCCTCTAGTTATTTCATAAAATTACCTGCCAAGTTCAACTTTCAGGATATAACTAGGAACGCAAAGCACACTTTGATGATAGGCTCTGCTTTCCATGATGCAGTACTCAGACCACACTCAACCACTGGCAAGTCACAACAGTGGACTGTCTGCATTAAATTATGGATTCCATGGCCCACACATGAACCACCTTTGTCTGCCAACACTGAAAAACAGTGCTCCACTGCAATCAACGAGGGTGATTAAATAACATAGTCTAACAGTCTAACATAGTCTACAGTCAGTTTGGCCACATCATTATTTCTCAGTGGCATATGCTAGCAGAAAAAATAAAATATGTAAGCTTACACTAACCACTTTCTTCTCGAAACTCCTGCTACCCAGCAGCCAAGTCCTACGAGAGTCGTTTCCATGCTAGTCAAGGGCAGCAAGAAAAGGTCAAAGTGAGGATACCTTGAGTATGAGCTATGATTCACCTGATGGGATGAGGAGAAAGGAGGCTAAACATGCTAAATTCTGTTACTGAGAATGCTGCGGTTTAGCTTGGCAAAGTGCATTGGATGACAGTAACTATAATAGTAATAACAATAATAAACAAAGTTGAGAGCAGAGAAAATTGCCTAGTTTCAATCATATAATTACAGTGTAAGACACCCCCAGAGATAATGTGACGCCCAGCCAGTCAGACCTATGCCTCTGGCTTTCCTTTTCTGCCAGGTAAGTCTCACTGAGACATGTCTGCTGTACACATTCTTTTTTTCTCACATAGCTCTTTCAGATTCCTCTTATATGCCTGATAGATAAACATTCAATTTGCAATATCAACTAAAAACCACCAGGATCTGTCCTTTTATTCATGGCTATATTCTGTGCTGAACTCAGTCCAAAACAGTGTAACAACTCCTATGCTCCCATTTCTAATTTTGCAAAATTAACGACCTCAACCTTGAACACTTTGTCTATTATGGCCTTTCTGGCCCTACTTCGAGATATGAGTTGGGATAGACTATGCCTGTATTTTACAAAAAGCCAAGAAACCACACACACCTATACTACTTTGCCCTACAAACACCAGAGTGAAAATCCCTGGGACCACTCTATGTTAGAAATGTTTGGTAACATTCTCAGATAAAATGTGCTCGGTTACAGGAACAGCATCACCATTTCAATGCATCTCATCTGCCCTTGGTGCAGTTCTCTCTCCCTATTTTTTCTTAGAAGGGGTCCAAGATGATCTGGCAGGATTTGTTGGCAGCTGAGTTCAGGCTTGCTATAAAGGCACTACGGACTTGTGGAACCAAGTCTCTACTGCACCTCTGGGCTTTGTTACAGTCCCAGAGCATAAAAGCAGTCTAATCCCTGACTTTCCCACTGTCTCTACTGCTACCCCACAGTAAATATAAGCTGCAGAGTCAAACCAATCTGTAGGCATTCTTAAGAAATGCTGTTTTAAGATAAAACAAAATAAGAGACTCTCTCCTTATAAAACAGAAGCACAAGGCCCCAAGCAAAAACATGCAAACAATTAATTTGATTTGCGCATGGAAATGTGGTGAGCACATTGAAAAATCAGCATATTTCTGTGCAGCCCTGGGCTTCTGACTTCATGGAAATCCACCCCAATTTATTGAAATGTTTTTTTTTTCTTTGAAAAACAAACCCCCATCAACTAAATTGCACAAATTGAATAAATATGACTCTCCCATACTAGCTGAAAAAATGAACTACCTATTTAAAAAAACAAAACACAACAACAAACTAGCACTGTAGTGTCCATATCCATTCTGCCTTTTCATCAGAAAAAAGGAAAAAAACAATGGAAGACTCCATTACGTCTGTTACAGTTGTGAACAGATTAATTGAAGACCTTGCCAAAAACATCCATCACATGCTCATTAGGACAGCTGTAAGGCAGTACTGCCTCATCGGTGGATTGCTGGCCACTGCAGCTCAGAACAGGACATTCAGCCATTGGTCTCATTCCACATTGAACTGTTTCCCAAGTCCCTCACAGGTCATGACAGGACATGCAACATTGTGTGGTCCACAGACAGACATCACTTACATCCCCATACGTTCATGGTCAGGTGACAAAAGCAAATCCAGCCATGTGAGAGGGGCAGGGTGTGACTTACACTCTGTTGGGCATTCTTAAGGAGCTTTGTCCACCCCAGAGCCAAGGCTGGACACCACTGCTTAGGCAATAACCTAACCACTGTGCTTGACATTGACACTGAAGGACATGCTAAGCCTTCTTCAATGTTTTAACACAGAAGAATCAGAAGACCTGCTAAAGACTTGGGTTTCAAATATTGAAAGCATAAAAGTACCATTTCAATTTCAATGCAAACTTTCTTAAAATGCTGAGAGTGGTAAATGCTAAAAGAAACCTTTCAGAATTGCGGTACTCTGGGTGTCTGAAGCACTATTCTGGCTACTGATTAGGGCAAACAAATGTAATGTCTGCTGTATAACACTTCCTCATTTATGGAGCATCTAGCCCTCTTACTGTTCTGAGCTCTGCACTAACCATGCACTTACAAAGTGGAACTGCCCATTCATGGCTATACACATAGAAAAAGAGCAAACATGTAGAAAAAGGGCAAAGCACTTGCTTCCTTTTTCTGAATAACTGCCCCGGTTAGCAACACCAGCTGCAGCTGTTCTATCCGGTGCAAATGAAAGGAATAAGATTTCATCTATTGCTCAACAAAAGATGTTCTGTTGCGACTGTATGTTTGGGGTCTGTGATACTCCTGCTGCCAAACACCTGCACTTATTCAGACACATGTGCAAAAGAATCATAATCTGTGATTCATATTTATGTTGTCAGATATCAACCACAACTAGGTAACTAGTGAAAATTTACTGGGAATTCTGCTTCAACATTGCATTTTAGCATTCTTCACCCATTTTATAGCACATCTGAATAACTGAATAACAAAATAATCCATTTAGGTCAATATTAGGCCACTTCTGCATTAGCAAATATATTGCAGAATGCATCGTGGGAGAATTCAAACACTTTATTCAGTTTTGCTTTTTCTTTCATATTTTTCATGTCAGTTCCAAATTGCTTTCTTTTATATGAGTAGTCAGATCTGTCCCTTGGTTCTATTTGAGGTTCTATTTTTATTTATTTATGATCTTAGGTAACATAATCTATATACATATTTTAAGTAGTAAGACTTCATCTGAATTGTTCTGCTTAGATTGAAGCAATCTCATCAGCTGAAAAACTAACAGATGAATTTTCAAAGAGCAGTGTTGTGCCCTATACCTAAAAGAGTAGCCAGGTGTAATTGTCAGTTTAATTATGATGCCAGAAGAACTACAAAAAATTTTAAAAAATCACCATGCTATATAAAACCTATCAAGGTTTTATATACTAAAACATTTTGGTTAGTTACAGTAATAGAAATTAAGCACAGAAGTGAATCTATATCTTAAACTATTCTTTCCTGTAAAACTAAAACTAAAAAAACAATACCATTTACGGGGGCAGGTCATCAGTCCTTCAGCTTTTTAAATTCCAGTTGCGCTCTTCCATTCCAGTGACACAAAAGATGTCTTTCCTTAAAGACATACAGCTGGGGTAGAAAAGCTGATGCAATGAACAATGCTTTCAACACATCATAGTGCAACCCTGGAGCAACAGTCATTAGTTGTAGCATGGTGGCCTACACAGGTGCATCAGTACTAGCCAGCTGTATTCAAACTGAGAGGCTGAAATATTCTTCATGGCAAGAAGCCACAGACAGACTGGTACCTCTGAGATTTGTTGAGAGCTACTCCAACTCAATCACACTTTTTCTACAGCATGAGAAATTTGACAATAACTTGAATAGTTCACCTGGCTAAAACAAGAAACATTTGAAGAACCTTGGCAATTTCTGGACTAGCTTCACACTTAATTAAACTCAGTTGATGTTCGAGGACAGTGAAGTCATATTGCATCATTTCTGACATTTATACATTTCGTCTTGTTTTGTTCCTTGTGTATAATAAATTACTTCCATATGTATTTTGAATTTAAGGAATGCATCAGAGACACTTTATTATCCATAATAATTACTCTGCAGTTTGAAAAAAAGAAACAACCCACAATACAATTCTTATTTTCTTTCTTTAAAAGAGATAGAGAGAGGTTTACTCGGGTTATTGGCTCCTGCCACGTTTGGTCACTTGTTTTATTCAAGAGGTTTTCTGAGAGAAGAACATAAGAATTAGTATTCTGGCTCTGATTTATAGCAGAACTAACTCCTGTGCTTCCTTTAGAAATACCCAGTATGCCTGGCAAACTTCAGAGAAAAAACACTAAAACACAAGTATAGCTTAAGTCTGTAAGGCAGATTTTTTTTGACTCCTCACAATCATGGTCAATTTGCAACAAAAATCCTGAAAAGTCGTATCTTTCTAAAGCACTTGTAAAGTTTCCCATTACTCTTAATAAACACTAACCTTTATCTTAAAGTCTTTAGGATTATGTTTTAATTAACATTGAAAAACAAAAGACAGACAAAAACTTCACCACCAGAAAACTTTTGAATTACTGTTAATATTTGTGTTCATTATTTTTGAATATGTTGCCTTCAGATTCCTGTTCAAGTATCAGAAATTTACACCTGCCTACAAGTAAAGGAAAAGGAATGCAAAAAGTCAAAGGTGGTCTCTGAAGTCAGAAAAATGTAAGAGATGAAGACAGAAAATGGGCACGAAGATAAAGAGAAGCGAAATTATGAATTCCATTGCTAGAGCACTGTTAGAAACCGAACTGAAATCTTCCAACATTAATTGGGGATAACACTGCCAGATAAAAATGCTTTCCAAATATTTTATTAATAGTCCAGTACTTTAGTTACCAAGTTATCTTTCATAAAAGTTTAAGGATCAGATATTTCCCTTCCATCCTATATTTCCTAGGAAAATGGCCCTGATCACTTATATTTCAGTGCAGAGGTTACTTTGTAAACATCTACTGAGGTTGTAAAGGCAAAGAGCACTCCTTTCTCACAAGCACACCACTTTTCTTGCATAGTCATGTACTACTGATATTCACACTTATTTTATACATCTCCACTTGTGAATTAGGTATATAAGGAGAGCTACCTACTGACTCATCTATTTTCCTTTTGAGGGTTACAAAGTTGCCACAGTTTTCCAGACAAAGCAGTTCAATAACAACTCTCAGCAACAAAACCCCTACAACTCTTTCACTATTTCAGAGCATGTAAACTAGTGCTGACCAGCTGAAGCTTACCAAGCAGTTTTTACAGCACTGATGTGGGAAAGGCTGTCAAAACAATTTCTCAGGTAGCACATGAAAATCTTCCCTTCATCCTCCTCAGGGTCATGCTCCATTCCTCTGAAGAATCACATGGGGATACACTGGAAACATATAACACATGGACAATATTTAACACCTGCTTCACATACTTTGGTTCACTTTTGCACTTACTCTTTCCCAATACCCACAGAGTAGGCTTTAATGATCAAATCCAAGCATTTTCAACTGGATTAAGTAAAAAAAAAAAAAAAAAGAAAAAGAAGTAGAAATATTTCTTTAGACTTCCCCATTAAAAAGGAGACACTTGTACACAGAATTTTAGCATCCAAGTGATACCTACTACACATGTAACTTTCATGTGTAAAGTGCAAATACTCAACCCAGTACTTAATAAAAGAAAACTTACTGGAAATTTGTATTTCCTTAGCCCTTCCTCTCTCCACTGGGCATGTCAGCAAGACTGCCAGGTTAGGTTTTGACAAGTAATACCCAACTACAAAGAACTGAAATAGTTTAGCTCTAAAAGAATTCTCTTACAAAGGCATTGGCAGAGCCACTTCATCGCTGCCATAAATAAAATCTGTACAAGCAACCTCAGGGGTCTTAATCTAGATTTATGACTTACTGTTACCAATTCCATAAAACATCCACGATCATTTGAGTGGCTGGATTAAAGTCAATTGTGTGGGAATGAACGCAAGTCTGTCAACTTCAATGAATGTATGTCCACCTTGTACTAATCCTGAATTTGACTCAACATAAATAATTAGAACTTGAGTCAGGATGCAGAGCATATGGTATAGTTTCAGCTGTATTTTGGAAAATGGAATGACTCAGTTATATTCTCTTCTGATTTCTTTCAACTCTTGAAAGTTTTCTTGGTTTTCCTCACAGAAGCTCAGTTTACCCATCCTTTCCACAGAACACACAGGATAATGGACATCTTGACTTTACATTGTCATTTTATTTAGGAGGCACAGTTCACCACCCATAACTCCCCAACAAGCCTCCTCTTAACAATCCAGACATGTGGCATCTGCTGCCCAAGTTGCATCACAGAGCTTTTCATCTGTGTACATCTATCTCTATTCTGTTGCAACAGCTGTTCCTGGACCAAATAGAAAATGCAAGTGGCACACAGCAAAATATGCTGTTTTTTTAAGCTAAGGACATACAAAGTAGAACATTCCTTGCAAAGAGCAGTGATTCACAGAATGCAGTTTAAGACACTAACTTTCACCTTTAGTGCCGTAAGGAGCTGAAGTGACAGCTGTGGAACCACTTATCTTGCCAAACAACATCATTATGTCCACGATAAGAAGCAACTAGTTGCAGAAGTTTCTCAGTTGCAAACTTTTTCACAGTGTACCCTCTACCCCTTGCATGAAGCATATATAATTCTCAGTCTTCTGGTGAGCCAATCTGCTGATGTTCCCAGTAAACTGAATAGCCCAGGCACTTACAGGAAGGATAAATAGAAGGACTCATCTTAATCCATTTAGTCACAAACTGGCTGGTGTGAAGATTGAAGGGTGTTCTGTACCAAATCTGGTTATACATAATACTGATCATGACAACCACATGGGAGCTATGGGAAGATCTTGCAGAAGTGAGTTCCATGAACAATTAAAACCATTTTATATTTGAATTTTTAGAGTTCTAAGGATCACTGAGAAATATAAAAATAAAGACCTTAAGATAACATCATTATAAGTTCCATGATTCTTGATTCAAAGCTCAGATGAAAAGTGACCAAAACATACAAGTGGTCTAGCACCTAATATTGCCTCTGTGAAGCTTCAAATGTGGAGGGAAAATCCCCATATACTGAGGGAAAAGGAACATATTATCTTCAAAAAATATTACCAGATGCCTAAATGGTTTATTATTAATTTTGCATGTATACTCATGCAAAGAGCATGACAAATGTAATTCATCACCTGAATGACCTGCCATGAAAGTATTGCTAGCACCTTCTATGCATAGAAATCACAAATACTCTTAACAACGTGTAACTTCAGGCAGAAGTTTATTCACAGGGTTTTTTGTGCAAGGAGCAAATGTCTTCCTTGTATAAGCATTAACAAAAAGGCTAATACATTCATACAACACAGTTAATGGGGCAGCTGGGCCATTTATGAAGACTCAAGCATGAAAATCAAGGCAGATTTAGTAGAACAAGAAATGGCAAAGATATGAGAAGAATAGCTCTTTTGGCAAGATTGTTGAGGCAAAAGAACAACCAATCATCCAGAAAAGGGAAGAAGGTAAGAACTTTTTTTCTGTAGATCACAACAGTACCCAGTGCCACAAGACAGAAACACAAATAAAACCAGCTCAAAGCCAGCCCTTTCTGAACACTGCACTGAACTGGCAACTAAACAGAACTGCTTACTAACAGCCTGGCTTGTTGGGATTTTCTTTTAAAAAAATCACACTTCAAGCAATTTTACACATACTAACTGGGCTTTAGCTTTAATAACAGACCCTCCAGTTGAATTGCTGAAATGGCTTGTTGAATTTAGGTGTCAATTCACATCCCAAGGCTATCACTTCACAGGATGCATAACTAAAAACAGTGTCTTGCACATAGGTGAAATAGGACTGAGTAGATTATGGCTTCTAAGACTGACACATAGCACTCATGCATACCAAGGCTCTAAACATAGCCTGATCACTAAACCACACGAGCCTGACGCATGGTAATTTAGTACTGGCTAGAGAAAAAAAACCCAGCCTAAGCTGTGGAAATGTCACCCTTATATTGCATCTCAGCACTGACAAATTCAAACTATTCTGAACAAAACTGAGAGGCAAATGTTAAAGTCTGCAGACATGTCTGTTTCAGTCAATGCTCGACCTTAAGAGCTTCCATCGATCATATATGGGAGAGATGGAACAGAGAGTGATAGTGTTAGTTATCATCTATGTGAGATAATACTGAACGATAGCCTCTAAGAAAAGTCTTTATGGGATAAATGCATAAATTTCCATTTAGAAATCTGTATGGGTTAAGTCTTCTATTCATTTTGCCAATGAACTCCCACGTCCTCACTATCTGAGCAAGGAAGGGTGGTTACACAGCCTGCCTTACTGCGCCCCAGGTGAGAAAGCGGTGAGCGTGACAGGAAGAACAAATCTCATCTCTGGTACCATCTCTGATGTGTACCCAAAAGTCCTATCAGTCACAGACCATCAGATACAAAATCTTTTGTGAAGTTTACAACTCTGGATGAAGATTTTACAGTTGTCTAAATTGTCAGCATTGTTACTGACTTAATTTTAAGTCCTTCAAAGCACTCAACAGTCCAATCTCCTCAAAGGAGCTAGCAATTTCTACCAACAACGTACTCAGTTCCTTCCTGCACTACAAACTAGCAGACCAGAGAGGAAAGAACTTTTCATTTGTTCTAAGTGCTACCCAGCTTCCTCAGTTACAGAGTTTGTCTGAAACCAATGTAGTATTTGCAGAATAATCGTTAGGACATGAATGCATCTCCACAAGTGAGCAGGGCAGGTAAGATTTCTAACTGGGGCACCTACTTCTAGTGACACAAATACACTGTTCCAAATATCACTGATGCAAGAGTGGGAAAAGCAGAGGATTAATAACTGCAACTAAATCCATTCTTCTGTGGTAGGGAGAAAAATAGGGTGTACAGCAGTCAAAAATTCTAGACCAACTCTTTCTCCCAGGAACCACAAACTGCCACAGGAATATCTGTCTCAAAAATTAAGTTGCTTTTTGTCTGGCCTTTCACATGGCAAAGTCATAGCAAGTTTGACTATCAGATATTGAGAAAAGGGGTTTCCTATTTACTTAAACTGTGTGCAATATGCAGAACAATTATAAACAAGCTGCTGTGGCATCTTCAGTATAAATGTGAAGCAAACAAAATAATAAACACCACAAAATTGTAGCAGCTGGGAGTGGAAGAGTTACTCTACAATGTCCAAAAGAACAAGAGGCCCTGAAGGGCCAATGAGCTCATGTTCCTTATACTAGAATGTGCACTAGGGGGAGGGAAAAACCCCAAAAATTCGCAAAAGCAGCTAGATAAAATCTTAGAAGGCCTGAACACATTAGAAACGCTCTTGTGTGGCTGAATGAACACTTAGACAAAAACAGTCCCAGCCAACGTGCTCCACAGAAACTTTAGCACTGCCTCCTCTCTCAGCCTTGTGACATCAGGAGATTACACAGCCACAAGAATCATTTGAGAAATTCAGTGCTGCCTTAGCACTATCTTTTAGATTTTTAGGAGCTATTACTTGCACTAAAAAGTTTCAAATTGCTTGGTACCTCCTCCTAGTTTGACAGAATTCAAGTATCTGCAAAACAACTTTCTGCAATCTTAGAACCAATGTCTTTACATAGTGTACTTTCTCAGATGGAAACAGAATACTGCAGGAAATCATAATACAATATCAAAATGAATAGAGCTCTTGATGGAGTTCTCTGAAGGAGAAGAATTATATATTTGGCCTGTTTGAAGCCATAATGACTTTACTTGTCATCTCAAGGGTAAACTGTCTGCCATGGTCGACCAAGAGGTAATCTGAAAAAGGATGGAAAGGCGTCAGAAAAAATTTTTACTTTCTATGACAGCATGAAGTATATCCAATTTGGTTTAAGACTTTAAATTGGCTTTGAAGCCTGAAATCAATTTTTCTGAAATCTTTGCATTCCACACTAGTAGTCAACAGTATCTGCACAACTGTGGTTTTTACTCTGTGACCCTCAGATTTCTGAACTCTGGTGCTCAATAGTTCATTAAGATTTTCACACACTTGCCATATTAAGCCATTGTGACAATGAAAGCTCTGATCTTTCATTAAGATTGGCATGAAAAAGTTTCAAATCCACTTTGAGGAGCTGGTAATAAGCAGTTCAGGTTAATAATAGCCAGAAGATCACATTATTTGGGGCTTTCTTGTTATTATTTACTCTCCTGCCAACATGGATTATATTTAATCTTTGGAGACAATATGGAACTCTTACATTTTTAAACACATCCTGCCCCACGACATGAATTCATGACTGCTCATTCGTCTCCCTACAGGTACCAGAGCCTACACATGCTGCAATAAAAGTGACTGAGAACCTACAACAGAAAGGCAGCAGCACTTTGTTTTCTTCAGGAGATCTTTGTCTCAGTGCCGTGGATGCCTCGGATGCCTGACAACTATTTATTTTCTGTGTGGCTTGAAGCTCGTTATCAGAGCAAACACAGTCCTGCTCATTTATATAGGGGGTCTGGAATTGTTTGATGGGTGCCAATACTTGCTATCACATATTGGATTTGTTTTCTGTGTCCACTGCAATGCACTTGTATGTTGCTTAACTTCAGTATTTCTTTTTTTCCTTCACCATGTCCTAAAATAACACTTTTTATTCCCAATCCCCAACTGTCATTCTGAAAAAAAATTATTATCTTGGGAAGATGTATTTCAATGGCTGTCAAAAGTACACAATTTTAAAATAGTAAAAGCAAAGTACTGTGGCTTTTGGTCAGAAGAAATTTTTGCTACAAAAATCTCATTTCATATACACAATAATTTCCCCAAAGAAATAATGCTGTTCTTGTTCATGGGATGGATCTCTTCTCAACACTGGCACAAAAATTAAGATTAACTGACACAAAGCATAATTTAGCTTGAGTTCTCTTGATTAGGCATCCATTGGCAGCTTCTCTTGAATCATGAGGAATAACAATTAGCTTCAGATGGAAATATGAAATCTAAATTACAGTTGCTTAACCTAAGAAAAGCAAAGAGAAGATTCTATTATAGTAAGATATATTCAAATTATATACACGGCACCTTTAATTTAGGAAAGTCGGCTCATTAGGAATGGCAGAGATGTGGTGGATGGATTATGAAGTTAAGTATTTCTTTATATTCCTCAAACTTGATCATGAGCAACACAAGATTGTGCCTTGTTTTCTCTCAAACTTTATACACAGAAAATATTAAATAGCTTCTCAACTATTTATGCATCTCTCCTGTAGATACCTCTTACTTTACTTCCCATTGGGCCTATTTTCCATCCTAAATCTTCCAAAAATTACTCTCTCTTCTCCTGGAGAGGAGACTAGGAACTGTGCTTCCCACTTCAACAGAGAAACACCTGATAATACAAGCAGCTTGGCAAGTGGGCCTATTGCTATGAGAAAATGACTGGCTTTTTATTTGCAATCTGGATAGTACAACTCACAGGGTATGGATCAGTGAAAGACAGATGCCAATACATCACTACACTCATACAAAATACTTGAGACAAAGCACACTATCTGTTAAGTGAAACTACTTGCAAAACATCTTTTCATTAGGAAACTCTTACTCTTATCCTGAGTGTAATTACTACCTGACATATTGTTTTCCTAAAGTTCAGTTTACTTTCCCACCCATCTGCCCTAAAATGGTCAAGCTAGAAGTGAAGGTGCTACAAAAAACCATGCTGAAACACAGCCTTGCTGGATTTTCCTGGTTTAAAGGTCTTACTCAACTGACAGAACCTAAAGGGAAAGTTTTCTAGACATATTGCCCCTATGTAGTTTCTGTAAACTCCCCCAAAAACTCAGATCAAAGCAAATCACATTTAACTGGACAGATGTTATCTTCCAGCATACCCTGATCCAGCTCATCAAACAATCCAACTCTCCCCTTGTGAGCTCACCATCTCTCCTTTTACAAAGACTGAAGTTTAACTACGTTCAGATGTACCTGTTTCATCTCAGGAGGCAGAGATGACATTCTCAACTCTCTCAAACCTCCTGCTGCTGTGCTGCTCAGCACGATTGCTTCCACAGTCATCACTAGGACAGCACAGCTGAGAAAACTTCCCTTACTATAATGTCTTGGCCTATTCCCCCATCACATTTCTTCTTTGTAGGAGACATTAAGCAGTGAATTACCTTGAAAAGCTATTAGCATAGCTACGCCAGGACATCATCATCATTCTACATTTGCTGCTTTATCTGCATGGCAGTGTCCAGCTGCAGCCTGCATTTCTACCAAAGCAGTTCCAAAAGTATTCTATTTTCTTTGCTAAGTAAATAAAAAGTACCAAACAGTTAAGTGGGTACTGCAGAGAATGAGATTTGAAGTTATTTTGTCTATTGAAATTTCAATTTTTCAACACTGTTAAAGTGGTATGTATTATACGCATTGCAAAAAGTGAAGAAAAAGTGTTAGTTATTGTCTATGTGAGATACTACTGAAACACTGGATGGTATTCAACCATATGTAAGTATAACCTTAGAAGGAGAAAGAATGGAAACACTCAAGTTAGCTTTCCAAATCAGCCATTGTTTTGCTTTCTTTGGTTTCTTAATGTTCCAACTCTATGAGCAACTTCACTCTATTTAGTAACAACAATAAAGGGGTTTGAAAAGTTATGTCTTCATCTGCTGTAAGCTGCAATAGAAAAATCACAGTCCACACATTTATTACAAAGTACGTGAAACAGAACAGCAGTTCCCAGGATTCCCTCCATCTTACTGAGGAAGGCTGTAACCTGTCAGACTAGAATCATGGTTTCTCACCCTTTTTCCCCATGTAAACCCTACTTTTTTGTTTTTTAAACAACAGTTCAGCTTGGTTCCTGAAAAAAATGAAATGCGCATAAATGAGCGTCAAGATGTGATTAAGCAGATACAAAGCCCAGAATCAAAAGAGACAGGTGGGAGTCACTGTGCATGGAGGACCTCTGACAAGTGACCAAGCATGACTACCAACCAGACAGAGAAAGCCACTCTGGTTTTCAGAAGTGGAAGAACCCTGCCTTCTGTCCAGCTCAGTGGGAGCTGTAGACACCAGCATCTCTTTCATGTCGAGCAGAACAATAGTGAAGAGCACTGAAGAGAAGGGATTGTGTGCTGGTCCCACTCTGAGTGTTCTCAAACTGTCTGCTTTTTTGAGGTTAACAGAACAAATCTACTTCACCATCATACCACAAGAAAAGAGTCAAGACATTAAGTATTTTAACAGCTGTATCTAAAACATGCAGAAAAATCACTAAAACTCCATTTCATGAATTCATCAATGGACTTTGTATAAATAAAAGCTAATTTCTCAGTTTGTATTAATTGACATAAGACTCAGCATTTAAGTCTTATGCTTCTTTCAGTTGAGGAGCAGCATGACACAACTCCGGTCCCAAACCACTCTTCCTGCTTAAAAATTTATTACAATTTTATTCTGAGATCAAGTTCTTACATTTTGAATCCAACTATGCCAGACATGCTTTGAAGATATGCCTTTAATGGGCTTTATCCCAGACATGCTTTGACAATACGCCATTAAAGGGCTTGGGGCTACTTCCCAGTCTTCATTCTTCTAATATTAAGTGACTTAGAGTTTTACCACACAAGGATGTCCTTTAACAGACAGACATATTATTGTGGCAGTACTCCACATTTCAGAGCATCTGTTTAAACACAGGCATTGCTCTTGGACAGTTTCTACTATCTTCCATTTATATTCAGACAATGACATTTCACTGTTCCCTCATATACGATCAACCCACATTCAGTTATAATGTTTCATTCCTGCAGGTCACATGGGAAATGGATTAAACTAAATAAAAACCCCTAGTAAGGATGGCATTTGATTGATAAAAAACTAGTGTGCTCATAGGGCCCTAATTAATCCCATTTTCTGGTGCATTAAGGGGGAGGAAAGTGTTTATAAAATAAACTAGATTTTTTCCAAAAGCATGTAATGATTTATGAATTCAAGTTCTAATGGAAAGCAGGTGGAACTTGTACTATAATTGGGTCCAGCTCTAGAAATGTTAATTGAACATACCCTGTCAGGTAACCACAGAAAATTCTTCTTTAAAAAATGCAAAATCCGGAAATGTTGATTTTCATGGCAGAGGATAACTATAGCATGTTGAATTGCATTGTCTTAGATAAGACACAGAAACACATGGTAGAAGTATATGCAATGTTAGAAACTTCTAAATGATTTCAAACATTCTTGCACTGCTGCTTTTTATTGTAATAAAGCAACAGCTCAAGTAGGAATAACTTGGAAAAACACAGCAGTAGTACAGAAATGCTCACATGCAGAGATAAAATCAAAGACAGGTTTTCAGACTCATGTCAAGCTGAAATACATTGAAACCCACTGTCACCAACATTTTCAAACTTAGAAATGCTATTTTCAGTACTCCAGGGCACTCAGCTTCCAGTGACTTCAAGGATACTTCTGTCCAACTACTACTTATTTAGATGTTTGGCAACTTACCTTTCTGTGTCCCTATTTATTACACAGTGCCCTTGTAGAATTTCACAAGAGTTAGAATAAAGAAAGGCTTCTTCTGGAAAGAGTAAAATATTGGCATTTCAAAAGAAAGGATAACAATGAGTGTATCTCCAAAAATGTACAAGCTTCTTGCATCTTATTTTGGCTATTGTTCGGGAAGGCTATTTATTAGTACTTAAAACAGAAATGTGCCAGGAGTTCCTTTTAACACAGTATTTTTAAATTATTCCCAATTAGCCCAGGGGAAGTCATGATTTCACATCAGGGTATTAATGCAGTTTTCTATTAAAGCAGATACATACAAACAAAACAGGTTACAGCTTAACGAAATGAAGAGTACAATTGCATTTGTAACTAAAGCATATATTATGACATTTTCTATGTGGATTTTTTAACAAACATATTCATTAATTTTCTTTTAGCAAAGCCTATTAATGAAAAGCCAGTAGTGTCATGTCCTCAGATGTTTCTTTATTTAATCATTTCTTCTTATACTAGCAACTGAATTCTTTAAATTTAGCAAACAATCCAGCAAGGTAAACTTTTAGAACTTCAGAACTTCTAAATCTTTTAAGACTCAGCTGCAGTTGTGGGACAAACACAGCTCAAATAGGAATAATAACACCAAACTACGCCTGTTCCTGAGCCTTACGAACATTAGACAAATATTACATATCCACATACCTGTATTGTTCTCTTTTCATTGCTGTCTAAGATTTCTGTATATCTCAGCTCAAAGAAATGAAGTTTGGCTGCATTCTTACTTATTAGAGCCTGATACAGAAAACTAATTGTTGTTATTATCATTATCATTATTCCTGATCTAGTGGAAGGTATCCATGCTTATGGCTGATCTTTCAGGTCCCTTCAAAGCCAAACCACTCTATGATTGTATGATTATGCTAGAAAACTTTACTGTGCTCTTCCACCACAGGTTGAGAAGAAAATTAAAAACAAAATATCGCTTGTCAGTACCTTTAAAACAATTAACCTAGAAACTCAGATTTCATCTTTAAAAAGCTATGAAAATCTTAAATGGATATCAGCCAATTCAAATTTCTAACCTCCTAAAATGCTGCAAGCAGAAATGGTTAATTTTTAAATCCCAAACAAATTTGGATTACTCCCTCTAATCACCATTAAATCATATGAAAGATAGTGAAAAACTATTTTGTTTTAATCACTATTAGCAAAAACATGTGAGAAATATTATCTTTTAATCTCCACATAACTGAAATATTAAGATGACTATATCAGCAATGATTTTGCTAAACCTGTCAAAAATCATGAATCTTCCCAGCTTTAAAACATGCTGGCAGTAGGGAAGCCATAGCCAATGTCACTACAATTATAAAATGTTTCAATGTTTATCTGAATGCTAGCAAGGCTTTTCCAGTGAGTGAGAAATAAAACAACAACAAACCCAAACCAGATTAAGTTAGCATACATTTAAGTCGTCTTACACACACTTCAAATTTTAAGCTCATTCTACCTAGTTGATTTGCTAAAAGACATAGTTGATTCTGCTGGGATGAAAAATTAAAACATACTATCTTGTAACAGTCAGGTTTTTAAGAAACCAATATCCACATCAGACAAAGTCCAAAAGAAAACCCCAAACCCACCCATAAGATAAAAGCTAAAATACCTTTTCTTTATCACTACCATCCCATATCAACTAAGACAATTATTCGAGATATCTAATGTTAAGCTACCCAAGCTATAGCAGGGTGTTTCAGCAGTGTTTCAGAGAATACGATAGGTAAAACCTGGGAAAAGGTGGGAATAAGCATTTACAAACATTCTTGTGAACTTTATTTTGGCTCAGCCATCTTTATCAGAGCAGAATATTATTTACGCAGTAAAAGCAAATTCCTATCTGTAAACAAAAAAAAAACCACAATAATGTATGCTGAGGACAAATAATTTTTGTCTCAGGGAGTAACAAATGTAACTTATAAACATTAGAACATCTAGTCAGTGAAAGACTATGAATAATGCCACACGGCATATTGCGTAGTTTGAACTGATCCTCCCACCATAATGTAACAACTGTAATGATGCATCAGCAAACACAGTATTTACCTAAAACTGCCAAGAAAAGCTTGAATAAAATATAAGGTAAAAGGAACCTCTCTATAAGAAATGATAAACTGTAAATGGAAACAGCTGAAAGCTCACTAAGTAAAAAGTTTATTCATGCTACATTTGAAATTAAAAGATGCATAGGGCAAGGCTAACTCAGTGTAAATACACACCAGGCAAACACAGTGCACTAGGATCTCAAGATGGTCAAGATCAGATGAACACAGAGAAGCTGCAAATTCATTTCTGTTCTCTCATTAAGCTAAATGCACCTTAGTACAGTACACAGCCTGACAGAGACAGGAACAGGAGAGTTACAAGTCAGAGGTACTGTTCCGTAAAACAAGAAATTTGAACTATCATGTTAAAGATGTATTTTACACTACTGTTTACCAAAAAAAAAAAACCCCAAACCCACCAAACAAGTACACTGCCTACGTTGAAAGCTTAATTCGGCTCTTACCCTCCATGGTCTTCCCCCTGATTTTATTACCACTAGCAATGCCTTAAGTTCCATTGGCAAGAACTTCACAGATGAGCTATCCTTCCTTTGCTACCTGAGTGAGGTTGTATAGGACCTTACCAATGGGATTTCCAACCTTTACCCATCCACCAAATGTGGATTTCTACTAGGAGAGCCTTTCAACGTTTGTGCTTGGATGGGATCATCCACAGAAAGAACGAACTGCTGAAGAGATACACTATCCCTGAATCAAATAAAAGGAGGGAAGACCAGCTGGAGAAAACTATTTCTGAAACCGCAGGATTCAGAATGCTGTAAAAGCATACACACAGAATAAGGAGAAACAAAGTTAAAATAGCCAGCCATGCACTTTGTGAGGACTTGCATTATTTTGTAACCGTTACTTTGCACCATTCACTCACATAAATCAAGAACAGCTTTGACACAAATATCTCTTCAGGTATGAAAATAAGGAAAATACTTATTTCTGAATACTTTTCAGAAGAAGCCTTGTTGGAGTGAAGGTCAAATCGTAATTATAACATGGTAGCACTGGACTCAAGACTTCCCCTGAACTCCTCCAATGCAGTTACAAGTCTCACTGGAGTTACAAGTTAGGGCCTTGTCGTGGCCCAGCACGGAGAGCCGTGTCTCCATTATCAACTCACTCGTTTCTCGTGCTACGCCAGGCATCCTTCATCTTCAGATATAGCACTTCATATTTGCTGTTCGTTGTTTCTTTTTGGATAGGAAGGGAATATATTTAACCGTCCAACAAATCAGAAGTCTTTTTTCATTTTAACATGGCATTCCCTGGGGTTATCTCACTGAAGGAGAGAGAATAATAACACACTTCTGGAATGGGCCTGGTGCTTCAGCCAGATTCTCTCTTCTCACTTCCGCCTGAGTCACTCTCTGATCCCCCAGGCTGCTCCACAGCTGGGTGTCAGATTATTTTGGCTGGGAGTTGTACTTGCACAGTTGGTACCACCTGCTGTAAATTCTTCAGTCCTTGTTATCTCTGCAGCGGCTCTTGGCCTTTCAAAAGCTAATTCAGTGAAGAAAGAGGAAGGGACAGTTTGTGCTTGATGTTTAAACTGCAAATTTGTTTTCCAGAAACTCTTCAGATTGATAGTTTTGATTATATTTTAAGAACTCACAGTGTGACACAATGAACTATCAACTCCCACTGCTGCTGGTGTCACTTAAGGAAGGCCAAATTTTATGCTGTTAAGTTGAATAATCAGTGGTATAAATCCAATGTAATGCCAAAGACCGCAATGGAATTACTTTACCCGAAGGTGACAGAGCTAGTCTGAGGTTGTGTAAATAAGAGAATAAAAATTCACTGTACCTCTTCATATAGATAAAAACCAAGCTATTAGGCACACAGCATACTACTATATTTCTGTTAATCCCTCTACTCACAACAGTCAGCATTTTTAGAAACACGTGGTTTTAGTACTAAGGATGCCATCAGTCAAGTAATGGGGGAGGAAACAGAGATAGTATCTGCAGTGGTTACAGAAACAGCCGAATTTATATTCTTGTATTTAAACAAGACTTACTTAAATTCACTTTAGCTGCAAGACCTGAACAATCCCTAGAAATGAACCGACTTCTCATCAACAAGCCCATTCAGATTACTGTGGTCAAGAGATACGGGTACGGACTCAAACTAGTTTGAGAGAGGCTGATATACATGACAGTTAAAAGAAAATCTGCATTTGAGCTGAGAGCCAAATTTCACAAGTCAAACCCACTGCTAACCCAAAAATAGATCTGAACAGGCCAAATTTAAAGAAAGTTCTACACTCACTTTGCTGTAAAGGTAAGCTAACTTACTTTTATTGCCATGTGGTCTTTTTACAGGGTAGTCGTTGAACAAAGAGAAGAAAACTAAATGTATTTTGGGTATCTTTAACCTGGAAGAAAAAACGGTAGTGTTGTGCTACTATGAGAAAAGTGACTATTTGTTTTCTGCCTTTCCTTTCCCTTACCCTCCTCTCTGTCCAAGATAAAAGCTTAATCCAAAGCACTGAGACACAGAGCAGGGGGGAAAAAAGTATTTTTAAGTTACATGTATTTTGCCCTTCCTCTCTAGAAAGTAAACAGCAGTTCATACTTCTCAGTTATGAGTGAAAATAAACTAGGACTTCATAATAAAATAACCTGGCATTTAACAGACACTATCTGATCTCCCCAAAAGATACAGAAAGATGTAATGCCACAGAACCTCATAAATGGGAAATAGGTAGGATGGATAAAAACAAATACTTCATGATTTTTTAAACACAATTATTTATGCAAAGATCAGAAAGTAGAAGTAGTCATGTATACCAACAGTATGATGCATACCTAGTGCCTGCTTAATGTGCATTTTAATATTCATGCCTTATCAAACACGCAAATACAAATTCTCAGAGAAAACACAGAACATATAGTTTAAGCCAGCCAGGTGTTTACAAGATAATTTTGAAAATCTATTAAATTATCTAATTTGAAAATCTATTAAATTATAAAATCTTCAAAATTTTTCCTTACTATCTGCAAAATAAGCATTTTTTTACTTCTCATCTCTCAGTTTTATGTGTATTCGGAGAAGTCCTAGTTCAAAATCTTTAGCTGCCTAAATAGGTGGGGTCTTTAAAACTTCTTAAGGAATTTAATAGGCCTGGAAATTCTTAGTAGGCTACTAAATCCCCCTACAAATCCTGGCAAATTCCCAGACTGCCCATTCTCACAGGGATACATGGCCTAATTACAAATCCATTAAACACTGCGAGTTCAAGGGTCTGCTTTAACCCTGATATTATTTGATCCGCCTTACACTAATAGCTTCAGTGAAACAGAGAAGAGTAAAAAAGGACAGCCAATAGGACAATAAACTGAAATCAGGGCCAGAGAGTAGACAAATTAAAAACATAAGAGAAGTAAATGGCAAGCGAAAAAGACTAAGGAGGGAAAGAACTTTCTGAGATAAAGGGAAAGGCTTTAAGCTAAAGGGGAAAAAAGAATACTGCTTGCTTTACATAAGCTATCTTTTAGCCAAGTTTAAGTAAACTAAGAAAAGATATTAAGATGTTGATGTCATGCCACTTCTCTAGGTAAAGATACGGCACCAGCTCTCTCTCTACCGTTCAGCTGGGGCCACTGGCAGTTGCTGCAAGTAAGTAGGTATCACTGTAGAACTCCACCCAGCAGATGTGATGATGATGCTTTTATGATGATACTGATTTAAGCTGAATGTAGAGCAGGTATTTGCTTTTCCTATACATGCTTAATTTTTGCATGCTCAGACATCTGCAACTAAATACCACACACAAGCACCTAACTAAATGGCCTGATTTTTCAGGGCAGAAAGATGTCCTAGGTCTTCTTATCATCTTTGAAGTTCCTAGAGGTTTTGCCACAGGCTCAAGTGAAGGCAGGGCAAGTCCTCACTGAGGACCATCAATAGGGATTTATTTTCTCATTTTCAGATTCATGCATACACAACCTTTGCCCTTTCATATTTTAAGGTAGAAAAACTGATGTAAATTATGAGGAAAAATTATTATTTTTCTCTCTCAGATCTACTATTTGATGTAACCTAAGAAGGGTGATTTGGAACAGAACAACTCTTAATGTGTTCTGACAGTCCAAAGCCAGTTTTTTTTTTTCTCCCCATTTTCTATACAGTACTCATGTTATGCAAGCCTTGTACTTTGTCATTCGAGATTAAGAAAAGACCAAAAAGAGATATTTTAGTCATGGACTTTGTTCAAATTATCTCATTGTCCAGGGACGTGGAGCCAGCTAATCTGTGACACTGAAACAGAACTTATTTTTCTTGCAGACTATTTGCTTATGTCATTTGGTTGGCAAAAAGAAACTCCCATCTAGGGTGCAAGAACAGAAAATTATGACTATTGATTTGTCACTATTCCAGGCAAGGTGGCACTACTTACTGTTTTGTCAAGTTGTGTCTGATAGTTTTCCAGTGTCCCAGACATTACTTAGGAGTATTTTTAATCTGTCATCCTGAATTTAGACATTTCTTTCCTCTCATTTTGAATACCTTCCAGCCTTAATAATCTTCTTGATTGTAACTGTACTCATCACTCATGGCAAACATGGCCTTTAGTGTTTAGCACGTTTATTAGGCTACCAGTATGTCAATGGCTTGTTGCTTTAACAGAATATGACAATGAAAAGAATCACACCCTCCAGCATGGTATAACCTGATTAGTGACTGTACCAGTCATAACATTTTTCCAACCTACTGAGGAAACACATACTTTAGGATCTGTTCTTCAAAGGGTTTGTCTCTCATGATAAAGGCCTCCTGACCTATCAACAATCTAATGTGGTCAACATACAATGCAAACATGCAGTATTTCAGTAGAAAGCCATCTTATACATAACTCCCATGCAGGGCTGCTGTGCCCTACTCTTTATATTTAGCTATGAAATAGTTTGTTTGATAATCTGAACAATAATTCAAAGTGCTGTTGGACAGGATGCTTAGATTCATGCACATGAGGTAAAGATCTAGAAGGCAGGCATATAAATAAAAAAAAAAAAGTCTCATCACTTTAATCCACTGAAATAATTAGTATTTTTTTCTTTTGCCTCTTTACTGTACATTTAATTTTCACACTAAGATACCCAGGAAGATATTCACCATTTCTTTGGTGAAATATTGATGACATTCATTATGAGCCGCTACAGAAGGCAATGAAGCTTTTTCAATGCTTTTTCAAAGGTATTGTGGCTCTACGAACTCAGCAACAGCTGTGAAGACTACTGAAATACCTGGTCTCCAAACACATCCAGGTAACTATCACACTAGAAGAAAAGTGGATCTTGAAGAGGCAACTCATACGAGAGCTCTTCTGAGTGCAAGTTGGCATGCTCAGTTCTGAAAAAGCATTTATACTGTATGGCACAGCTGTCATCAGCTTCTCAGGCATGCTATATATTCAAGCATCCACCTTAGAAGAGCTCACTTAAGACCTCACACAGTATCACTGAAAATTTCTAACACCAAGTAAAAGGCTAAACGTTGCCCTGTAACTTCAGGCAACTCTCAGAATCTGTTCTGTTACTATGAAAAACATTAGTCCATCCTTCTCAAGTACCATGGGTACATTTTTCTCACTCAACAGCACATATAGCTACAACTTTATATCTTAGTTCTGAAACAGAACAGTTTCAGCCAGTGCCAAGCCAGTACTTGTGTAAGTTATTCTGAGATCACAGTCATCACGACAGGGATATTTCAGCAGGCACATACCTTTGCATGCGGTATGTGGCTTGGAGAGAGGACTTTGGATGGACAGCAATACTTGCAGAACTTCCATGCAAGTCATGCCACCTTCCTGGTACTGTGGCTGAAGCCTGTTTCACTATCCAGGGAAAGCAAGGCATATTTATCCTAGAGCAAGTTGCCTGGGCCATCTGGAGTCTGCCCCAAATCAGGGAATTTGACAAATCAGGTGATAGTACACAGGTGCTTGACTTTTGTCATCTCTTTCTCTGTTCCATGCCGGCTTCCTCTCTGATAAGTAAGTCTCCTGGTGCTCTTTAATGGAATGATCATCTCATAGAGTCTCTTTTTTTCCGTAGAAGTTCAGCAAAGTTTTAATCTACACTTCCACTTTACAAACAAGCCTGAGTTCAAAGTCCATCTAAGAAAGCGCATGTGTGCATTGACAGCAGCAGAAGTTTCACCATCATACAAATAAAAATACTGGGTATACATCATTAAAGGAAAAACAAGCAACCAATTAGTCCTTCACAGCTCTTTCTTTACAGTAAAGATATCATGGCATGAAATTTATGAAAAACAGCAGACAGATTACTAGAAAGCATTCTCTATTTGTTTATCTCCTTTGAATTTGGCTTATAGTTTATTTTGTGTATCTAAGATGCCTCTTAGACACTGCGAAAAGGCAGCTGGCAAACAAACAATGGAGGTCTTCTCCTTTTGATTTTTTCTGCTAGAATTGTTTTTCACTAAATGAAAGGTGTCTTCTTTCATTATTTCTGGAGAAGTTCTTATGGACTAATATGCATTTTGTCAATCTTAAATGAAGAAAAAACAAAAAGTCTCAAAACGATACTCTCAGCAACTGCAGAAATAAATTGCTTTTATTCATCAAGCATTGCTTTTGTTCTATATTCACTTAGCTCCAAATATAGATACTCTTCAGGAAAAAGTCCTCTAGGATGCTTTCACCATCCTTAGTTCTGTAGATAATTTAGCTACTCCACTGAATATCTCCACTGAACCATTCAATTACAGCAAACAACAAAAAGACTAAATATTCTGATACATGGTGATAAAAAGAAAGATTATTCTATTGTTGAGAAAATGAGTGATGTTAATCTCATTATCTTGCAAAGAAAAGACAAGACAGAGTAAGACTGCAATTCTGTTTTCCTCAGGGCTGACACAGCCAGGAGTAGCTTTAGAACATTTTCTACTCTGTAATGGTCTACTTATCTTTTCAGCTGATAACCAACCCCCTCCCCCCTAAGCTGCCACATTCCAAATGACATATTCTGCCATATTCTCTACTTTCTTTAAAATACTAATATTCAAAGTATTCCTCAAGCATATTTGCTGCAGAACTCTGGGCTACTCTGATACTCTCAGAATACGCTGTGATCATAACACCTGGATGAGGGACAGGCTTTTGATTTAGTGCTGTTAGTCCACTCTGTATTTTGGATATCTTTATTTTCATTGATATCACTACTACATTGTTCCTGCTATCAATTAAGCCACCAATTAATATCCTTACTAGATACCATGTATTGTAAACTGTAGTGTGTACTTCACTAAAGAATGGAATACAGTAAGAATTCTGATATTTTTAAGTAAAGAGTTGAATGAGGTTGCATATTGTGAATTTAAAGCAGCCAAACCCGGCTGCTACCATGACCTCCAGAAAACATCTAGTTTCTATCTTAAATTTCTGAACTATTAATGCTGACGACTGAAATTTGTAATGACTGATTACTGCATACCACATGATACTTATCCTTCCCTTGCTCACATAATGAAGTCAGTAACATGAAATAAAAGAGAGGCAGGACAAGCACGCTTGAGGCAGAGAGCCAGTTTTACTCCTTGCATTACTGTTTATACCAACACTGGTGCCTACGCAACACTACGAGTGTGACGATGCAACATGCTCAATTTGAACCTTTGAAGACTCCAAAATAACACTCTCTTTTGTATTTCAGTTCAAGTAATTATTTCTGTAAATCTGCTCCAATTCATTTACCTTCTGTCAACTGGATAGTCCCTTTCATAAACTCACCCCATGGCTTCCAGCTCTAAGTAAAGACAGTTATAAGACCTGTACACTACCAAATGGATCCAAAAACCTGTGCTCTTTTATTTGTTGGTAACTTCAATTATCTTGTACAGACACACCAGGCATTATGATTCAGTTTCAAACAGTGCAGCAGTCCAATGTCTTAACCTCAATATTTTGTAGAATCTAGCTACTACCATTTAGCCAGGAGAAATAGAGAGCAAGTACACACTTCACAAGTTCCTAATTCAAAATATTATCCACGTTTGTGGTTCCCATGTATCTCCTTGCCCATTGTTCACTCTTTGGTCAGCAAATGCCACTGACTCTCTGTCATTTTCTGTAAAAAAGCAACACCAGAACACTATCACATTATCATCTGACTGCCACTGCACAGGCCCCTCTCCTGGCATAACGCTCCACTCCCAACCACAAGGTTGTTCAGCAATGTCCAGCTGTGCAATGAAGGCAAATAGGAACTTACTAGCCCCAAAGCCTAAGAATAACAAAAACAGTGACAATACTAACAAAACACAAGCAAAGTTAAAGCTTTTGAGATGATATAAGCAGCAAACCTCTCTGAAAGAAAAATATGTACATTAATATGTGAACTATGTTGTCAGGAAAAAAGACAAATAGAGAAGCATGGTTGATGGTTGTGGCTGCCCCATCCCTGGAGGTGTTCAAGGCCAGGCTGGATGGGGCTTTGAGCAACCTGGTCTGGTGGGAGGCATCCCTACCCATCACAAGAGGGTTGGCACTTGGATGGTCTTTAAAGTTCCTTCCAATCCAAACTATTCTATGTTTCTGGGGTCTTGCTAACAGCATCAAGGCCGTGATGACCACTAATGATGAACTAGCCCATCATCCATTATGTCTCACCATAGCCCTGCAGGAGCTCACACAAAGGGCTCCCTGAGGCGGTGCAGGTCCAACCCCCTACCCGGCCGCTGTTCAGCTGAGGGATGAGCTGCAGGCCCCCCCACGCCCCGAAGCCCCAGGTCACACTGGAACAGGGACACTCCTCCAGAGGGGCAGAATTCACAACAGACACAACAATTACCGTGTTCGGTGAGGGCCCACAGACGCCTCCCTGGCTGCGAAACACCCGCCTCAGCCACCGCCGCCTCAGCCTCTGGCGGTGCCCCCTGGCGGCCACACCCCGCCCCGCGCTTTCCAGAAGGTTCTGGGCGTGGCGGGCTGAGGGGGGCTGAGGTGGGCGGTGGCCTCTCCTCAGGGCTACTGGGCCACGCTCCGCTTATTCTCACTGAACACAGGCTGCTTGGACAGCAAGAATTACACGGCTCCCCACCGAGGAGGCCGAGGCATTAGTTCCAGTCCGAAAACTGTTCCTCGTGGGGGCCTGCAAGCGGGTGAGTGCGGGCCGATGGCCGCCTGAGGCGAGGTCGTGGGGAGCGGAGCCCCTGGCCCAGGTCAGGGCTGAGGCGGCAGGGGCTTCACCCGCCGGGCAGCCCTGCTTCAGAGCCCAAGTGCAAATAGCTACTTGGAAATGTGGTGTGGTGTTGACTTCTTGCATTTTACGTGTCTGTAGTAGGTTCTGCTCCAGTTGTTGCTGAAGTAAAGGCCTCTCTGTGCTTGTGCTCATTTTTTTGCAGCGCTGTGGTTTTAAAGTTAACCAGAAAAGTATGACTAAGCTGTGTGCAGTCATAATTGCACT
The DNA here is from genome assembly GCA_026546715.1 of Gallinago undulata. Classification (NCBI taxonomy): domain Eukaryota; kingdom Metazoa; phylum Chordata; class Aves; order Charadriiformes; family Scolopacidae; genus Gallinago; species Gallinago undulata. The sequence goes on along the minus strand of JAOTQQ010000052.1, from coordinate 9,332,239 downwards.
GTGCAGGAAACCTTGTTGTTAACTCATCCAGATTCTGTCTTATCTTTTATTTCTGTGTTTACATTATTATCAACTTTTATGCTGTCTGAACGTCACATGCAGTTTTACCTTGCTTCAATTTTTACCCGTTTCTTCCACAAAACCCACCGTTTTCCCAGTAACACTTAAAACTATGATTGCCGCTATGGCTACAGACAGATTTAGAAGACGAGGACCCTAAAAGGCCTGTTAGCCTGTGTTAACTGAAGCACTGTGTGTTGCTTTTAAGCAAGCTCAAAAACAGCCAAAAAAAAAAAAAAAGAAAAAAGCAGCTTTTCAGCCAAGCATTTTATCAGGCTTTCAAACACCTGCAAATCAGTCACACTACGAAGCCTGTCGACTAACAAAGACAAAGCTTTGTAATACAACACAATTAGACCTGAATAATTTAGGCGCTGAAGCAAATATTTTGAAACCTAGGCTGTTTAATTTCTTGAATGAGAAATTACTCAGACCTGGATTAGTTATAAACCTACTGAAGAAAAATCCACATAAATGAGTAAACAGTGTGTTAGACTTTACCATATAAATTCTTTCACAGTCCAACTGCACTGAACATGCCAAGGAGGGAAGGCAGGAGTTTTTCCATTTTTTTCTCCTGTCTGTGACTTAGGACTTGACAGGGAGATCAGGAGGATTGAGATGGGTGGTCAAAATCACCCAGGCAGCATTAATGTTGGCAGCTGTTTGTTTCTCGAACCTTGACTTTGTTACTTAGGGAAAGTGAGCTTTCCCAAAAGGAAATAAAACAAGTATCATCAACATCATTTCATAGTAATGTAAATGAGTCTTAATTTCCTAAATGTCATCCAGAGGTCATGCTGAGAATAAGGTTGTACTGTTGTCAGTTTGGACCAAGTGGAGAAAACAATATTGAATGGGTTATTGGCTTTTCTTCACTTGATGAAGAATTCAAGTTGAGCTATTGTGACGCAGTTTGTTTTTCTGAGGGCTGGACAGTGCATCCATTTTTTTATAGAATCATGGAATCCTTAGAGTTGGAAGGGGCTTTGAAGTCCATCTAGTTCCAACCCCTTGCCATGAGCAGGGAGGGACACGTTCCACTAGACCAGGTTGCTCAAATCCCCATTCAACCTGGCCACGAACACTTCAAGGAGGTGTTTATGTTGTTCTGAACAACCTGTGGGCACAGTTTTTGTAGAAGCATACTTCCCTAGCCACTGATTTCTAGGAGATCGTACTCCTGTCCCTCTCAAATTAGTATTGAGCAGAAACCTTTATTTTTCAGGGATACTGGTTTAATGACAGTGGGCTCTTTCATTAACTCTTCATAATCTGACTCTCTAAATTGCATGCTGAGTTTTACTTTGTTCTATAAATTTACCATGTATTTGTTTCAACCTGTGGTTCCACCGGAAGTCCAGAGAATTGTCAGCAGTAGTGCCAGATACCATTAAACTTATCCCTTAAGGGATGAACCTGCAAACTTAATCCTGCTATCTTTCTCACTGAAAGCAGTAAGATTACTTGAGCATAAGACAACTCAGGAAGGTTAAAAGGGCAAACTAGTCTAATCTGTAAATGTGAGGGTTTTTTTTGTTTCTTTTTGTTTCCTTTTTTTTCAGATCTGGGGTGAACCTTCCGCTGTTGGTTTGCTTTTTTGTTTCTTATCTCAGGGTTGTGAAATTACAGTACTAGAAAGATGAAGGTGAGTAAGAAGAAAGCAAACAGTGTTTGGCAGGAATCAATACAAGCTGTAATCTGCTCTTTGGTTCATCTTGGCATTGACTGTACACCTTAGCAATTTGTAGGGCATTTCCGTTAATAGAATGCAGCTATGGGTCTCTCACTAACCCTGAATTTATAGGGCATAAAAATGACGAAATACGCTATTGATCTCAGCTAGAAATTTGTAGAAGTTGTTCATATGCGGAGCTTGAAGGTCAGTGAAAGAAGGAACTTTGCGTGTATGACACCTACTGGGAGCCCTCAGTCTGCAGAGGCGTGCAGATAGTGTGGGTGGCAGGAGGACAGCAGCGTGTCCCTGTCACACCCTGCCCTGGGTTGAGGGAGCTGTGAGCAGTGGGCAGCAGGAGAGAGGTCCTGCAGCAGTGGCGGGGCTGTGGTGACCAGGACTCCGTAGGCCTAATACAACCACAGTGTCTCCTCCTACAAACCTTGCTCCTCCAACTGTCCACGGAAGCATCGATAACAGCTCTTCGCTTACCCTTAGGCAGGATATTACACTATTGACTTGATGGGAGTTTTCCTGAAGTAAGGCCCAAACAGGAGTCTCAACATTTGACTCATAGATCACACCTCTTGTAGGTTGCATATATACAAATGTCTAATCCCTCTTTCTGAGCACAAGGTTCTACAAGAGTGGAAACTCTCATGCTGCCTGTCAGGTACGTTAGTCCTCTTTGGACTATTTACAGATTTCCAGGCAAGTTTCTCCTTTTTCTCTCTTTGTGGTGAATTAGGCTTTATTGGTTCACCTAAAATTTTTGAAAAAAGTCTTTTTCTGCCATTTTAGTTGTCTGTTTACACACGTGACGACTTTTCAGGCCTTGTTGTAGTTAAGGCTGTACAATGGGCATCTATTTGCAAAATCACATGTATTTTTAAAGACTCCTCTATTCTTACGAGATTTTCTGTTTGTTTGTGTTAGTGTGTCTTTAAGGCACCGGGTAAGGTCAGGACCAACCTGCCGGAGCAGATGGCTTTAGTAACTGGAATGGAACTCCACAAGAACTAACACAGGCAAGGTTGAAAGTAAGATATTTATATTAATTTGAACACTTGATTCTGGAAAGAATATAATCAGCATTTTCCCCACTCCTGCCTGCAAGAAAATTTGAAATGTTTTTCCTGCCTAGTTCTGGTACTTCTATTATCTTTTCTCTTCAGTGAATAAAACCTTATTTGTTCTTGCTCCATCTTCAGATTTTCATTTTGCAGAAGTGCTTCATTTTTACAGCTAATGGTCAGTTAATACCTTATCAGCCTCCCCTCTTCACTGCATCTGCTCTGTGGATCATTTGTGCAGTTCCATAAAGAACTCAGTATTCAGTTTCCACCTTTCTTACAGAGGAGGAAGATGGCCCCTCTCAAGCAGCAGACATTTTAGTATATGTAGCTAGTAAGAAAAGACTGCAGAAATTTTAGCTGCCGTTTCTGCCTCAGAGGTAATAAAGGTGCTTTAAGGAAGGCAGCAAAAGTGAGTGTGGTACCTGGTTTGAGTGAGAGGAATGACAGCAACTCATATCTCTTCCTCTGATGTTTGCTAATTTACTAATAAAAATGAAACTTAGTAAGAATGAAACTTAGTAAGGATGAAACAAGTGTCTTTCGGTATTCGGTTGGCTGGCAAATCTTATGACAGAGCTTGGAGCTGCCTCTCTGTGCAAGAAGTCACAGCTGCCTACCTCCTGAGAAGAAATCCCTCAGTGAATGAGGATATAAGATCTTGCAGAGGGTATGTGACAGCATTTATTTGACAAAGGCAATGAGTCTGCATGGAAACAGGCACCAAGCATTGCAGACATGCAGCTGCTAACCTTCCCCGTGCATCATCTCTTTCCTTCTCCTGAACAGAGTGGAAAGAAATGAAAAGCCGGAGAAGGAAGGAAGGTGCAGGCTGCTCTCGCCCTCCAGCTCGTCTCTGGCTTTGCAGACGGCCGCGGTGCCTTCCACCCTCCTCCGCGGCAGCGCGGCGGGCAGGGGCGGCCTCCCCAGCCTGCGGTCCCGAGCCGGGGATGGGGCAGCTCCGTCGGACATAGCGCTCGTCTGCACCGCCCGTCTCCAGGCGGCGGCTCCTTCTCTCTCCTCTACCTAAGCGCTGCGGGAAGCTTTGCGAGGTGAAGAGCGTGGTTTGTCGCTGTCGGGGCTGGGTGTGTGTGTGTGTTTGTTTGTTTGTTTCCTGCCCCATCACATTTTTATGATCGCAAAGAGGAAGAAGCCTTCAGGTCACTCGGAGAACTGCTCGTCCGGCAGACAAGGGCTCCTTTGATTGCCAGCAGCTTCGTTCTGCGGCGGCAGCGGCGAGCAGCCGGAGCAGGCAGCGCCCCGGGCTTTGATGTGCCGGCGATGCCGGCGCCCCGCGCTCCTGCCGCTGCCCCCGGGCGGGCCGGGCGCTGAGCCCCACCAGCCCAGCCTGCGCGCCGCCTTCCCCGGGGACCCGCGGGCGCTGCCCCGCCGGCTCGGGGCGCCCCGCGCCGTCTCCGCCCGGCGCCGGTCGGGGATGTGTGTGGCGGCCCCGGGGCCGGACCTCTCCGAGCGCCAGCCGGTGAGTACGGGGCCGGGGGCCGGCGGGAGCGGGGCGGGCACGGCGGCGGGACGGACGGGTCCCCGCGCGGCTTTCCTACGCCGCCCGTCCTGCGAGGATTTCTGACCGTCCCTAACTTAGGAGCCTCCGCAGCGTGCATGCTCCGGGAAGTTGGGTTTCGGGGCGGCGTGCCGTCGGGGCGGGCTGCGGGACGGGACCGGACCGGCTCGGCCGTGGGTCGCGCCTCCTCCGGCGGCGCCCTGAGCCCGCGGGACGCCTGGGCATCCGGCGCTGGCACGGCGGGGCTGAACCGCCGGGCGCCCTCCCCGCCCGGGGCGGCCCGGCCGGCTGCAGCCCGCGGCGGCCCCGACCCGCGGCCCCTCCCCGCCCGGGGCGGCCCGGCCCGCCCGGCCCGCGGCGCCGCCCAGCGGAGCCGGAGCCCTCGTTCGGGTGGGTTTCCAGCGGCAGCAAGGCTGTGCCGCCGAGCGCCGGTCAGGCTGAGCGCCGTCCCCTCCATGTAGTGGGTACGGCGGGGAGAGGGGTGCTGGCCCACGAGTGGGGCTGACTGGCGTGATGACCCGTGCGTGGCATTTAGTCGTCCTTACTGGTTCTGTCTTGCTTTTACCGCACCTGGGGGTAGCTCATCTGCACGCTTTATGCTACGGAAGTTATTAAAAAAACCCCACCTATTCTTGTGATAGTCTACATTTTCTGTAGAGACTACACTGAGAACCACGTAAGTCACAAGTCGATTTAACATACACGTCCCAGAAAGTAAAGCTAATGTATTAACTCCCTATGCCACCTGGACCAGGATCAATCACAGTAATTTCAGCTGTCTGTTGTAGCTAAGCTTTAGTAGGCAGAGGAGATCACAGAAGCATTATGAGAAGAAAACCTAGACTGCTTAAATTATTCTTATATTTTTGCTGTGCTTGCAATTAGCACATAAAGCCTTTACCTGGTGTTCGTCAGTGCAGATGGAATAAGTTCTCTAAATAACTAGAAGTAAAAATTAGTCAGTGGGATGCCTTTAAACATGAGGAACACTCCTGCAGGAACAGAAAGATTAGCTCACATGGAAAAATTTAGCTGACTGCAAGGAACATATTTGCACGTGAAAGGTACAGTGTTTCTTGCTGCTCTAATGAACTGTGTTTTCAGTGCTCTTAAGACACTATGACTGTCAGATGATAATAATTTCTCAAATTAGGCTTCAAGTATTCAGAGGATTCCAGGGACTGGTCAGTATTTAATCAATACAAATAACATCTTTTGCTGCTTAATATGACTGGAAGTGAGAAGGGTATAATGGTTGATTTGCTTTTTTATTATCTATTAATTTATAGCTCACAGTGCAGGGCAAATTTCCCTACATGGCTCTTTCTTTTACATGGTTCTATGGGACTTCAGTCTTGTGTCTCAGAAACCACTTGCTGATTTAACCAATAACCTACTCATAAGAGAAAAATAGCAGCTCATAAGGAACATGAAAGCACTTGTAATGGTCCCTGTAGGTTTAGAAAGACAGAGGCTGGGCAGACCTTGCAGGGTTCCAGCTGCCTGAGCTATGGAAGACCTGCAATTCTGGCACTGCTAGTCACTCCATGCATCTTGGTGTCCAAGGAGTAGTGGCAAAAGGGGAGATGAAACTGAGATGAAGTATTCTCTCATTCATCTAGAGAAACAGTGTGATAGTATCCAAGGATCCACCGAGACAGGTATTGAGTAAACTTGTGGAACACAAAACCTCTGTTCATTTGGGTCCATAATACTGAGTTACTTGACAGCTTTATTTTATTAATGAACGAACACACTTTAGTGACATGTTTTTGCAGCACTGCAGGTGAGGTAGTTATCAAAGAGGAAGAAATTACTAGAAACTACTGAAAAGGAATTGGGCAGAACAAGAAGGTCCAGAGGAAAAACAAAGGCTGGATATCTGAAAGATTGTAGCAGCTTGAGACATTAATACAAGCCAGCAATACAGTTAAAAGAGTTTAAAATAATTAAGTTCAAGTCTTAGACTTAAGTGGATGTGGAAACTGAGAAGGATTCCCTTAGTGTTGTTACACTGACTTAAAGAGAGTGGGGAAGAAAGGGTGTGATGAATAGAAGAGGACTTTAATGCCCAGACCTGCAGCACTGGTTGACCTTCTTCTGAGGGGTATGGTGAATGTAGGTGTTTCTGTTATTTATCCCAGTTAATATTCTTCCCCATTGAGTGGAAAGGGTACGTACTCTGTGGATGTAAAGATCCCAAGGAAATGCTATGAAAAGAAACGAGTTTTCATGGTGGAATACTGAGAAATACATTGCTGTATAGGAATTTGAATCTGTCAGCAGGGGAAAGCCTGGCCCTAAATAAATGGGAGCACATGAAGAGAGAGCAAAGAACTGTAGAACAGTAGTGCAAAAAGTGGTCAAATTACCTCCAAAGAGCAACAGAAATACAGTCTTAAACTCTACTGCATATACATTCCATGAGTGAGAGTCCATTCACACTCCTACCAGCTTTGCACATATGTATTATAGTTACTCCTAATTTACAGTGCTCTAACCTCAAAAGAGTGGACTTGATCATACTTCTTTAAAAATTACTGTGAAGACTCACTATCTTCACTGTGAATTTGACAGGCTCCCAGCAGAGCCTGAACCTTTTTTTTTCTATTTTTAGAGACGGCTGTAAAGCTGTAGTCAAGAATTGCTTACATAATATTTTTTAAAATGACAGCAAAGCACAATAGCATATTTTGACCTTTGGCATTAGATAAGTAATTCGCAGATTAAGTTAATTTTTATTCAAGCAGGGAGACTTGCTTTTTGCTTGCTTGTGAACTCCTGTCCCATCATACAAGATTCAACCGCATGAGTAGGTTTTAAAAATAGGTTTGGTTAATTAGCCTCCCTCTTCTAGTTGGTGGCCTCTTCATTTGAAGAAAGACCACTCTTCTGTTTTCCATAAATGACAAGTAGCTCATGGTATGTACTTGTGTGTGTGTGTGTGCATGCGCATGAGAGAAAGAGAGAATTTTTAATTTCATGACTGACATTCTAATAGTGTTACAAATAATTTGAAAACTCACCCAGAAAACATCTTTGTCACTGTGCAGTTGAGGAGCCACTTTCAAGACCTGTGGCTCAGCGTAAGTCTTCTAGTAAATTTTCCCTTTTCCTTTTCAGACACTGGGTTATGGGCAAGTCAGAAAGCCAGATGGATATAACTGAAATGAATACTCCAAAACCAAAGAAGAAGCTGCGATGGAGTGGCCTGGAGATAGGGCTAACTGTTGTTGTGATTCTGCTGGCTATTGTAGCGATCACAATGATAGTTCTGTACGCGACGTATGACGGTGAGTACAGTTAAACTGCCTTTGAATGTACAAATACATAGGAATATAAAAGTATTTTAAGAAAGTACAAAAAGTGCTTTAATAACTAGAATCCAGTTATTAGTAAGAGAAAACTGAAGTTGCACTGAATGTTGCATGTGAATGTTGCATCAGGGAAGACTGCCTTGCTGCGGTATATATAGCTGCACTAAATAAAACATTAAGAAAATAAAATAACGAGGTCAGTCTAGAACTATTTGCTCAATAATAGAAAATTGTACCTTACCCAGTGTATAAAATTATATGATTAATAAGTTCTAAGCACATACTATATGTATGTCACTAGACAGTATGACACAATTACCTGAAGTGTAAAGCTGCACCCACACTTATTGCTGGACAAAAAGTACAAAACTGCTTTTTTTCAGACAGAGACTAGATATTGTTCACATGAAGTAGTGGTAACTACTCAAAACATCTCCTGCTCTGACTTAGCAATACTTCTGTTTATAATTAATGCTTCTGTGAGCAAAAACCTCTACAACACTGCTGAAGAAAACCAAACTACAGTGCTTCTTCCTGTATATATATGAAAATCTTATTTTTTGCTTTTATGGGTGATTGCAGCAAGGACTTTTAGTGAGTGTACTCATACTGAGAGGTTTTGTGATTTAGCAAGCAAAGCAAAATATTTGAAAATAATTCCATTCAGGCATAAATACCCTGATAATTTTTGGAAAAGCTAATACAGAGAAGCTAAAATTTCCATTTGGGGTCAAACTAGAATGTTTCCTTACACTGCAAATGAAATGCTTTGTTTCATTTTAAAGTACTTATTAATTTTGTTTAAACATTTTATTATAGTCTGGCTCAATTATGGAATGGAAAAATGCCATAAGTCTGAAGTCTTATGATGTCTGAAGTCTCAGACTTCAGAAGTCTCTGAGACTGAAGTCTCACAGAAGACTTCAGAGTGAATGTCTCAGAATTTTCAATTAATTCCTCCAAAATCTTTTTGTCATTGAAGGGTATTGCTAAATTCAAACTGACCTTGCATCTGCCTTCAGTCCATGTGCTATTTTTCTCTAAATTTCTTTGTTATAAGAATAACATTTTGCCCATCTTTAATTGGTTGATAGAACATTTTTCTTCTGATGATTACAGAAATTCCACATGATGAGTGCCTAGTACAGAATGACCCCAAAGAGATGAAAATGATAGCATTTTTTATACCCAATCCTATAAATATGCACTTGCTGAGTGTAAGGTGTCCATTCATCTTTATATTACTCTACATTGCAATTAAATGCAATTCTAAAGTGACCGCCAATAAAAATAATATTTACAGTAGGTTTTATTATATTGCCATTCAGTAAAGAATTAAGAATGTGATTGTATCCTCTTTTAGATGGGATTTGCAAGACATCAGACTGTATAAAATCAGGTAAGAATTAAAATACATACTTTTAAAATTAATTTATATATTTTTAAACAAGATTACCAGCGTATAATGTTCCCATCTAAGCGCAGACAAGTATGGGACACTGTGGTACTGCTAACTCAAATAATTTTCTTAACATATTTCTTCTGTAAATGTACAATCTTGTGATGTGATAGTCAGATCTTACAAAGTCATCGGGGTCTGTCTAGTTTAAGACTTAGAAACAGGCTCTCCAAAGAATGCCTCCAGCTTCAGAAAATGCTCTAAGTCAATCAGAAGATGGTTTTTCACACACTTGCCTCCAAGTCAGAATTCAAGCAGAGGCTGTGTCTCTGAAGAAGGTACATAAAAAGAAAGTCTTGATCGTTGTAGCCATTAAAGATGCCATTCTACTGGTTGAGGAAAAAATTCCAGATTTTATAGTCTGACAAGCTAATTTCATCCTTCAGTAAAAACTCCATTAAAAATTCTTAGTTTACAACCTGGTCTGAACTCTACTAGGCGGCTACTAAAAAGCATTGGAGAAATGCTGAGTTCCATACTACGCACTCTCTTGTAGTATGTATCCTCCCTTCTCCCTTACCTATAGTTCTCTTACCCTTTCTGGTTTCTCTGCCAAATCAATTAATGCTGGTTTCATTTCCTTACCTAATCTACTTCTAAATGTCCTCATTTAGATCAATTAATGCTGGTTTCCTTTCTTTGCCTAATCTACTTCTAAAATGTCCTCATTTTCTTTATAACATTTCCTCCACCTCGTTAATACACACTGATCCTAGGCTCAGAAGCAGCCTCTCTCATTCCTCAAGAATTCCTCAAAGAAGCATTTAGCTGACTGCGCCAACATGTATTTCAAAGGGGCTTTATGTTAGCTCTGTCCTGCTTCCTCCTTTAATGCCATTTTCCATGGTCAAACAGGTGACAGTTCTTCATGCCCTTACAGCAGTCTTCTCCAAATCATGAGAGCCCTACATTGCCAGTGTAAAATCACCTTGTTATATCTGCACATCCCTATAACAGATCTCTTGTTTATGTGTTCTTTCTGAGAAGCTTCTGAAGATGGGACACCTGAAACTACTCTCTTAGTGTTACTTTCTGGCAGGCATTCCTGCTTTGCTTTCTCCACCCCTGTAGAATAACGTGGCCACACAGTTCACAAAGGCTGTGGCCTGGTCACAGAGGGTGGCAAGAAATCTAAAACAAGGTCAGAACATGAATCATTCCCAGCACCCACACTGTGACCTCTCTGCTTACCAAGCAATCATCCTGCATTTTGTTCTACCATGGTAACCTCCCATTGAAAAGTATCATAAATATTCTAACAGCTTTGTATTATCTTCACATCAAGGGGAACTTGTAACTTCTGCGTAGATTCTGTACATCATGACTGGCCACTCTGGAAATTGAGAGAAGAGACAGCCCTAAGAGAGTCAGAGACCCAGTATGTCAACAGGAGACACAGGAAAAATGGTGAAGAATCATAAAGGATTTGACAGTCAACATGCAAGAAAAATCTATGTGCTTGCAAGCTAAAGTATATGTAATTTAAGTACAGTTGCTAAGGAATCCAAGGTGCACAACACCCCATGGGAGGCTTCCAAAAGGCCCCATTAGGCCCCATTTAGATGTGCAAACATGCCAGAAACAGTGTAGGAAGGTGATTGTATTGGTTTCCTTACTTCTATAGGACTACTTAGTTTAGGTCTCATTTTAGACAGTAGCTAAAGTAGCTAGGGTAGTTGCCCCCACACCTCAGTCCTGCTGGAGTCATCCAATGGTGAAGGTCATTGTCCATTGTCTCAATAACTGCATATTGTCATTGGCACAATGTAAGTATCTTCAAGGATTTATTTAAGGTGGTCATCACTGTCTTTTAATTACATTTCAGGGTGTTTTTCTGCCACCATGAAAGCTCATGTTGTAATTTGAAAAATGATCATATTATTCATCTTCTTGATTTTTTTTTTTAATCTCTGATGATGCTCATTTTCAGCTAAATATTTATGCATATCTGTTAAAAAGAAGATAGGCTGCGTAATGATGAGTGAACTCAAAAAGGAAAAGCAGTAAGAAGTTTGGAGAAATAAAGCACAATGTAAACTGAAGATCTAGGAAGAATTGGCTAAATAAAGCAGAATAGTTGTACTCTTTTATGCTTCTGTTAAAAGATCTAACAGCATGCAGCATGCAAATGTTAAAGGGAATAAATAAACATTCTTACCAAATGTTATATTCTCAATGCAAAAGTAAAATTGGGAAGACATTACAGTAGGGACATTGAGGGGGAAAACGGCAGGCTTACAAAATTACAGAACAGGATGAAGAAGGAGCATTTTAAAAATATATAAATTGCCTCAATTCAGCAGAGATAATCACAGTGAGGCACTGGTGAGTCTCCTCGTTGAATACTGTGTTCCGTTTTGGGCGCCTCACTGTAAGAAAGACATTGAGGGGCTGGAGCGTGTCCAGAGGAGGGCAGTGAAGCTGGCGAGGGGTCTGGAGAACAAGTCTGATGAGGAGCAGCTGAGAGCACTGGTGGTGTTTAGTCTGGAGAAAAGGAGGCAGAGGGGAGACCTTACCGCTCTCTACAGCTACCTGAAAGGAGGGTGTAGCGAGGAGGTGTTGGTCTCTTCTCCCAAGTAACAGGCAATAGGACAAGAGGAAATGGCCTAAAGTTGCACCAGGGAAAGTTTAGATTGGATATAAGGAAAAATTTCTTTACCAAAAGCATTGTCAGGCATTGGAACAGGCTGCCCAGTAAAGTGGCAGAATTGCCATCCCTGGGGATATTTAAAAGATGTGTAGATGTGGTGCAGAGGAACATGATTTAGTGGTACTTGGCAGTGTTAGGTTAATGGTGGACTCAAGGAGCTTAAAGGTCTTTTGCAACCTAAACAATTCTATGATCCTATGAAATATAAAATGTAAAAAAGAGGGTAGATTGACTAAAATATCCCCAAAATAGAAAGGTACGGTTTGTTTCTAATGTTATAATCTCTTTTGATTTTTCATTCACCATCATCTGCCCCATATTCTACAAATTGTCTAGTTCAAACAGTACAAGAATAAGTCTAAAAGAAATTGTGAGAATTCAGGCTCAAAACATGTAAAATGCTAGAGTAATGCTGTACATGTATTCTATCAAAGTGTTTCCTACTGGCATGAAAATGATCTGTTTGACATCACAGAGGTTTTCTGTAATCTGCATTCTGCTGTCCCTATGCAGGACGTGAAAACTGATCCACTGCAGTGAGAGGAACTGCTCTTGTGGGTAACCACTACTACATGTGCTGGAACTGCACACTCCAGCCTGGAACACATAAAATTTACAACCGGGCAAAAGACAAGTTTTGTATTTTAGCAGGTGTTAATACTTTATGGTATTTATATACCATACTGTAAGAGTCCTCGGGGGAAAATAATGTATCTGATTAAATTTATAATTTAGAACTAAGTTTTTTGAATAAGCTGACATACTCTCTGCTAATTTTCCTGAGCTCAGACAGCACAGACTGATGAGAATAGGGAATTTTGATCTCTCTCATATCAATTTCACCTAGGTAAGCATATTGTGTTTCTCCTATACAGTCCCCAGGTCACTGGTTATGTCAGCTTATATTACTTTATTTGTAAGCTATTAAAGCAACAACTGGCAATCAGGAGTACTACAATAAAATGAATCATTAAAAGAAATTGAGATTAGGCTCTATGTTCTTCAGTGACAGGAAACTGAATAAACAAGTGAAAACAGGAACAAACCCAAACACTGGTTCATCAAAGCAATACTGAGGACTAATGAAAAGTATACTGTGGATTATTTGTATGTGTATGAATTGACCTGATTACATTCACAATAACAAAATATTCATCAGTCTCACAGTTAGTACTGCCAGAGCAAAAACGTCTCAGTATGTACAGCCATGAGCTTACCATCAAGCTTCTTTGGACACAAGTATCAACTTATAAATAACTTGGACCATACTTAGGATTCTGTCCAGCCTAATTGGTCCCACTGACTTTGAAGAGGCAGTTCATATGTCATAATGCTTCTGGGCTTCGTTGATAATAAAATCACATTTCATTGATTTTAATATATCCATGGTATCAGCCAAATAATGAATGGTTGTCTTGGGGTTCAGATGTGCAAAATACAATTTTGAGTATTCTTGAGAATACTTAATACATGTATTTTGCACAAAGCCCTAAGTGAAAGACTACAGTTCCCATGACTGAGCTCATTCTGTTATGTTTGCAGTATTTAATCTTCAAGTTTTGATAAAATTTGATTAGCTAATATTGGCTATCCTGGACTTTACAGGTAAAACATTATGATAGATGATGGGTTTTGTGTCACAGTAGTAGGTAAGGAAGATTAAACATATTGACTACAAATAGAGCAATGTGATTCCACAGTTAAAGCAAGGTTTGATATTACATAGACTGTTAATAATTTCTCACATTTATGCAAGATGTGGATTTCGCATTGTTTTCTTTTGTTGTTTTGGGACTTTTATTTTTTGAAAATGTGACAAGACAGTTGATAAGAGCCATTTTTTCTTGGTGTCAGAGATTCCTCTATCCTACCACTACTTTTTGACAGGGCTGGCACACTGCTCTGAATGACCCAGCTATGATGACCGGTGCTGGCTATTAAAGTCTTTGTTGCTGGATTAACACAAGCTAGAATAATCCTAGGGACCATACTGCCCTTCAGATGCTGCTCCAGCCTAGCTGAGAGATTTGTAAGGATACCCTTAAAACAAGAGAAGTTAATAATAATTAGCAATCTTCCTCTTTTACAGCAAATAGATGGAGCTAGGACAGGAATAAAGTGCACCATTCAAAACATTCCCATTCCCCTGAATGAAGTAGGACAAACTAGACAGAAACAAGTACCGGAGTTTACAGAATCACAGGAGAGTTGGGGTTGGAAGTGACCTCTGGTGATCACATCCACAGGCCCTGCTTAAAGCAGGGTCAACTAGAGAAAGTTGCCCAGGATCTTGTCCATCAGGTTTTGATTATTTCCCAGATGGAGACTTCTCAACTTCCCTGGCAACCCGTTTCAGTGTTTGACCACCCTTATAGTAAGAAGTTCTTTCTTAAGTTCAAAAGAATTATTTTTTTTCCTAATTTCCATGTGCGTCCTTTGCCTCTTGTCCAAATTTACAGGCAGAGGGGAAATTCCTTGCTCTAACAGACTGCCCAGTAGGACTGGATGCTTGGCTTTCTCAAGAATGGGCAAAAAGCACATGTCAAACTTAGTAAAAACATGAGTGAATGTCACAATTTCTGGCTGTTGGCATGGTCCTGTATCCTTTCAAACTGAAGTCAGCCAGCCATTGTCTTCAGAAGGAAAAGAATCAGGTGGTAGGCATTGTACCTATTTCCACGGTGGTTTTTATGCTACTTAAGCAGTCTAAAATTGAAAATGCATGTGTTCATGGCTTTCTCCATCTTCCAATAAGATCCATAAGATGTTGGCCTAAAATACAATGCTTTTAAGACAACTGAAGATTCCAAGAAAAATGGGGGGGGGAGACGGAGACGGAAGGCAAGTCAATATTAATACTACATAGCCTGTCTATCCACCTCTCCTTTCCACCATCATAACAGATGTGGAAAATATTCAAAGTAGTGGAGGAATAACTATAAATATTTGTCTCACCCATGTGGAAGGAATGAACACTTGAAATCACAAGTCTCACCGTTTACTAAAAATAATGACTGAAAAATGGGAAGGATATTCAGTATCCTGGGAAATTCAGAGGTATCACTAGCTCTTGCTTGATTCTTAGCATCTCTCCTTTCTGTGAGAGACCTTTTGTTGGCATTCTAGGGATGAAAGCAGTCTAGGCAGAAGAGAAATACAAGAAAAGAAAAAGCACAGAAGGTTTATGAACAGGGGCTTGGAATCTCTCATCAAGGAATCAGATTTCACTAGAGAATCCCATGTCACGATCAGTCAGTGACCGGTTTGTCTTTGATGAGCCACTTCAAGAGGGTCAATAGGGACAGCAAGAGGCAGTATCTGTTCAAGAATAAAATGTGGAATAAGTCTAAAAAGTGTAAAAATAAGCCTGAAAATGTACATTCAGAAAGCATTAATAGAAAAACTTTCTTGACAAGAACTTGCATAGTACAACAAACTCATTACTTCATTGAAATAGACTGGATTCAGCTGAACCTACATCATACCTAATTACTTAAATTACAGTACAGTGGGTATTTAACCTCTGATCTGTTGTGTGCTTTTAAATTCACCACATTTCAATACAAAGAACTGTAAGTCAATAAATGAAACATCTTTATTTTATTTAAAACGGAGCAACTACTCACAGAGAGTAGAAACATTAGAGTCAGTTTACCCATCAGTAAACACAGGCAACAGTAAAGTATACATGTTATGGGCAGTAAAGGAATAATAATTTGTCACTCACCAATATTCTGTTTGGTCTAGAACATTCAAGTAGGCTTAAGCCTATTCTAAACTAAAGGAAATATATTTATTACTTCCCTCTTCAGAGCAAACAAATGTATTAATTTATTTTCTCTAAAAATTCTTTATGCATTGATTTGTCTCATACTACAGCAGCCCGAATCCTTGAGAACATGGACACCACTGCAAAGCCTTGTGATGATTTTTACCAATATGCCTGTGGAGGATGGCTTAAGAGGAACGTCATTCCAGAAACCAGCTCCCGTTATAGTAACTTTGACATTTTAAGAGACGAACTAGAAGTTGTTTTAAAAGGTCAGCGGGGTTTATGTTTGTGGACTATATAAAGTTTCTTCTTTGGCTTACATGTTATTCTAATAAGATGTGGTTGTCTAGCAAAGCTTAAAATACTACCAAATATTTCAGTTTCTTTGTGCTTAGTTCAGGACAAACCTACCAGAAACTGTTTGCTTGGAGAATGCTGTAGAAGTTATGCTGTTGTGTCTGACACTGGAGCGGAGCTGACCAGAGCTGACCTGTCTGGTATCTGGACTCTGTGTGCTCATCTGCATATTATAACAACTGAAATCCATATCATTACCCTCATATGCTAACAACAGCAGCCAAGCTAGGTGAAGAAGGAGGAAGAGTGGCTAGGTCAGATGAAATGCTGGAACTTGCTCTCTGGCAGCCCTGTGTCCTGCATATTTGTACTCCATCAGCTAAATCTCAAAGAGCAGGCCAACAATTTTCTAACTAGTCACATGATAAACTTACAAATATTCCTTGCAGCCAAGGACATCATCCATCAATGCAGGAAGTCTGCAGGCAAGCCAGCCAGGCAGGATCAGTCTCAGCAAGGTACAAGGCCAGGTCCAGCATACCTACAAGAGCATGGGCAAGGGGGGCTGACCTGGACTGCACAGGGTGGAGACACCAGAAAGAGGTTTCTTTCTTTCTTCTTTCTCAGAAGAGACCTTTCTCAGAAGAGGTCTTCTTTCTCAGACCTCACCTTGATCACAAACAGCTAAACTCCTGGCTGCAGAGTAGAGACTGCAGATTAGAATTA
The DNA here is from genome assembly GCA_026546715.1 of Gallinago undulata. Classification (NCBI taxonomy): domain Eukaryota; kingdom Metazoa; phylum Chordata; class Aves; order Charadriiformes; family Scolopacidae; genus Gallinago; species Gallinago undulata. The sequence goes on along the minus strand of JAOTQQ010000052.1, from coordinate 9,315,691 downwards.
CAGGAAAAGATGGTTACAGGCTGGTCTGTGCAGTTAGAGCCTGCTGGTACACTTAGGCCCTGACAGCAGTTCTCTTCATACAATAGCTTGGTCACCTAAAAACTGTCCCTGAAAAGTCAGAGTACTTGTATTTTGCCAAGGGTGATTGATCCAGACACTATTTACCTGACTCCTTTATGCTCAACACAGACTGTTATAATTGCAAGCCATATAATCTCCAGAGCTTTTCCCCCTCAGCTTTTGAAAGGCAAAGCTTCCCTGGAATCTGAGATGGATGGGAAGCACTTACCATCCACCCTCTGGTCCTCAGGATGGTATCCTCTATGATTCCTTCAGTATCTTTCCAATTAAGATCAATTATTATATATTTGCTGTCTGTATTTCAGATGTCCTTGATGTACCAAGCAATAATGATATAGCAGCAGTGCAGAAGGCAAAAACTCTGTACAGATCATGCATAAATGAAAGTAAGTGTCTCGTGAATTTACTGCATGTAGGATATTTATATGTCATTCAAAGAATCCCATCTTCACAGTCAGCTATACCTATAGCCTCTTAGTGAAAACTAAAATGTATCCTTTCTATAGGGTCAACTAAGAATGTCAACAGTAAAATTAGTACTGTTTCTCCTGTTTAACTTGCTTTGATATTTTAGGTGAGATTGTATTACTCTCCAGTTACCAGTTTGCTGCAGATATTTAATCTCAAATCATCTTGGTTAAATATGAGTTAATTTCTTTTGCAGAAATTATCACTGATGATGTGGAAAATAATTGGCACACCAGGCTCCTAGAAAGACGTGGAGATGATTTTTTTCAAGAATTTGAGTTAGATACTGTCAGTAGAATGAAGAGCAGTAAAACAGTTAGCAGTGCTTCCCAAATTGTATGTTTTTATAATGTTATTAATACTTCTCAATACTATTTTTTCAAGCTATCTGCAGTGTGAAAATAAAATAGTTATTCAATGTCATGGTTGCAAGGATTTGCATAGGCTGTTTGCAGTCATGCCTGAAACATGTTTTAAAATTAGATGCTAAAGCACAGTCATACATCAAAGCATACTCCTATTGTGGTGGTGGTGAAAACATATTTCTCAGCTTCATTACTCTAAGCAAATTATAATAGTATAGCATTTGTGTGGTTTAAAATGGCCTCGTAACTCATTTTATTTTTTCCAAAAGCTACCATTGATAGCAGAGGTGGAAAGCCTTTAATCAGATTATTGCCAGATGTATTTGACTGGCCTGTAGCAACAACTAACTGGGATTCTTCCTATGGTAAGAAAATCTGTATTTATTTCCTTTACAATTAAAATTTATAATTTTTTGCACTTTTTATTGGTTATCAAAAATAGATACTGAGTGTACCTTTCATTTGCTTAGGTACTGCTTGGACAGCTGAGACAGCTATTGCACAGCTGAACTCCAAATATGGAAAAAAGGTCCTTATTAATTTTTTTGTTGGCACAGATGATAAAAATTCCTCAGCACATATCATTCATGTAAGTTTTCCTGGGTCACATTGCCTTGTTAATCATAAAAGTGCAGAGAAATAACTAGAAGCGTAGACATAAATTAAGAGAGTAAGTTGTAGATGAATTTTGAATCTATGTAGTTTTCAAACTTTAATTACCAGTTTCACAATGCACTGACAGTTCTCAAAGTTAATGTCTTTACTCTGTTCACTCATACACTGCTATTCTCAGTGAAATGAGAATAAGGGAGACATATATAGACATACATTCACAATTTACATATACATTGGACAGAAGACAGACATGATCTACCTATATATGTATGCAAGCAAATAAGTAAACATGATTTCCTTACCATATACTTCAGACAGAAAGCTCTGTCACTGAAAACCTGGGCTACAGTCCCAAATGGCAGAAAGCCCACAAAGGGAGTTGTGTTTTTACAAGGTATTCAGATGCCAAAGTGCTATCGGGACCTGCAGGCAGCTGGCACAGATATGAAATTTGCATAAGGAGTATGTTGAGAGTGCCCAGCGTGTAAATGTAAGAGGATCTATGAAAATGGGAAATCCAGCGGAAGACAGTATTATGTATGGTGAATCTTAAGCATTTATTCCTGAGATGCAACAGTGCCAAGAGCAAAGGTCTAATCTGTCTTGTCAGTGGATGGATAGATCCTTGACTACTTTGCATGTGTGAACTTCAAAGGTGCAGTAAGTGCCTTGCCTGTCTGTGGACTGTTCTGTCTTCTGTACACCCACTGTTTTCACACTGGTTACACGTAGCACACATTGTTCAGCAACACAAAAGAGAAGACTGAAAAGACAGACAAAAGGATAAGGGGAGCGAATTAAAGGAGGGCAACAGGATGAAAGAGAAACTCTCCTGTGGCCAGAAGATAATTTGGCAAGAATTGCATCAGCAACCTGTAATTGACCAAAGAATAGTACAATGCAATGCCATTTTGTCCTTAAGCACTTTTTAATTTTTATTTGAATTCATAGATTGATCAGCCTGGGCTTGGCCTGCCTTCTCGGGACTATTATGAATGCACGGGCGCATACAAAGAGGTAAGAAGCAGCTTACTGATCACTGACTACGTTTTAGAAATTTTAGCCTCTATTTTCAAGGCAGACATATCCTCAAGAGTAGGAACAGGCAGAGAGCAGGAATAGTTTTTCCCCAAAGACATTTCAATGCGTTCTCTTGGAAGCATCACTGGGAGAACTGGGGAAACTGGAATAGAAGAGTAATAATGATGATCGTTTAAACAACGTTGAGCTGCAGGTAAGAACAGACTGGAGAAAGAAGCTCTAACATAGTTAAGTGTGCAAGAAGTCAGGAGAGCCAAAAGGGAAATGAACAGGATTCAGATAAAGGAGATCAAGGGCAGTAGAAATAAATTAGGTAAGAATGGGAGGGAGTGTAACAAGTGTCCTAAAGCTGAGGTGCTATAATTATTATGCAATAAATGTTAGTGACCTAGTTTGTTCTTCCTGGTTGCGTGAGTAGCCAAGGGGTTTTTGTCTAGGCTCCGGTTGCCAGTATGTACCAGTTGTCTCTGCACTGGATGAGAAGACTGCACGTAACTCTGGCATCACTACACCCTGGATATCTCAACCTGTCTCCCTCCCTGTTCCCCCTTCCATTCTCTTCCATTCCTCTTGTTATCACTGAACATACATATGGAAGAAAAGTAGTAGCTTTTCCACACAATTCCTATATGATTATGCAAGTCAGAAGAGGAACAGCTACTTGATTTTTTGGGCCCTCTTGGAAGGAAATGAACAATTTAGCTTTGTTACACAGCTTCTGCCAGGCTTCACAGCTGAATCAAGAGGTACCTCATAACTCAAAGTTGTATTAAGACAGAATATGAGTGCTTATGGATCACCCCTGTTCTGTCACTACAAAAAGAATGCTGTTTATGAACTATGATCGACTGATGTCGATTGGCAAGTGTTGCAGGTGTCAGTGCAGTCCAGGTGGACTAATCATATCACTAATAGGCTTAGAAAGAAAAGAAGAACCATTCAGAACCAGACACGCTTTTTTGCATGAAAGATCTGAAAAGATCACAGTCCCTTAAGTCAACTGCTGACTAAAATGCAGCAGCTAAAGTATGTGATATTCTAGAAATTGCTTCAGATACCTAAAATCTGTCATGGTTTTCTTTAATTCATGTCTAGTTATTATTTGTATGCTTTTTCATTAACCTGTTTGCCCTGACGCCATGTATCCCTTATTGCTAATCTTTGATGTGCTTTAAGTCCTTGAGAGCTGAAGCACATTTATTTACTGAAATCATATGGTAGCCGAAACTGCTACCAGAGTAACCTTTAATTAGACAGTTTTCTTCTGTGTAATTAAATGGAGAAGCAATAAGAAAGCACAGAAAACATTCTGGTTTTGTAGGTATTTTGCTGACATGCTAACAGTTAATACTGTAATACTGATTACATTTAATTACAGATCATATGCTAGTAAAAACAATTATTACCATATTAACTGTTCACTTACACTGTTATCGCGTTATGGCCTTTAGGAGGTGGCTCATGTATCACAATTTGCTCCCTTCCTTGTATTACATGGGCTGCAGCACTAAGCCACAATTCCTGTTCTAATCTCTGACCTAGCAGAAAGTATGATAATGCCTTCCACTGCTGGAAAGTAGAGGAAGCATTTTTGAAATAACAGATTTGTCACTGAAAGGCAGATTCATAATATTCTTGCAAGCATGAATACTTCAAGGAGGAGACATTCCTCCTTTCAGTCCCTGTGCTCTGATAGCGGCTTTTTCTTGGCTTTGTTTCCTGCTGTGTCATTCTACTCTTTGAACTGTACATAGCAAACAAGATAATCTGCCTCCTGCACTTTAGCCTCTGGCTTTGTCAGGACTCCCCACCACAAAGCTACAAGTGGAATCTGTGAACAAGATATTTTTACAGTCCTTTTCTCATATAAGATAGGTGATGATTCTCCTCATACAGGAGTTATTCTGACATCCAAGTACCCACTTTTTTGGCCTAAAATGCAGATTGTGGTACGGTCAGGTAGCAAAGGCCACAAATAAACTCCATTGATTAGTACCTGAAGATCTCTGTTGACTTAGTGGTTTGGTCTATATTGAACTTTTATAAATTCTCTTTGGTTATTTAAAAATGGTATTTACAGGCTTGGTATGCGGTCTCCTTTGTGACTTCTTGTAGCTGTCAGTGATTTCATGGGCTTTTCTCTTTCTGGTAAAATAATCTCTCTTGATTAAAAATAACACTTCAGTCCTTCAAGATGCTGTGAGCAACTTGCCTTTTTGAAGTTTGCTGTCTGTACCTTCCGTGAGCTACTCAGCGCACACAGGCTGTTCAGCACAGCACTGCTGGCAGGTAGGGGAGGCTGACAGGAGATGGATGGCCAGGAAGGTACTCATCAGAATGGCTGTATAAAGATAGCTTTCATTAAAGGGCCGCATCCTCCTGCCTTAGGAGCTGAACACACCAAAATATTTCTATTCATAAAGCTGATGACATGCACACCTTATTAATCCTGGGTTTTATCACTGTTTTAGTAGATTATACTATTTTGCATAAAACAGATTTATTATTAGATAGCTAATATTATATTATGTATTTTTATTTGCATTTAAAAATCATATTGAAAACAGCACTTGTGTTGATAGAAAAATGACTGTGGCTTAAAAAGGAACTAGTGCCATAAAATGTAATGAGATCTGTAGAGATTTGACATTGAAGAGAATGTAATTCCATTCTTACCCTTGGTGATTTCTGATATGTTAAATTTAATATATACAATATTGTCTATAGTGTATCTAAGTATACTAAATTTAGATACAGCAGCATGATTTCTAAATGTTGCAAGAAGCAGTAGAGGAGGTACACTGCTTCTGGGAGTAATTTTCCCACAATGCTAATTCAACATGGTCAGTCAGCATTTCCCTCAGTTTTATGTTTCTGGGAACATTGCTCTTTGGAAGAGGTATTTTTGGAAGTTGTAATTAAAGTGAGCTAGAAAAAACACAGGTGATGGTTTAAATATGGATGTACAAATGTCTCATTTTAAATAATGAAAACACAGTGCTGTAGTTGAGACAGTTTGGCTTTGAGCAGTACTACAAATTATACAGCAATTTTCCATGTGGGAATTTTCAAAGTTAATTTCCATTTGTCCTCTAACAGTATTTTAGCATAAATTCCTATTTAAGAATAGTAATTAGTAAGAATAGAATAATAGAACTATTTAAGAAAGGGATGAAGAACTATAGTTCATGAAAATGAAAATAAAATCTCAAAGATAATCAAGGTATGCTATAGTTTGAAGTGCTGTGTCTTTAAAAAGTTTGTCTTTTTTCCTGCAGGCATGTTCTGCCTATGTTGATTTCATGATTTCTGTAGCTAAACTAATCCTACAAGAAAAAAATGTTTCTTTCAATGAGAGCGACATTTCTGAACAAATGAAAAGAGTTATGGACCTGGAGAAAGAGATTGCCAATGTAAGAAAAACATTTTTAAAGTATCCTTTAAATAACTGACTTTTTTCTTAATCCCTAAGAAGGCTAACTAAGCCAAGTTGTTAAGTTACTTGTTAATGTTACTTTGTGGGACAAAAAGCTGACCAAAAATGTATGGGGCCTGGAACACCTAAGAGGAGCACATAATAAGAAAGACATGCCTTCTAATGAGCAAGGGAAAATATTTGAGTTAGCTGTTTTCCAAATAGCAAAATGTTTTATCCTAGTCTGTTCAAAGAAGCCCTTCAAAAGAAGAGCGAGCAAGCAGGCAGAGACCGACTTGGTTTCTGTTTAGTCTGTTTTAGAAAGTGAGTTTTGAGAGATGCTTTCAGGCATCTTCTCCCTTTGTGCTTTCCCCCCACCCCGGGCTGTTTGGTTATCAGAGCAGGAGGTTCCCAGCCCTTGGCCTGCCACGCAACACAAAGTAATGTTTGTCCTGCACAAGCTGCTCCACAATGCTGATTGTTCCAAGTGCATTTTTAATCAAACACTGTTCTCCATTAAAGTATGGCTTGGAGAAATAGCTAGAATTCAAACTTGCACAGAAAAAAACAAATGGAAATTCAAGCTTTTATGAGCAGAAACATGGCTTATAATTATTAAACACTTCCAAAGGACCTGAAGTTGAGGATGACTGTAAAATAAGCCAAACACAAATTTTCTAGCTTCAGCTATTTTTCAAGTTACACTGATAATAAGGGCACATGTTTGGCAGAGGAAGAGCTTTCCCCCCTGAACTGTATAAACTGAAGCTATTTTCTTCACATTTTCCTGAGAAACACACCTCTGGGTTCAGATCATAGATGGAAAATTATATATGAAAAGGAATTAATTGGAGAAAGAGTTGAGGGGGAGTACAAAAGGAAACCACAACTGAAATGTCTCTACAGCAGTTGCTGCTGGTAGAGAGTACAGTTGGTGGTGGGTAAGCTGCCAGTATCTTGGGTTTTAACCTTTCATTGAAAAGTCAGCACCAGCCTAAAGGTTACCGAAGAGAGCTGGCATTGTGCTCTGCGGAATTTGTCAAAGAAAAAGCAGAAAAAAATACTGAATGCACAATAGATTAGGAAAGAGGAAACGGAAGAGGAAACAAAAAATCCCTTTTTGTTTTAAAAAAGGGATGGAGAGAAAAATAGAGTTGGCATAACTTTTTTCAAAACAGTTTAAATGGGTAAAATCTATTCTTCTCCCTCCTGATCAAGTCAATTAAGAGTGCTCAGGGCAGTAGTGATGAATTACTCTCATGAATCACAAGATCGCTCTTTTCCCATAGTTGTTTGTGTACTTACACTTTTTTTGATGGCAAAGACAGAAAATGCAAGTTAAAAGGGGATGGAATATGGGGGGAACAAGTGCTGATGCTGTCACAAGGTACTTATGCATGAGAAGGAAGGTATGAAAGAGGATACAAGATACAAAACAAATCCAAAAAGTAAAGCTTCGTTTTACTGACAGAAATTTAGTTCATTTAATCTGTCCATTTATATACTTTTTATCTGTAAATTCCTGTCCATATTTACATGTAAAGTACTTTACAGTTAATGCAAACATAACGTTTTAAACCAGAAATACTTTTTTCGTTTTACTTCCGCTTACCAAAATTCCTGTGAACTGACTCAATGTAATTAGTAACTTTCTCATGATTGACTTTGATAGGCAACAACAAAATCTGAAGACAGGAATGATCCACTTTTGCTGTACAATAAAATGACATTGGCACAAGTCCAAAAGAACTTCTCACTGGAAATTGATCATAAGGTGAGTGATCAATAACCTGATATTTTAACCTCTAGTTTAAGACTGATGAGATTAAACAATGAAGCCTGAGAATTTTTTCTTTTGAAGACATTTTTTTCTTGAGTTTAGACATACTTGAAATTGAACAGGATACGTGATGTGCACACTGTATTACCTAAGTATCTGATGAGATTAAACTATATATAAAAGACTGTGCTTCTGTGCCCACTGTTCCTCCTAAGTTGAAGGCAGATCTTGCCCTCTGCTTCGACATAAAGAGATGGAAAAGGACAAAGGAAAAAAAAAGTAAGAGGTTGACTTACCCTTATGGATTCAGGATGGTAAATTTTGCAAAACTTGCATATACATAACCCTTGCTGGAAGTCAGATGAGTATCCTTTGCACTACAAATAAAATCCCTTCCTATAATTACCACAGCAGCTCCAGAGAGCCTGGGTCAAAAGGTACAACGAGCCACCAACTGATTCAGATATGTTGTAGTGTATTCAGGCCTTCTCTATTTATCCAGAGCTGCAGATTCAGAACTAGAAGTCCTGTTTTTCCAACATTCCCTCAGTAAGATGGGCTCCCAAAGCAAGCAGAAAGGAGCCTAGGAAGTCCTGACTATGAATCAGGAAAATTCTCCCCATTTCTCCCACTGTAACTCCCCCAGGATGTTTCAGCTCTGCCTTTCCCATACTGTGCCATTTGCGCAGTATACCCTTTAATTCATGGCACCACAAAGTCCAGCTAAAGAATAGCCAAAGATTTGATAAGATAGGTTTGCCTCCTCAGTAACATCATGTCTTACAAGACATGGATTTTTTTAATCATAAATGACTTCTACTTCAGTACCTTGCACAACAGGCAAGCAGGTGAGCTCATGTGTCCCGTGGAAGGCACTGTGATCTGAAAGGCAGGAGTGCATTACTGAGTCTTTTGAGACCTGTAAGGTGCTATGAAATACTATTATTCTTACCACAGTTTCAAAATCACTGTTTATATTGACTTTAAATTCTTCAACTTTAAATTATATGACAGTTCACTTCTGCCTAGCTTAATTTGTTTCATAATTTACCTTCTCCCACAGCTTTTAGTTGAACAGTTACCATTACAGTCATAATGTCAGAAACTAACTGCTCTTGTCACAGAATGGTATTGCCCTGGTTATTTTTAGTTCCTGGGGAGTGCTGCAGATCAGCAATAATCAGCTGCTCTAAATTTATCCCAAAATGCTCAAAAGACACATGATGGAAGTTGGTAGCATTGTTGTAATGGTCTAAGGATAGAACAGCAATTATTCCTAATATTAGCTTGAAGTTTGCTGCTTCTCTTTCAAACCTGAAGTGATTCTGTTCCTGAAAGCATTTCTGCTTTCCTCAGCTACATTGCTTTGTTTGATGAAAGACATTACCTCTTCCAATAAAACTTTCCCCTCAACAGATACAGACTGGGAAAAATCAACAATACTTTTCAAAGTAATAGACATTTTTTTTTTTAAATTAGCAAAAAAAAAGTATGAAAAAAAAAGTACAAAGATTATTTGTTTTCTTAAATTCAACATGTTCCTTTTCATTACTAAAGTGAGCAACCACACAATGTGGCTACACTGAGTAGCTCCAGAGTTTTGATGGTGATTTTCAGCTTCTGTTCTGAATAATTTTTTCCATCACACAGTCCAGACAGAGGCCATGGATTAGGAAACCTTGGGCCAACATGGAGAATATGAAGCAGTGTATATAGAGTTAGCTGTAACATCAGTGTTAGTTACTAAAGAAGTGGATGGAGAAATTGGAGGAACAGATAACACTGTACAGTCTAGAGTATTCCAAGCTGAAGGAGCTCTCAGCTGGTATCATACAGAGGAAGACAAGTAACACACTTCACATTTGTAAAAATACTTTGCTTGACATCAACTGCAGGTGTGAACTTCCTGGGTAGGGGAACGTGGAGGTTATACCCTCCCGTTAGTACTATTCTGTTGCTTTGGGTTATGGGATGGAGGAACAGCAACATGGCCGCACGCAGTCTGACTCCTGTGGTCACTTCCAGCATGGCTGCACGAGTCAGATCCTAGTGCTGTGCAGCCCAGCAGTGACCACAACCTACGTTCTTTCAGTAGGCAAGAGAATGACTCTGTTCTCCAATCAGTCCTTTGACCCATTTACCGAGGCACACCATAGTGCTAACCAAAGACTGAGCAAAGGGAAATTATCTTATCAGCTAACTGATAAGCTTCCATTTGAGAGTGCCCACATACTAAAATAATGCTGCCCAGACTAGATGGATGCTACAAAATGAAAACTTAAAATAATATTCATGGGTACTGGCTCATGAAAGTTCTGTGGACCTCTTGCAAAAGTGAATACCAGCATAAAGAAAATGGGGGTTTAGGACCAGAGAGATGGAAAATGAACATGAATTCTAAGCTTTATCTGAGAATTGTCTGTCACAGTGACTGACCTGCCATCAAATCAGTTGCTTTTCCAGTATGTAGTACTATGGCATGCAGAGGAAAATTCATTATAGATAGTGGATTTAGTGTGTCTGTTTTAAAGCCTATTGAAATAAATCCTTTTATGAACTTCAGTGTTCTTACCATATGCTTCAGAATGGATTGTCAAGTATCCCATAAATCTTTTTGCCCCATAGATACAGAATCATATTGTACTGAAAATTGGAGTTTTAGTAATGCTTTGGCTAAAAGTTTTTAGCCAAATATTGCAAAAAGGGAACGAAAAATTTTACTTAAAATACCATTTGTGTTTTTCCATGCTGAAAGGAACGGGTCATAACATTTTTAAGTGTGTTAGTTTGAAACCAAATCAATGTCTCGACCCTTTCTGCTAAATACCCTATTTTAATAGGGTCTTAGAGCACAGAGGATATAAATTATCTCAGATCAGTTATTATTAGATGTCCCATTTAAGTAGTGCAGCTATTAGGACAACTAAAGGCAGAACATTTTTGTTATGTAAACATATTTAAACTGGAAAAAACAGCTAAATATTGTTTATGATTTAACGTGTAATAATGCGTATTGATTTTCCAGGTATTCAACTGGTCAAAATTCATAAATGATATAATGTCAACTGTAGAAATTAACGTTGAGAACACCGAACATGTCGTTGTTTATGACCCAGATTACCTTATCAAGCTGAAGCCTATTCTTAATAAATACACTCCCAGGTAGGTGTGTTAGGTGTTTTTATAATTTGCATTTGCAAAATTAAAAAGCCTAAAAACATTACCAGCTTATTATGTTGTTTTGTTAAACAGAGACCTTCAAAATTACATGGTCTGGCGATTCGTAATGGATCTCGTCAACAGCCTAAGCCGTAACTACAAGGACACAAGGAATGCTTTTCGTAAGGTGCAGAAATTGATCACTTTTTAAGTTGTAAAGATGACTTTTGTGAACCATGAAAGAGAATTTATGTAGTTATAGTATATAAAAATGTAATGCATTTTGAATTTTGCCCACAAAAGCTAGATGCGTTCACTGAAGCTTCTGCTGGAGTGTGCACATAGTTTATATGATATATGCGTAATAGCTGGAGTGGATTTGAAAAGCACTGTCTGGTACTTGGTCTCCACATTTTTCTGAATCTAAATTACTCCCCATTTTAATAACAGAACAGTCCCATTTATTTAGAAATGATTACCCTACAGTTCTGATTGACTTGTTACGAACTCTTCAGCATCCAAATTAATACATTCTAAGTCAAACATTATGGGCCCAATCTTGTTTTTCATTCATTTGATCCTGCAGATATTTTAGCACTTTTAAGGAAATGCTGAGCCATTTTGCAAAAAGATTGAAGATGGAAGTCCATTTTATTTCCACAGAAGAACTTTCTACTTTTTAGCTTGTTGAGCTCCATTTAGGAAGCTTAAGGTCATTTTATTATATCTGTTAGTGACATAAGGAATACTTTTAACATGCACATGAAGCTTTTTAAAGAGATTCTGCTTGTTACAGAAAAGGATAATAATTACTAGAGGAAGTCAATGAACGTTCTGTTCAATCAGTTTTATATATCTGAACGGGGCAGTCTTATTCATTAATTATCTGGCTTTTCCCCCCACTCTTTAAAGCCTTTTTATTCTTATATAAAGCTCCTTATTTGCTTAGTCTGCATCATCAGCGAATACTATGTTTTGCACTCTATAAACTGAAATAATTCCCACTATATCTTAGGGCATCACTGAGGAAGTCTGGTTAAGAAAAATGTTAAAGTTGGAAAGAACAGAAAAAGATTTTACTATAGTCTGTGTATAAAAACATACAATTGTCTGGTAATTAATTAATAATATACAAAGTAGTAAAGCTGGAGCTTCTCACACTAAATGCAGTGGAAATGCACTAGCATTTGTCTTGTTAAGTTTGCTTTCAAATCTAAATGTTCAGACAGTTATGGCATTCCATGAATCTCCCACACCAGTTTTGTTTTTTTTCTGGGTTATGTGGGTAATCGGTCATTTATTTAAAACTCCATTTGATTTAAATACAGATTGCTTTAAATGTGCTACAGAATGTGCCAGAGTGCTGGCAGAAGGATCACTGGATCTGCAACCACTTCCTTAACAAATCAGGAAAAAGATCTCAACAGATTACTAGACTGCACGTGTAGAGGGGCCTGTATGCGTTACTCAGAGACTATGCTGTCAACTCTAAATCGCTTATGTTTTGTTCTTCATCTCAAGGTCAAATTGTCAGCTTTCAGTGTAACATTTGTTCAAAATTGTGCCCTTCCAGCAGATCTACTGTCAAGAAGCCCAGATGCGGGGGTAGGAGAGCATGAGAGTATCATGACACTAGTTTAATACTTAGAGCTACTGGAACTGTATCCTCAGGATACAATTACTCCCATGAAAGAAACAAATCCCTATCTTTCTTTTTTCCCAAGATCTATTTAAAGATTAAAAAAACTGCACTCGTTACAATGTTCTTGTAGCAAATTTATGCCCCATGAGATTGGGGTGTACAAATGTATGTGTACAAATCCACAGTAATGTGTTTTAATTGCATGTTATTTTTACTAATAAGCAGGTTAAGTCTCTGTTGCTGTAGAAAGCATCACTTGTTTTTTGTTGTGCACCTCTGGTGACAGTTAGGCTGGCCTAAAAACAGACTATCTCAGGGTTCCTGTGAAGGGCAATGCTGGTCTAATGCAAGTCCACCATGGTCTCAAGTAGCCCTCTGCCCAAGTTATGCGGAGACCAGGGAACTACAATTGAGTACTTGAGCATAAGCTTGAGCAGCACAAAGTGATCTACCAGAATCTTCATTGCACAGTCATGCTGAATGAGTTTTTTGTCATGATTTAACCCCAGTCAGCAATTAGGACTGTGCAGCCACTCACTCGCTCCCCCCAGTTGGGATGGGGGAGAGAATCAGAAACGTAAAAGTGAGAAAATACAGGTTGAGATAGAGGCAGTTTAACAGGCAGAACAAAAGCTGCACACACAAGCAAAGCAAAACAAGGAATTAATTCCCTGCTTCCCATCAGGTGTTAGCCATCTCCAGGAAAGCAGGACTCCTTGGGAAAGCAGGGCTACTTGGGAAGACAAACACTGTAACTCCGAATGTTCCACCACCACCTTCTTCCCTCAGCTTTATATACTGAGGCATTGACTGCTCAGCAACAACCAAAAACACCAGTGCATTATCAACACACCAGATCTAAAACAGCACTATACCACAGAATCACAGAATCACAGAATCTTAGTGGTTGGAAGGGACCTTTGAGATCATCGAGTCCAACCACATAAAAAAA
>JAOTQQ010000052.1:9232198-9302073 GCA_026546715.1 Gallinago undulata | reverse complement strand
TTCAGGTAGTTGTGGAGGGTAATAAGGTCTCCCCTCAGCCTCCTCTTCTCCAAACTAAACATGCCCAGTTCTCTCAGCCTCTCCTCGTAGCTGCTAATAAGAAACTTAACTCTGTCCCAACTGAAACCATGACAGTTATCAATTTAATTGAGCTCGGTACTGCTAATGTTTATTACTGGGTTTGATTTAAGTTCTGTGGGGAGAGGGGTTGTATTTACTTCTGCCGTATAAACTTTTGCTACATAAACAAGTGACCACTGATGCAGCCTGTATGTGCGCAGGGAGTATCTAAGAAATAAATAGATTTTCTAGTCTACTCAGCTATTTTTCAGTAATGAGTTTCAAAAAGCTCCAACATCCCTTCAGGTCTTTAGGGAGATCTGGGGTAGAGATCTCGGCGTTGTGTTGTACCGGTAACATTTTCAAAAAGACCATTTCTGTGTCCCTAATGCTTTAGGGTCAAAGGAAACATTAGTCATTTTCTTTTTCAATACAAGTAATTCAGTTCAAGGTGTAGTCTGAACAGTTACAGAGCTTTTAACACCAAAAGTTATCGATCTGTATTTCTGAAGAGATGGGGAGCTGCTTCATTATGGAATGTAAACTTCATGAGAGAGTAGGATCTCAGAGAGCTGTCCTATAATGACACTCTCTGCTATATTCCTTGCATTCAGGTGTCATACCGTTATATTATCCACTCAGCTTCATCACGTATTTATACATTATGACAAAATACTTGCCTATCTTGTAGCAACATCACAGAGTGAATGAACTTCTACTTCGCAAGTTCCAAAAGGTGGGAGGCTCTGACAGAAGCTGCTGGTTGGGTGGAAAACACAGTCTTACCACTGCAGAAATTAATTTGCTGCATAATCACAATGGCCCTTTAACTTCTCCCACTCTTAGGTTTTAGAGTAGATTTGTTGTCTCTGCTTTTCATGTTTTTGAAGGATAAAAAATATTGCTAACGATTGTCATATTCCCTCAGCCTGTGACAGGTGATCACATTACCGAGTGAGTCCACGTAATTGCCATAAACACAAATGTGAATTAAATGCATGTATTTAAAGTCAGCTAGGCTCCTCTGAAACACATCTGCCAGTCAGACACCGTTCTGCTTCACTTTATGTCACTATTTTACCTAATGTTTATGTTTCACAGGCACTTTATGGCACAACATCAGAAACTGCTGTTTGGCGTCGTTGTGCAAACTATGTCAATGGCAACATGGAGAATGCAGTGGGACGATTATATGTAGAGGAAGCATTTGCTGGAGACAGTAAACATGTGGTAAGGCTTTTAGCCAATTTAGACTGTGCCATCTAAACATCATTTAATTGTTACTTACCATGCAGTTCTTTACAGAGCTTTGATTACACTTTTTATTAACCCTGTCTCACTTTCTAAAAAACCTGACCTTCAGATTTGGTTCTCATTCAATGTTCCACTGAGGAGTAACAAAAACATCGTGCTAAGAGAGTCGTTCTTTTGCACCTAAGTACTTCTGTGTTACTTGTCATGAGTTGGCCTGCCTTCCAAGCAAAGGACCACAGTGTGAAGTCACATGTGGGCAGTTGGAGGGGGACAGGCATCTGCCTGCTTAGCTCATTCTGAGAGCCAGCATGAGCCAAAGCCCCACTGGCACATTAGTGATGGAGTGCACAAGCCAATGTGCACGCCCAAGGAACAGCACTTACTGAGATGAACAGTCACTGCTTGTTCTTTGAGACTGACGCTAGTTCACATCCTGCCAACGTGGGGAGCAGGGACAATTCATTATTTCTGTTTGTCTTCAGTCACACAGAAAACTGCTGAAAAATAACCTGGGGTTAAGCCCTAGTTTCCTCCTATCACTCCTACTGTAATCCAACCTTCAGATACACCATTTTTTGTGGCTGACATACACACAATAGTTTGATCAGATGCACAACATCCAGCAGATAGAAATCCATCAGATTTTTTGTAAACTCTGTAACTAAATTACATCACCTTGTGAGCTCATGCCCATTCCCTTTCCTCCCACAGGACAGGCTTCAAGTACTACTTAACTTGAGCTTCAGATTTTGAGTGTGGCCCATAAACATCATACACTCAAGCAACTAGTGCAGGAAAAACAAGTCAGTAATATACTATGACTGTGAAAAAATCACTGGATCATTATATGTGGATTTGTAACATACAGATGCTTTTTCCAAGGTTGAAGAAATGATTGCAGACATACGTGATGTTTTTATAAAAACCTTAGATGAACTTACCTGGATGGATGCAGAAACTAAAAAGAAAGCAGAACAAAAAGTAAGTTAAATATTGGTAATATTGTGTATTTCTCTAAAAATCAGTGTTTCAGTATCAGTATTTGTTTTTCCTGAAAAAAAATAAGCAATGACATCTGTCACCATTTCACATATACAAATCCACAGATATTTGTGTTTATATAGGCACAGCAGTTTACAGACTTCCTATATCAGACCCAGATTACATGGGAAGGGGCCTCTGTGGAGATACGCACACAAAATAGGAGGAATCTATATACAAGATTAAGACCTTCCAGACAAATCAGTGATTAAGGGACTAGATAGCGAATATCTACAACAAAGTAATACTGAAAATGAGAAGGAATGATTTATGGTGATTTGACCAGCTATTGGGAGCAGTAGGATAAAAACAAAAAGTCAAGCCCCAGGCTGGACATCATCAGAGAGTTCTTTTTCAAGGGAAAAGGTAGCTTCAGACAGTTCATGAAATCTGGACTAAGTAACAGAAATCAATTGTAGAGAATCCAGAATTGTGAGTGAAGCAACTGAAAGAACAGTTCATTACATTTCTGTTTTGCTACACGGTGAAGATAATAAAAAAATCTTCAATTTTGCATTGTAAATAATAATTATTTATTAAAATTTAATTTTAAAAAAGCTTTGAAAATACCATGCTTAAATTAATTCTAGAGCAGGACTTTTTTCCTCCAGAAAATGTTAAAAAAATAATTAAAATAACTATCGAAATATTAAGTGTTTTCTCAAACAACTCTAAAGTCTGCAAAAAGCTATGATTGCAACAAGGAGTTAAGACAGTCACAGCATCCTGTGAGCTTACATTGATTCTGATGTGATCAGACAGTAAATATGCAGTTATATGAAGGGGTGCTTATGTACATTGCTAGTGTTACTTCCATAGCTACACATACTGATAGTTACAACCACAGAGTAACTTCCAATCAGGAAGGGCATTTCAAGTCAAGTAGTAAATTGAAAATCCTAAATAAATTCTGTACTGTGATTAGACATAGACAATATGTGTACAAAGTCTACGAAGTACTTCCGCTGTTACGAACAATTTATTTGACAAAATGATATGCAAACTTTCTGAAAAGTTAGAATCAGAAACCACATACTCCCCACATGTTGCTTATAATGTTCACCTTTTTATGGGAATAGCCTACATCATAAAATTATTTGTATAGATAATGTGATTTTACTGCTAAATTTATTAAGGCATATTTATGTGGGAATAGTAGAAAAAATTGCTAAAGAATCATTTGTTCTTTTTTTTTTTTTAATAGCTCCTGACATTGTCATCAAATACAAATCAATACTTGGCTATCAAAAGAAACTGAGTAAGGTTTGGGTCCTAAAGTTTGTTCAGGACCTCAAATTGACAAAATCTGGGAACATTTCAAGAAATCATTTCACTCCAATGTTGATGGAGTGAACATGGATGGAGGAGCTAGTTAAGAAATTTGGACACAAACCCAAACTGAGTTAAACTGTATAAAATTCTGGAAATTTTTAACTGTGCTTTCCTATAATATACTGAAGTTAAAAAATACCCAGTTATGAATTTTATTTCTGGTTTAGCTGCTGTAAAATATGTCTAATATTTCAGGAGATCTACTGTTTGTTTCAACTAGAGTTTAAACTCAAAAGCATAGTGGATGCATGTCTTGTGCACATTTCTGAAGTTTACTCTTGGAAAAAGAAACAGAACATACTTTCTAGAATTATCCATAGTTATAATTAGAAACTTTACAGGGCTTTTAAGGAATAAAAAAAATGTAAACAAAACCTATATATAATGAACATTCTGGCTTTTCTGCAGTTGCTTCCATAATGCATTTATTATGTCATTTATGATTGATTTAAGAATATAGCTGAATTTGCCATGGATATCAAATTGTCTTGTCCCTAGGCAACAGCAATTAGAGAGAGGATTGGTTACCCAGATGAGATCGTGACTGATGATAATAAGCTGAACAGTGAGTACCAGGAGGTAAGTATCCACAATAGGCAGTATAATTAGAACAGGGTCTTAAGAGAAAAGATGATGAATTTGCCCAAAATAACTGGGTGTAAATGTATTACAAGCCAGTGTAGTACAGCTGATCTGGTACAGATAGTGTTAAGTATTTGATGGTATTTCAAAGAAATTTATACATTCTAGAGGAATTATGGTAGAACAGAACATGGAGCCAGTGGCGCTGAGTCCAGTATTTCTAAATCTGTCACGTATTGACGCAACGCTGGATGAAGTAGATACCTGTACACATAACTAAGTAACTGTGCCTGTTTATCCATAGATTGGAATTAGTCCCTGAATTATGACATTGGACTACCCGTGTAATTTAAACTGCATCTGAGTTTTTTCATTGCAAATTGCGACCTTAGTATTCTTTTACTTTGTAGTTTCATTTATAAGAGTAACTCCATTTATTTATTTAGTATACATGTATGTTCAAGCAGGATATGCCTTAGAAATCAAAGTTTTAATTTTGAAAAACAAAAAATATGCTTTTTAAAACACCATATGAGCCTCATTCATTTGTTCTTTCTAAGGTGGAATTTCAGTTTACCAGGCTGGTAGCTACTGGTTTCAAGCAGGCAGTTCCCAGAGGTTAGGGTCAAAACCAGCAAGTGCTGAATGCCACTCAATATATGTATATAAATAGAAAATAAATATCTTTGGGAAAAAAATACCCAGCTGGTAACACATGCAGGTACAAAATTAATTCTGTGATGTAGCAAAGCACTCAAATTAAGTTCTCATACGAGATTAAAAAAATAGTCTTAAAAATGCGTTGCTTAGCTCATCATGCTTAAGACTAGATTTTCAGATCCATTCCTCTTTTACTGCAAATCACTAACATCGCTGCTTTTTCCCTCTTTTTAGTTGAACTACAAAGAAGAAGAATACTTTGAAAACATTATTCAAAACTTAGTATTTACCCAGAAGAAAAGGCTGAAAAAGCTTAGAGAAAAGGTGGACAAAGAGGAGTAAGTATTTAAAAATACTGCGTATTTTTAAATATTTTTCTTTCAGCTGGTTTCCACGAGAGGAGGTACTTGGTTGGAGGGTAATCAGTGATAATTTAATGATGTCCCTTCTCCACCTTTTCCTCCATGAAGGTGGCAGGTTAGAGGGCACTGCTTCTTTCTCAAAGGCTGGACCTTCATTAGCAAATAGAGCAAAGAAATTGGGAGATGGTGTAGAAGATTAAGTATTCTGGAGTAGATCTAGTCAGGTCCCTTAGCTCCTGGAGTGGATTAAGTGGACTCCTGGAGAGCAGCTTTTTAATTAAGTTCATCTGAAAGATTAATTTCATACCTGGGAATTTCATTTATCTTGCTCTGAGAATACTGAGCCAAAAGAAGCATGAGGATGAGCAGGAATCTACTTCAGAAACGTACTCCTGCTCTGAATTAAAATTTTAATGTAGAAGGTAGATGTACCAAAAGACTGACGTGGCAAATTCCCTGGCTGTACTGGGTATTCCTCCTGTCTCAGCTCTGACCCACTTGGAAGTTAATTTAAGCCAAATGAGAAAAATTACTGTTCTTTTGAATAAGGGCTGCAGAGCTGGATTTATCTTAAAGAAGAAGATAAGAGACCTACCTTTGTACGATTTAAGACAGAAAAGACTAAGAGGAAGTCTTATACCTGTCTTTAGCTGCATAATAGGAGGCAATATAGAGAAGCCTGACTCTTCTTGGAAGAGCACAGAAATAGAACAAGTGGGAAGAGACACAAGTTGGAACATTCAAAATTCTGACTAGATGTTAGGAAACACTTTTACCCTGGGGGTCATCAAACAATACCTACAGAGCTTGTGAGATCTCTGTATCTCCTGCCTTAGAGATACTAAAATCTTGAATGGACAAGCCTCTAATCTAGTTAACTTCTAAAGGTTGGTGGTGGTATGGGTCTTTTTTTACCTAGATTATTCTATGATTCTGTGTTTCTGTTAATTACTTTATTTTCATAGTGCTGTTCCAGACTTCTTTTTTAAGAAAAAAATAATCAAAACCTGCAACTGTTCAGATTCTTTCTAGTCAGTTATCTTGCATCTTCAAATTCTCACCTTTTCAGAAGATGAAGTATATATTTCCCACCTCTGGAATCACCACTGACTCTTCCAAATACCACGTCAGCTTTTCATTAACTGAAAATTCATGTTTCACCTAACAGCCACCTCACTTCTGTTGGTTTAACTTCACGCCATGTTTGGGTTTGGCTTGATCAATTGCTTCAGCTTAATTTAACACAACTCCTATTTTGTTCTCACAAGAATGAGTTAGGAGTAACTACTATGAGTTGACCTGCATTCAAAGATCACCTTAAGTGAGCCCAGAAGTATCAACCACAATTGATTATCTTCAGATAGTTATAATTTATTCTGCAAATCAATTTTCACATAATCAAGCAATAGCCACTGTTAGAATTCTTTCAATTGCTTATGACTGGCATATGCAATCAGTTTTCAGGTCATTTATCATAGAAATTAATTTCACTCATAGACCATGGAGCCCGGAAGTACAGCTTCCATTGTGTAAGGCTCATCTACTTTATTTTGTAGAACTGTTATCTCATTTTCTCCGACATCTTATGTGAAATATGAACTGTACAATAATGACCTACATCAAAACACTAGAGCTGCTTGTGATTCTAGGAATTTCATTGGGTGACCACTGATGAAAGCCAGTAAAACTGTAAACTAAAAATAATTAAGTCATTATTTCTCATATACCCAAAAGTAATGCTGAGATCCTTCATCAAGGAAAGTAGGTATTATTTAAATTAAACAATGCTGCAGTATGAGGAGAAATAGAACCAAAACCTAAGTATCGTTGTTAATCCATTTGGATAACAAAGGGAAAGGGCTACTAAATGATGAAGGGATTGGAGTGTCTGACATACAATGAGAGGCTGAGCACACAGGGGTGTTGGACTCAACGTTGTCCAGAAGTACATTCCAACCTCAATTACTCTGTGATTCTGTTTTCCAATTTCTAGGTTTGTTCCAGTAACCGTTAACTCTGCCGTTAAGAACTGAAATTCTAACATCTGTTGTTACTTCTGTTGTTACTAGGTGGATAAGTGGAGCTGCTGTTGTCAATGCTTTTTATTCAGCAAGTAGAAATCAGATAGGTAAGGTTTACCAACTTATTTACTGGATACAGATTTAATGACAAAATTACTTATATATACATGTATGTATTTTTAAAATCAAGAAGTGAAATGCTCTTAATATTATTGGGGTTGCAGAAGGGCCCTAGTGCAGCAAAGTCAGCTATTTCATGTTTTGAATTGCCTTTGTGTAGAACAAGGATATGATTCAGCCTTGAAAGCAATAGCAGTGGGGAGTGGTTAAAAGTTTAATGACTGAGTAAATTTATTAGCCCCAGGCTTTTTATTTTTCAAGGGACGAACAGGGAGTACAGTATCACTTTTACCTGAAGAAGACACTGACTACAAGGAAGTTGCAGAACTTCCTGCCATAGAGTACACATAGCTTCTATTCCTTCTAGCCCCTTCACATTCCTTTGTACAAACTTATTTGGTATGACTTTGGGAAGGATGTTGGCTTCATCCTGCTGGTTAATGAATACACCACTTCATTGGCTGAACTGGTCAGTATCCCCTAACATTTCACATGGTGGGCCAGAATCAGAGCCCCATACTTGTCATGAAGGAGTACAATTTGCTTTCCGTAAGGGTAATTACAGAGAACGAGACCAGTCTAAAACAAATGTCATATTAACAAGGGAACAAATATTCTGCATTTAGTGATGAAATAATGCTGAAATATTAATGCCAAACCCAGCATCTCCAGCACTTTCCCAAACACAGCTGTAAGATTCAGTGCTCAGAAGGCAGACTACAGCAGTCAGTTTCACGTAAGGTGCACTGAGCCAACTGTCCCATGCTGTGTGGGACCGGGAACTTATGGGCTCACTGCTTCTGGAACATATGGTCACTGTTCCAAAGCTGCTTCAAGTCCCAAACAGACAGAAAACCTACATCGCTGTGTCAAAACCTTCTCTATGTAATGGGCTCAATGAAACCAGCATTTCCCAAAAGACAAAGTTTGCTCCGAAAATCTCTCACCAGCTATGTTATCTATAGCACATCAAGATCTAATTATGAGCCTATAAGAGCTCCATACTAGTATTACTTTAAGTAGTCCCATGTAAATTGCAAGTCTTAACTGTTAGCTATGTTAAACACAGAGCTCTGACATATTTTCTTTCACACATGGCTTAAGAAAAGTTGAAGGAATTTTGAGGCATCCGTAATTGCTGTTCTCAAGATTTAAAGTCTGCTAGATGACTTCAAAGTCACTGTCTGATGTGTCATTTAATTCTGCTTCCTTTGTGTGGAAAAGTGAAAATGTAAACCTGGTAGATTACACCAAGGAAAAAATCAATTTTAAAAAGTAAGACACACGCTTAGTACAATGAAATATTTTTTGTAATGCTTTTGAGTATAAACTTATCTAATGTCAGCCTACCCAAAACCACCCATGGTTAAAAATATCTTAAAATAGAGGGGAAAACATTAAAATGCTTTTAAAGAAATTTTCAAAAATCCATTATAGCTAAAGATTAGAAGTGCATGGAAGCACTAAGCTTTCTCATCTTGTGAGCTGTACCAGCTCTCTTCACAATGGTGCAGTCTTTCAAGAGTCACAAAACATTTTACACCATTAATTACGCCCCACAATATTTCTGTCATATCCATTCTGCAACTATTGCTATTATCCACATTTAATAAATTTGCAGTGTCCTTCTAAGCCATTAGTGAGGTGCTACAATCCACGTATAACTCCTGAAAACAAGTCTCTAAAAAATGAAGAAACTGTGTCTTGCAGGGCTCTGCACAGAAATGAAATTATATTATTTCTTGTTCATTTATGAAGGCTTCAAAAAAATATTTGGTGGAGATATTATTTTCATTGCCAGGGATTAAATTTCCAATTGTTTTCAGTCTTCAGTAATAGCTTCCGATATTGTCCCACTTTTTGTATCAAATGAACCATTAAATCAAGGTGAAAAATACCAGGTACTCTCTTATAATACTAGTGTCAAAAATGACGTCAGTGATCTGCAAGACTGACACTACCAGCAGGACTTCCAGTAGCACCAGAGGTAATCGAAAGCCTGATTTTGGGATCAAGTGTCATACCTTATTACATAGCAAAAAACCCCACTCCCTGCTGTTCAGTCTGCAGGTATAACTGCACTAAGCCAAATGGATGCAGTTTTCTTCCAGTTTTTACAGGGTACGTTTAATACAGCACACTAACATTTTCACAGTCAGTGTTTGCTGTGCAAAAAAATAAGGTTCATTTAGCACCCCTGTGAGTGCAGATTTAAAGGAATAGCATCAGGTTTATAATTAAAAAAATCAACAAAGTCAAGCTTTCCAAAAGGATTTTTCTTTTTTAATCATTTCTGTCACCACCGAAGATTTAAAGAAGATAAAATAGTCCTGCAGTCCTAAATTTTCAGACTTTAATAAGTCAGGTGATGTGTTAAGCAGATTTATGCAATTATGATCCTGAATTCTGCTAATCACCTGTGTCTTTATGCCATAGCTTGCATTTTCAGAGTCACAGAGAATACCATTTGGGGCAAACTGGGACTGGAACATTGTCAGCCTCAACATCATGCAGGCAAGAATGAGGAGGCAAGGAGAAAACTTGTATTGGTGCAGTCATAAACAGGAAAAGAGAATACAGTCCAGTACATAGGAATTCAGCAGCTTCAATACTCAGGTTTCATGTCCTGTTCAAAATTTCAGTGATATTTGCTGAGGTTCACTAACTTCTCCAGTCAATGCAAACTGTCAGGGATGGCAGCAGATTCTAAAGGTGGAACATGGAATAGGCATTGTGAAATCCAAGATAGACTTCACAGAGATAAAAGTGTGTTGACTTAAGTGACTGGCACTGCTTGGTCAAGGATAGCAAGACAATGCAGTCAGTTTGGCAGGTGGTAAAGCTAAGTGAGCATTTAGCTCATTGCAGAATATTTAGCACAAAAATCTGCTCAGAAGGCTTTGTTTAAAATAGCTTTGGGCAGTAATTTTTAGGAAAGGAATCATAATTTGGAAGACTGAAACTGGTGACTGGCAGTTAATGTGGGCCATAAATTCTTACTTCACCCTTTAGGTATGGCATGCCACAGGAAAATTAAAGCAGTCTGATCTTCAGAGGGATGTCTGAATTAGCATAGTATTATGATTTAGAAAAAAAAAATCCTTCTAAATAGAAGTTTTGTGCATGATACGTAGGAAATTTAGACCTCTGTTACTGCATTTTAATTCAGTGACTTTATCACTGTTCTGTCAGCAGCACTGGCAAGGAAGTAAGGAAGCCACTCAACCTCAAAAAATGAGCCGAGCTGCTGCTAGTAAGGTAGTTCACCATATGTTCCTTTAGGTACCAGCTGCCCCTGACTTACAGGCAGGTATGCAAAATTAAACTGAGCCGTGCTGTTGGGGGGACACTGTGCAACACAGCCAGGCCTGGTAAAGATGTTACTGTTCTCAAACACAGTCAAGAAGAAATGCAGCATGTTATCTGCTTTCATCCAGGGATGCAGAGATTCTGAAGGAAGTACTTTATGTCTTCTCCTGCCTTGGATATTCACAAAGCTGGAAAGTACAGCTTTAGGAAAGCTTTAGGAAAGACCCTTTAGGTCCCAAAGGAGTTGCACTTCTCTCTTCTTTAAATCTCTACTCAGAATGTATGCGATTGTGGGAGGAATGCCTGGCCACTGCAGACCTGCACTGTGTAACAGAACTCGTGGAATAAGTTGTTTTCAGAAGGGTGGAGTTAAGAAGAAATAAAATCTACTAATTCCACCATTTTACTCTAAAAATGAATCAAGATGTTAATTAAACTGATCAGAAAGTCCTGGGTGACTGTCTGCCTCCAGGGAGGGGAGATGGCCCTATAGTTAGTTTCAAGCAAAAGAGAGGCTGAGCTCCAGGCAAGTTGTACAGCTGTATTCCAGGCCAGCAGGACTGATGCGTATCACTCTGAGTAAACCTCTTCTAGCACTACTCCCCAAAAAGAAGAGTGTTCTGATGCTGTACCCTCCAGCTATCACCCTGGTTTGCCAGTCATCAAAACAGCTCATCACACAGTACGGTATTTACACTCTTGTCTTATATTAGTACTTTGGGATAATAACACCAAAACCTGTGGATATTTAATTCCATGCAGAACTATCCATGTAATAGAATCACTCTGACACTAGGCAGCAGTTACGCAGGACAGCAGAAATAGCTTTTTTCTAACCTCTTATCTTTCAATTTTCTCATGGTTCTTTCTCCTCAAAAGAAACTGCTAGAACTGTATTGGATTCCTGCTGAAATGCAAGAAGAATCTGTTTTCTTTTGTTGTGTGAAAACTTTAATCTAATTCCTCTTTTTTTGGTAAAGTTTTGGACTTACATACATCTCATTCATAGTGAGGATTAATACTTTGTATTGCTGCCACAGGCTGAAGTATAGGGCAAAGGCCTGCATGAAATATGAAGTGCAACTGAGTACTTTATAGAATTTTTAATTAATTTATAAAAAGATCACAATTGCAACATGGTTTATTTTTACTAATTTGTTTCTTAGAAGTCTAGAAAAATGAGCACAGAAGTGGGTGAAAAGAACTGCTTTGTTCCAGTTCTTTCGTTGCCAGCTTGGCCTATTTTTATTGATTCTAGTGGGAGATACTGGTATTTTCAGTGGAAGAATAAATTCGTCTCTCTGAGATTGATTTGTGGTGGGAACGATGACTAAATTATTTTTCTAGGGGAATACCCTCGCACTTTTCATGATACTGTGAGGTTTATTTAATAATGATACAGGAGTCTGAGAATGCTAAGTGCTGTAAAATGGAAAAGTAAAATGCTTTTTGAAAAAATAAAACAGCAACAAAGTAAAAGCTGATCACGATTTTCTAAGTGTCTGAAGAGCCTGGGGGGCAGGAGAGTGGTCCTGTTGATCTGTCCCTACCATCCTACAGCCATTACTATGTGTCAGTTCCCTTACTGTTGCCGGTAGATCTGAGGAAACAGCGTGACTTTGGTTGAAGCCCATAAAAACGGTCTGTTCACACTGCACACACAGGATAAGGCAGTGTCTTAATTGTGTTGTGGTTTGGGTTTTTTTTGCAGTCTTCCCTGCTGGCATTTTGCAGCCCCCTTTCTTCAGTGCATCCCAGCCCAAATCTCTGAATTATGGTGGCATAGGCATGGTCATCGGTCATGAAATCACACATGGTTTTGATGACAACGGTAAGGCACCAAGTTTCAAGTTACAAAACTTACAATGACCAGAATGTTTTACATGCTTTAGTGCTTAATCAGTCCAGAGAGCAGATAAAATGAAGTTTCCATGTATAATACCAAATCTGGATTTCTGAGGCTTTACAATATTGTTCCTCATGACAATTCCCAAAATCACAATCTAAAGAATCCCACAGGCTGTCCTGTAGCTGCCAGGCTGCAGCAACAGTATAGTTCCCAGTCACTTACTTTTCCTAAAGGCTACATCAAAAACCGTAATACGCTATACATAATGGTGAACACGGTGTGTCATTGGGCTGGCACAGGTGAGAACTCAAGGGTCCAGCTATCAGACCTGCTGCCCAGCCACACCATCCATTTCCAGACCCATACTATGATCAATCCAGCATTGAGTCACAGGTTAGAACCATACCAGGCTAAGACAGCCTTAATCCCATTTTCTGATTCAGTTAAATTTGTTTTCCTTCTCTACTGAAGTATAGCCCTCTTAGGGGAGAAAAAAAAAGCATCACCTGTACGACTGCCTCATTACAGATTTTTTTTCCGTCAGTGATTATATTTACTTGCTACCCCTCTTACTGCATCAAAACCCTCTTTTCCTCTGTACATAATTCTGTTAACATATTATTACAGGCAGAAACTTTAATGAGAATGGAGATCTCGTAGACTGGTGGACTGAAGAATCAGCACGCAATTTTAAGGAGCTATCCCAGTGTATGGTGTACCAGTACGGAAACTTTTCCTGGGACCTAGCAGGTGGACAGCATGTATGCTATATTTATTTTTATCTACCAATGTTATTTTAATGAGGAAGCACAAAATCTTATATCCTAAACATGCAAACATTTATTCACATGAATGTTTTCTTAGCTCAGGGATAACACTGTCATCCCTACACACAAACACAAAAAAAGGCAAAAGAAATTCTTAAAGATAGAGGTAAAAACTCCACACATAACACTGACTGTTCTGAAAGAGGCAGGATATATATTTTGAATGGGTGAGTGCCAGAAGTCTTTTTGTGCCCTCAAAGGCTCTTCCTTAATTCCACAAAGGAACAGAAAACAAAATTTGGAAGTTTGAACCTCATTTCCCCAAACTTGATGCACAAATAATATATATCCCCATCAAAACAAATCCTGCCTGATGCTTTTGTTCACTATCCCGAGACTTTAATATAATCTTCTGCTAAAACTTCAGATTTTAAGGCAATTCTCACTTTTTAAAAGTGAAAAACATGCGAAGTTTGCCATGACAGATACTAGATATGCTATTCTTTTCAGAAAACTATACTGTTCCCTTCTCTTTTACAGCTGAGTGGAATCAACACACTGGGAGAAAACATTGCTGATAACGGAGGTGTTAGACAAGCATATAAGGTAAGAAGTTTCATTTTTCTGTTTTAGCTGAAACCATCATAAATTAAGAAAAGTAACTTCAGGGCCTTTGAAGATGAAACATTTTACTTATTATCTGTTCTTAGTGCACTCTTTTTCAGCTGACTACTTTCTCTGGTTTTTTTTCCATTTTATTTTTTCCTATTGTGCGTAGGGAATTTGTAGAATGAAAACATCTAGTGAATCACACTTGGACCATCACCTAACTAAACTAATGATACTGAGCAGCTGTCTGCCTCTGTCTTCACCAGCTTTTTTTGTGCCAGCAAGGAGGGACAGAATTACTTTCTTCTAAGCTCTACCAATAAATAGTCTCTGTCTACATGGAACACTAACACTATTCAACAAACTGTTCAAAATATCATTTTGTGTAAGTGACTTGGGTGCCCTGTACAGGTATCCAAAGATGTCAGTGACATATGGACTCCTTGAGCTAAACCTTCCCTGGGAGATTGTATGCTTTTTGGCTTTCCTTTCATTCTCTTTCTGAAATACTTAACTCAGACTGGCCAACTCTGAGACAAAGTAAACACAGTTGAGGTCTTCTCTTTGTGAATGTGAGTTGGGAAGTGAGAAGCAAGTCGGCTTATCTGTGAACTTTTCTTGTTACTTGCAATCTGATGGCCTTAATATCATGATCTTCCCTCTCCTTCCCTGAACACTTTGTTCTATGGCAAAACATTGAACACCTGTCAACTGGAGAGCTGTCATTCCCCAACAAAGTGCCTGAGGGGATGCATGAACCAACTCGCACTTCTCAAAGTTACCACCACAGCTTCTGCAAACAAAGCCATCAGCAACACTTACTTCATAGAAATATAGATGTTTGACGGCAAATATAATTATTAGTAAGAGTCTAAAGAATGATTTAGAAAGCTAAAAGAGGAGCTAGTAAGGCATATTAGATTAGTCTGATCTTCAACTACTGGAAATTTGTGCATTTTTTTAAAAAAAAACAAAACAAAACCGTACAAACCCATGAAACCACGCACTTTCTGAAAGGAATGGGAGTAGCCGAAGAAAAATCAGAAGGTCAGAAGTATTACAAAAAAGAATTAGATATTCATAATTATTATGACATCATATAAATAGTTAAAAAAGGTCCAAAGGAATCTTCAGAGGCCATGTAGTCTACCCCCCTCCTCCTAGCAGGTAGAATCAACCATTTTTATATCATTCAAACATACCGTAAGAGAAGTTCTGCTAACTCCTTGCTGCAGTTCGAGTGCCATCATGTCTTTGCCTTCAACAGAGAGCAACCTGTTCCTTTCTTTTTTGTGACCTTTTACGTATTTGAAGACTATTATGTACTTCAAGCCCCAGACTTCTTTAGACTAAACAAACCCAATTCTTTCAATCTTTGCTCATAGGTCATGTTTGCTAGACCTCTGCTCATTCTTGCTGCTTTCTTCTGGACTCTCTCCAGTTGGTCCACATCTTTCCTGAATTGCAGTGCCCAAAACTGGACAAGAGTGCTCCAGCTGAGACCTGGCCAGCGCCAAGTAGAGTAGAAGGATTACTTCATGTATCTTACATAAGGCACTCCTGTTTACACATCCCAGTATGGCACTTGCCTTTTTTGCAGTACTGTGGCACTGTTGGCTCTTGTTCATCTTGTTACCCACTAAAACTTCTGGAGCCTTTTCAGCAGATCTTTTAAGTGCTCATTCCTCAACTTGCACTTGTGCAGTTGATTGCCTGTTCTCGTGTAGTAGCTTGGCACTGACTTTAGGTAGAACATTTCTTCCTCTTGTCACACATCTTTCTATTAATAATGATAAACTAACAACACATTGTTTGACACACAGTCTTCATAAGAAACATGAAAGCAGCTGTTCTTACTCTGGAAAGGTTTTAAAACCATCTTCCGCAATTTGTTTATGAATAAAAAGGACAGAACCCCAACCAAAAAAAATATCACCTTTTCATAATGCAACATTAGATCATTGATCACATTTATTTCTTTTCCCAGCAGAATCAGTTTTGATGGTAAAACTGGATTCTGGAACTCTGTGTTGTATACAAAGAAAGCTTATCTTACCATAAGCATGTTATTTTAGACTCTAACAATATAGCTGGCAAAAAAATATAAAATACATTTATGTGATAAACATTGGAGAGAAACACTGTAAACAGGACAGCAAATACCTGTGTTCTGTAGAAACAGAGAGAAGAATGATTTTTTTTTGCCACAGATGAAGCTTTTTAGCCCGTATCTCTCAAGTCTAAAGCCTGTTTCTCTTACCATTTACTCCAATATAATTCAGGCAGCTTCACTAAACATGGTGTAAAAAACTACTGTAAAGCCCATTCAGTGAGAAAACTGTCTTGATTCAGTCACGCCACCGGTATCACAGTGAGAAATGGCTCTGTAGTCTTCTGTTTAAAGGTGACATGTAGAAAGATGGATGGCCAAGGCAGTCTGTGATTGATTACATAAAAAAAAGTGATCCTCCTTGTTATCATTTTGTCTGTCTGGTCTGATAGTTTTAATATTTCTACTCAATTCATTCTACAGGCCTATGAAAACTTTGTGAAAAAGAATGGAAAAGAAAAACTTCTTCCTGGTCTTGAAATGAACCATAAACAGCTGTTTTTTCTGAACTTCGCACAGGTATTCTATACTTCTTGACTGGAGGTTTTGAAAATCACTTTGAGTTACAGTTTAACAGTAAGTCAGAAAGAGAAGGCTGACTTTCACAGTTTCACTAAGAGCTGGCAGAGTTGCTAAGCTGAGCAGTGTTCACTACAAAGTAGTGAAAATAAAGTCTTGTTTTATCTTTCTTAAGTGAATTCAGTCACGAATAAGTGCCATTGTCTGGGGACAACATGATACTTTTTTTTTTCCCCTATGTTCTAATGTGAAATGCATTCTCATGATATTAAGAATTTCACTGTGAAGTGACAGCACAGACAATCTTATGGCTAACAAATGCTTTTCTTTGTTACATGTGTAGGTATGGTGTGGAACATACAGACCAGAATATGCTGTGAATTCCATCAAAACTGACGTGCACAGCCCAGGCAAATTCAGGTCAGTATGTACAATAATCTTCAGTGTATTCCCAGGTGCAACACAGCTTTTAGCTCTAGAACTTAAAGAACTCTACACAACCTCTACAGGTTGCACTTACAAGGGTAGATTTGGCATATACACATATACAGGCACAGCACTGAAAATGGTTAAGAGAGTGAAAGGTCTCTGAGCCCTAGCACAGCTCTGTGCTGACAGAAGCAGACACAATCCTTCCCAGGTAGCTCCACAGGCAACGTAAGGCTGTGAAGGAGTTGTCCTCCCCCTTGAGACTATACAGCTTAATTCTGTCCACTCTGTTGAGAAGCTCTGAATGGGCATCATCACAGGACACAAACACCATCCCCTGGCCATTACCAAACGTGCATGATTGTTACAGCAGAGTCCCAGTGACTGTACCTGGAATTCAGTGCTCTTCTGGAAGCCCCCTGGCTCCCGCAATAGCTCTTGATAGGGTTCTCATAAAGACCAAAGGCTATGGATGGACTTCTGTCCTCCACTGAAGTCACGGGTAAAATCTCCAGATAATGTGTGGAGTGTAAGAATTTTATTCTTACAAGTATGAAGAAGAATTCATCTTCTTTTAAACAGTAATACTGACATGAGAGAGAAACGACCATCTGCCCGTAGCCTTTGCTGTCATTAGAATGAGGAACGCCTTTGCCATCTAGAGCTAGAAGGATGTTCTTCTGTTCCAACAGAGCGGATTGGCTGGTCTTCACTGTTCTGTTACCAGTGTTACTCATAATGCCATCTGTGCCCCAGGTGTTATACAAGGTCACTGTTTTTTTCTCTCTTGCAAGAGTAACAGCAGTGAGTTTTAGGTGGCAGACCACCGCCCCTCAGCCGGTAACACACCTATATGCTGGGGTGCAATAAGCAAATCTGTATTTTCTGCCTCGTGTACTCAGCCAGCTTTCCCAAGAATAGGTAGGCTTGAATTCAGTAGAGTCACGCAGGAAACTTGGCTGCTCAGGGCAGAAGTCTTTGGGCCAGACTGGGTTCTTTTCTTTTGAACTTAAGTCAGAGCAACCTATTCATTGGCAGCGTTAACAACGGTTTTGCTCTAATAAATCTGTTTGCTCAAATACCATGAGATCAAGTAATAATGTAGACATCACAGCATCTCTGTTAGCTTTGAAAGGCTGTGTCATCTCCAGGATTCACATACACAATAGCTGATTTCTCTCCTGATACAATTCAGTACATTAATTCCACTATGTTTCTTTCAACGGCTTTTCACCAAAGAGTTATATTGTTTATCCCACATACTCAAATATTTAGTGAAAGCAGTGACTGTTCCTTCAATGGCTACTTGACTGGCATTTCTCTGTGGGTGGTTTTTGTACTA
The DNA here is from genome assembly GCA_026546715.1 of Gallinago undulata. Classification (NCBI taxonomy): domain Eukaryota; kingdom Metazoa; phylum Chordata; class Aves; order Charadriiformes; family Scolopacidae; genus Gallinago; species Gallinago undulata. Next base: position 9,283,707 of record JAOTQQ010000052.1, on the reverse strand, counting down.
TCTGCAGATCTTGCCGGAGGCAGTTTATGCATCAAGTCCTACAATCAGCCAAATTTGGTTGCAATGCTAATGAGGCTCTGCAGCAGTTCTTCAGAACCGTGCCTCCTCTTTGCATATCTAATTTGTATGAGTCATGAGTCCTTTAAAGTTCACTGGTTCAGCATCTCTGTGTAACTGTATTTGTGTATATCTTGGATATATTACATCACATATTGTGCTGGTTTTATGTCAGTATGAAAGACTACATAAACATATGGAATTACACAAGTACTAAACAGATACCATACTAATATTTTTAGAACGTGAAGTAATTTTCAGGGTGAGCCCCCCCAGAAGAGCTCTAAAATAGAAAGCGTTTCAGTACATGAGACATCCCCACAAAATTACTGCCTAATGACATACAATTAACAGAGCACTGAAGCACTGATAGATCACTTAAATGCAAGACCTTTTTTGTAATCATTTCTCTGTGCTCTCTCCTGGGCTGCTGCTGGCTCTTGAGACCAGTTAGCAAATAGTGTTGGTTTTGATCTTGAAGAGACAGTCAAATTGTTGCAGATGTCAGGCACTGAACTTCACCTCAACTTCTGTGGACACTTTCTGGTTCTGATGAATCTAATCATTAAGATTATTCACAGAATAAATCACAAATTACTCAAAGAAATGGCTTTTCAAATAATTCCTGGTCCACGACCAATGTGCACCAGTATCTGTATTTGACATTTGAAGCTGTTTTCCTCCATAGTTATGTGCATGTTATATTTCCATTCCTGAAGGAATGAGCAACTCCTAGCAGATATAGTCACATATGTTCATAATTACACATATAAAAACTGCTTTAGCTGGAATGTCCTCATATTTGCTTGAAAGCTGTTCTTTGTACAAGTCTTTTTTCCAGGAAACTCATTCACTGGAACATTTGTGGAGAATGCCCAGAGAAGCAGTACGATCTCAGTTAAAACTTGATTGGTGTAAAAATGCAAATGAACATTCACCAGAAAGTTACACTGTAGTCCACTACCCCAGGGTCTTGTTTCCCTTTACTGAGAAACTTATCAGCAAAACGAAGCTGAAAAAATTCTCAGTGAAAACTAATGACAAGCAGTAAACCTGTTGCCTGTGAAATAAATGGAAGTTTGTGAGAGCCAGTAATGAAGAAGGGACAGGTCTTATATTTCAGGTGGCTGCAACAGGGACCATACAAACCAAAGAGAAAATAGAGCCACTACTTGACGCAAAATGGCAGCAGAAATATGGGCGTTTCCCACGGTGACACACACAAAAAAAGAAGTTACAAAATGCGGGTCTTCTTGTTCGTTGTAAACAAAGGAAAGCAAGAATGACAAGATGATGTTGTTTTGTTTTAAAGGGTCATCGGATCATTGCAAAACTCTCCAGAGTTTGCTGAAGCCTTTTCATGCAGCGAGACAAACTACATGGACCCTGCTAAAAAGTGCCGAGTTTGGTGACGAACTGTAAACCTTGCACCTCCAGAAGCTGTCCAGAAAAAGAGAAATTCTGAACTAATTTTGAGAAGGGGAGGAGGGAAGAAAAGTGAGGGAAAGATGCTAGAGGAGTAACTATAATTCTTAGTAAACAGGCAAAAATAAAAAAAAAAAAAAAATCACACATCAAACCATCAAAGGAAGGATGAATGCCAATGCAGCATTTAGCTGCTCTAGCTGAATGGCTGCTTTTCCTGTCACTGAACGCTGCAGAATCTGAATCTCTTGCCAGTGTAACAGTAACAGTTCACTTGTAGTTAATCCTGTTCCCCACTGGCCAATGGCTTTTTGGATTTATTTTAAAATGTCGAAGTATAACACATTATCTCCCACTGGTCAGTGAATGTGTATTTCTGATCAGGCGGAGGAAGGAAATAGTAAGTAACACACAGTTTTAGACGACATAACACGATAACGAGACAACAGTTTATATCCTGAATGTCAGACTTTGTACCCTCTGCTGTTATGGTAAACCTGTTCTACCAAATGTTTTCATTTTTACTTGAAACCATTTATACAAGAGGAGTCCAAAGACCTGCTGTACTTAAATAACTTCTCACTAATTATGTGTATTATCTGAAGTCACTATTTACAACAGTTTTATTTACTGCTTTCCAGCCAAACTGAAATTGTAGGTAATTTATTAATTTTTGAACATGTAATCTGCAAGATTGTGATCAAAGACCCTTTCACAGTTTTCTAAGCTTTTTTCTTGCTTTGTCTAAAATTGGTCTTTTTTAAAGTTTCTAGTAATGTATAAATCATAGTTTTTATATTTAAATCTGAGCTACACTTTTGACTTGAAGTATTGTAATATATTTTATCAGTGGCTGCATAGAGCTGGGAAATTTGAGTAAAGCATGGTATTAGGCAATAAGGCAAAGTCTACAAAACTGAGCCCTCCAATGGAGTATACCAATATTCAAGTTTTCAGGCTGACTTTCTCAGTGTCTAGGGTCTGATCCTGCACATAATTTGTACCTGTTCTGATCAATGTCAGTCCTTGCCTCAGTAAAGCTGCACAGCCGATTGCAGGAATGGAGCTTTAAGTAAGAAGGTAAAAGGCTTTAAATCTGCAATGATATGTATTAAACATCCTCATGCAGATTGCAAAGGAACTTACTGCTTTGTGTATCAAAGCAAACAGATTTCCAAAAATTAAGTACCAGATACCTCAGATGACTGCTACAATAGGTATATTTAAAAACCTATGTTCCTTTTAGCTGAGTTTGTCATCTGATAAAAACATTTTGATAATAAACTGAAATTATGAGTCAAATGCAATGGGTGTTCTTTATGGGAAGTACAAAAGTACAAAAACCAAATTCTCCGCAAATAAATTTCTGCACTTGCCCCTGAGCACCACACTTCAACATCTGTAACAACTGACAAAAGGAGAATTCAAATCATTTTGTTCTACTTTAAAATCAGACCTTAGTAGCTTATTTAGTATCCAAGGAAATCACACCAAATGGCCGCAGAAAACTTCCAAGACTTTTCCCCAACAGTATGACAAAGAGAACAAAAAATAGATTCCTTTTCCTGAATTCCCAGCTGGAAGAGCGATGCTTAATGCAAGAGCAATAGCAAAGGCATCCACCAGCAGCAGGCACAGGCACAGCCCCAGTGCTGCAGGAGGTACCCTGGCTGTACCTTTGGTTTCTACGAAGCAATGGAAGGAGCTCTGGTTGTGGTGCACCTGACAGATCAAGTGGCCAAAGGCAGCCACAAAGCAGGTTCCCACAGGCCCTTCTGAAGGCACGTGATGTGCTCGGCACAGAAAGGAGCTGGAGGGACTTGCACACACACACACACACACACACCAGTCAGGGTCTAGTCACCACTGCCTTAAGTCACACCTGACCACAAAAGGGAAATACAGTGAAAAACAACAGAAGTTAGTGAAAAGTCGTAGAAAAAACGAAAAAAGTTGTGTTGACAGGGTTTTTACTTTCTGCTTGGTAAAGGTACTTCACTCCTCTCTGTGTATTTGTTAGAGATCTTATACGCTCCATCATTAGCCTGATACAACCCAGTGAATCCTTTACAAATTCAGGCCCATAAAACTATGAAACAGGAAGTACCATTATCCCTATTTTACAGCAAGACATGGGAACACTCATCAAGGACAGAAGAGAAATTCAGAAAGTTAACTAAATAAATCAGTGGATCACTAAGTACAGAATAAATAGTATTAAATGGAACGATCAATAAATACAGAACCACTAATAATTAGGGAATAGAATAGCAAATACAATATATTCCTTATAAAAACATGAGTAAATCAATACAGGCAGGTCAATTCCAATGTCTGTTCAATAGGGTATCACCAAGCTTTTCTGGTACACCTCACGTTTCATCTCCCTGCTAATGGGTGGACAGACAAAAACTAGAAGAACGTATTTATTGTTGGATTTAGGGATCCCTGCCTTACTTTTCAACAGCAGGCAAACTACACAGTGAAGGCTTTTTGACTTCTGAGCGACCTATACACGCATAAAAATAATTGCATCTTCTTTAACTCCTGATGGAGCAGGGAAGATGACTTCATATATACTACCAAGGATATGGTGACTTCTTTCACCATCACAGTAAGAAATAAAGCTTCCCTTATGGAAAGCATCTAGCAATGCTCTGGCCAGAGCAGCAACAGATACTCTTTAAGGAAACAAACCATCGACACACTTGACAGCTGGCTTTAGACATGTCATCGAACCCAGGTTTTACATTCACGAATTATATGACTCTCTTCCCAAAATCCCATTTCATCACTGCTTCTCCCTCCCATCTATTTTATTACAGACAATCCAGCTGTAACAATAAGCTAGGAGTTGGAAAGTGTGTGAAATATAAGCCAAACATAATGCACATGACCAGAACAAATGGCAAAGTTTCACTACTCATTGCTGATTGCACAAAGGGCTAGAAATATCCTTTCATTATGTGAAATCAAGAAACCAAGTGAATGGACATATAGAAAACAACCTACAAACACTCCATGATTTGGTGTGAGGGAAAAGGGTTTGAAGAAAAAGGACCTGGCCAATGTAGGAACCTAACCAGTCAAACTGTTTGTAAAAGTCATGTTTACATATGCCCGTACATCTATATCACTTCCAAAAAAGTACCCCTGAGAGACGCCCGCCATCCTTCACACAACTACATGGGCTACACCACCGGCTCAAGGCTATAGGTGCAAATGAGGCTGCTCATTTCCTTATTCCCCTTTTGGCGTAGGTGAGAAAATAAATGAAGGGTTGGCTTTTCTGCTGGCTACGGCGGCTGAATCAGAACTGTGTGGGTAGGTGTGACTACTGAAATAAGTCCTAGTAGGAAATGACTACATGCCAAAACAAAGAGTAAACAAAAAATCATCTGCAACACAGATCTGAATCTCAGTGTCTCCTGATGCCAATCCTGGGGCTAGGCACATCATACACCACCTCTCATCTGTTTAGTCTTCTCCAAAAGTCACTTGGCACACCAGCTAAGCACAGGGAAGCTTTGTATTAGCATTTAACAGAAAACTAAAATGTAAAATATGTATCTTGGAAACCAGGCTGTAACCACTGACAGTTACGATTTCCTCGCTCATGCACAAACAAAATTCAGGTCTTCATAAAAGAAGCCGAGTGAGAAATCTGACATCAAGCAAGCAGTAACAATCAGAATGTATCTTTCATCACAGCTTGCAAACTAATTAGTGCCAGCACGGATTTTCCTTCTAAGAATGTTAATATGTCAGGAAAGTGCCATGGAAAGCATTTACCAAAGGCCTCAAAACCAATGAACGAGTGAAGGACATGTCACTCAATGCAGTATCCATGTTTTACTGCTTCTTCGGTTCCACACTGAAACTCTCTAATGTATTTCACTGTAGGAGTTCCAGTTGTGTGCAAATACACTGGTTCATTCTAGCATTCCCATGAGCTTGGTGTGAGGCACCAGTAAATTGCCAGTTTAACTACCAAAAGTTATAAAAACAGTAAACACAGTATCACTAACACAAACACCACGTTGCCAAAGCATTTGTATTTTCTGTAAATTCTACCTGCCTTAGCTACATTGCCCAAGAAAATGTTGCCCTAAGAAAAGATGCTTAGAATCAAGTTGGCATGAACACCAGAGATATGAGGGATTTATGACAATATGTAGAAAAAAAAATTGATGCACTGTGTGTGTTTCTTAATCTTCAACAGCAGAGTCAAATAAAGAAAAAAAAAAAAGAGAAAAAAAACATCAGTATTACGTCAATGCAAGGGAAGGAATTTCTGTCAGGGAAAAGTATTCCATATCTAAAAGAAAGAAACGTTATGTTAATAACTGATGAGTATTTAAATTGATCCTGATCTGTGGATAAGTATGTGATATCTCCTCCTTGTTATATTCCTCTAATTCGCTCACCCTTTAAAGTTTTATTCTTGGGTTTGTTTTCCAGCCACTTAAGTCACCTTCCTTCTGTATTTTCTCAGAAAAATCAATTCCTTGCAAATAACCACACAACCACATAGTCCATCTGTCGCATTTTTCCTCATTTCCTGCCCATTAAATCTCCAACTTCTCCCTCTGCTGAATTTTCCTTTACATACATTCATACAAATTTTGGCACTATTTTCTTCCGTACAAAAAGTAGTTTTGGAGCCTGCCGCTGTGCAGGTCTACTCTTAAATCCAACATCTTACGAGTTACGTTATAGCAGGAACATCCACTTCTGTCTGTCTGTTACTGGCAGATTGACCTGCAGTTACGAATACCTGAGCCAGTAGTAACCAAGCAAAAGCCAAGGTACGAGGGTCCAAACACCACTTATGTGAACAGTTAACACTGCCCAAATATCGATCACCTTCATCTCCTAACCATCAGGGAAAAAAGGGATGAAAGCAAATATCTAAAATTATATAAAATAACTGCTGTTCACTTGTGAGCTGGCTTTGCAAAGCCATTTCCAGCATCTGTCTGCATGAAGGCTGCTGCAAGTCCAGCAGGATTTACACTTGTCAGTCTCGGGGACAGAAGAGGTCACCTCAGGAGTACTACAGTCCCTTGCCCTGAAAGCCTGGTCATGCTGTTGCTGTCAAATCCTGCCTACACTTCTAAAAGCTCTGGAGAGAGCTTTTTCTAAAAGTTCTGGGGAAAGCATCACAACATGAAAGGAAAAGCTGGAGGCAGCATGATCTCTTTCTCATGGTACATTTCACGTTTTTTTTTTTTTTCATTTTGGCTAAAATGTCAGCTCAGCTTTTTGTTTATCACAGTACCCCTGTTAAGATCAATGAAACATACAAAAAAAACCACAAGCCCCAAAACACTTGGAGGTATGAATAAAGTATTTTTTAATAAGCTGCATGACTGAGACACAGCAGGATCCAATGGGCAAACTGCTGCATTTGTTCATACTTCAGGGGAAAAAAAAAAGCCCACCCAATTTTACCTAAGAAAAATATGAACAACTGAAGTGATTCAACCTCACAAGCTACAGGCTGTGTTGGAACTGAAGTCAGAGATACTCAGGCATTCAGTCCTGCCCCTTGGTCATTCAGAGCAGGCTCTGCGCTGCACCCCAACGTTCCTTTCCAATGCAAAACAGGGCATGAAGGCAGCAACATGCAGTTGGAGCCCATCCCTGGCACCTTAGTTCCTTTCCTCAAAGAGCATTACTGGTTAAATGTGGTTGGGAAAGTATTTTAATCCTTCTAGACTTTAGCACTGTCACATCTTAAACTAGTTCACAGTTTATGTGAGGACACATTCGGATTCAAAGGCTACCATGCCCTCGTTTCAATTCTCACAGGGATGGAGTATCTTCATGTTAGTTCTTTAGCTTAAAAATCGCTCTTCACTCATGACAAATTCAGGTGAAAGCAAGAAAGTAACCAAAATAACCCCATAGGACATAGAGTGAAAGGTTTATCAGTCACAGATGTCCAGCAATGAAACTAAGGCTAGGCTGTCATAGAGCTGAGATTAACTTTATCCCCACTGCTTAGTTCAGTTACTGACCCAGAGGATACTTCAGCCTTCCCTGCACAACCGCAATCTTTGCACTGTCCCCCCAGGAAAAGCCTAGCAGATCCTACTCTGGGATTTATTTAGAGTCCAAATTCCTTGTTCTTCTTTTCCCCTTCTCCAGGACTCTGCACTTTTTAACTCAGCATGGTGAAAGTTTTGATATTACTGATTTTGATATCATGATATTTACTAGTTTTCCTTTGGATACATCCCAGTCCTTTTCTTACTCAACAAGCTGCTGACAAAGACTGCTAAGTCCAGAATTCATTTTCTTAGCTAAACCATCAAGGAACTCTTACTCCACAACAAGGCAAAAGTCTTTTCAGCTGCTTTGGCATGTGTTCTCTCGAAGTGAAGCCCTTCCATACACCAATTGTTATTACTTTACACCCACACAGAAACAGACTATTGTATTTCACAAAGACACGCACATGAGCTCAGTGCATATGGCTCGTTACTGGTGCTTCACTAAAATCAGTGGGTCATTTTATTGTTCTGTCACACTTACACAGGTCCTACTGACTGTGTAAGAAAGGCCATGAAGAAGACTGCTAGAAGAACACAGCCTACATACAGTATCTACAGCACTAAAGAAGTCCAAAAACCCAAACATTTTTTACATAAATTCTGAAGCTGTAATATTCATAGAAGGTGGTTAAGTATCTCAAAGTTATCTGAGAATTAAATCCTCCCACTAATCTAAAAAGAGTCCAAAAATTATTTTATCAGGAGGTACTGGAATAGATTCTCCTTCAGAACAATCGAAGATGCACATATTGAGTCAGTTACACTGTGAGTGAACATAGCAGAACTTGGAATTACTTTAAATAATACAGTCAACTTTATACTACTGGAGCAATATTCCACAGAACAGAAAGCAGACAGTTCAGAAAACAAGTGGCAACAATAATCATTAAAAAAATATATAGTGAGTTTTGACAGTAAGCAGATTTTCCCCATATTATTTAGATTCTACATGTCTTGATGTCTCCTTTGGTCTGCATCAACTCAAGCTGTTCTTGTCACATCAAGATACCAGAACCAAATATGTGAGGAAATGATAGTGGTGACTCACCACAGAAAAAAAAAAAAAAAAAATCCTCATAAAATCAGTGTTTAATAGAAGTGAGTCCTAATGCATCCAGACCGGCATCTCAGACTCAGTAATGAGCAGAAAGCTAGATCTGTGCCCTGGAGTCCTACTCACCTCCTCTTTTATGAAATTACACTCAATCCTTCATGCTGTTGTGTGGCCTGGGATTCCACTGTGTAATGACAAAAGTTTAGTACGCTTCGCAGCAAACATGATTACCTCCGGTTAGGGAACCGTTTCCTTTATCCAGGCAAGGAGTATGCGCACTGACTTCCAAACAATACAACCCCTTTACAGTTTCCATCCAAAATCTTACAAACACAGCAGAATCTATCAATCATACACAGGGGACTAAATTTCTCATGCTGACACCATTCAGACTTTCCACTCACAGCTTCTGTTTAACATTGATCTCCTGGTGACAGCAGTACCATTCAGTACACTCCCCACTGTCCATGCAGACCCTCACGTACCAGTTAGATGTTACACTAATGGGAACAACAGAAACCAAGAAAATAATCTGGAATAATCCTTTGTGAGATTATCCATTTAAGGCTACTAAGTAAACCATTCTAGGGTTTCCTTTCATATATGGCAATTTTACTTAAGTTTTAAAATTGTCTGAGAAGACTCTGATCTATTTCCATTTGATTGCTACCAAATGTCCCTATCTATTCCAAGTCTTGTATCTCAACCATGATAGCACAGCAGAGTACTAAACAAGAATAAACCTTCTATGTTCTGCTCACTACAACAGCAGATATGCAATACAGCATCCACTTTCATTTAGTTACATATAAGCACTGCTATATATTCATGTTGAGAAGACATAGTCAAAGATGCAAGTATGATGCACATGGAAAATTCTATGATACGGTTTCTGTTGGACCTTAGAAGACAGAATTCATTCCAGAGTTGATCCAGGTCCTGAGGAAGATCCTTCTGCTGCACAGGTCACCTCTGGTAGTCACACAGTGCTTTAAAAATAGGTTTATCAATTATATTTTTCATCCAGAATTGTTTAGATCTTCTGGTACTGTTTCAGTTACAGCCTTGAACATAAAGGCCAACACCAGCATCTTGATTTCATATTTTATGAGAAGGTAATGAGATCTCTTATACAAGGCTGGACTTTTTTTTTACAGACTTCTTACAGTGGGCTTCTTGCTTACATGAGTTACATGCCTGTAGTCCAGCTACTAGGTGATGAAGTGAGGCAAAGCCATTAATCACCATTATGAGGTATAGTAACCTAGACAAAACAGTCGGCAGAAAGCGTAACTCACAACTGCTTTTATGGAAGAGCTTGTGTCACCAAGGAAGCCAACAGTAACTCCGAGGCTCTTTCCTAAATAAACCCGTTGTCCAGTGCATCTTCAACCAGATGCAACTACAGGCGGCTACAGACTCACCAAAATGTTTTCACCTGTTAACAAGAAACACTTCCTACTTCAGTTGAAGACAGCTTTCAGGACTGGACTCAATAGACCCAGCTGTCTTTATCAGCCCTACATTCCTAATTCTAGTTCACTGTGGCTCTCCAGGACAGCATCTCATCCAAGTACTGAGCTTGTCTAGTTATCTTCTCACTCCCTTAATGCCCAGAATAAGTAGCTATTAGTGCTCCGTATAAATATCTATCTGATTATGTAATCAGTAAGCTATTAAATCAGTTTTAAATAGTTCAGCTTGAGGCATACAGTATTGGCGCAGTTACTTCATCTTTTTAAGACTGCCTGCAATGACTACGACTACCTTGATATACAAGGGGTTACAATCACTAATTAAACCATACAACTTCATAAGTAACAACAGAAAAGGCTATTGTAAGCATGAACCCTATTAGCCTCTAGCCTACCATTACACCTCAACTCATGAATCACTGGCACTTAAACAGTCACTATTTGCCCACAAATCACCATGCTCAAGAGGCTGCGATCTGTAGGGCCTCCGAACAGCACTGCTGTAAAAGTGTTAAATAGTAATGGATTTTAATGAACTCGCTGTGACTGTAAACAGATGTAAGCTGACCTCTCTGCAAGTAACTGAGGAACCACAACCTTCTTTCTGTACAAAGGGAACAGAGTAAGCACTTTGGAGAGATAGCTGGAGGTGAAAGGTGGGCTCCTGGGAGGTGAAAGGTGGGCTCCTGGGAGGTGAAAGGTGGGCTCCTTCGTCCTTCTCTGTGGTAACTGTTGCTTGCACCCAGCTCCTACAGGAACATCAAGAGCAAGAAACCTCTGTTAAACCTGACCTGCCGATGGCTACCGGGAACGTGAAGCACCCAGTCTGGGATATGCCCATGCAGCTGCACTCAGAGGTCAGTCCCTCTGACCTAGATGGGTGCGAAGATGGATTCATCCCCAGTTCTTACAGCTGCCGAAGCACAGTAACATCCCGCAAATCGACAGACCTAAACAGGCCACCAGTTCCCCAAGGTCAGTTTCTAAAACGTTAGTTAACAAAAACTGCAACAAACAAAATGCAATCTTGCTACATAACTTTTAAGTATTTGCTTTAAACAGAAACAAGCCTCTCACAAAAGGGGAAAAACTTGTAAGTCTCTACTTTCATACGGAAACCAGTGTCCTCTGCAGCTTTCTACAAGACAAATATTTTTAAAAGCAAATGTAACTAATCATATGCTACTGAGCACACTGAAGGTACAAGGCTGCAAAGGCTCCGCTGCACTCTCAGCCGGGAGCCAGGAATGGGTCTGCAAGCCCAGGCAGTATCTGCATTAGGCCTCGACTTCTACTCACAGACAGAAATACAATTACAGTTGCACTTTCAGGTATTTGCGTTGTGTCCCACAGGTCTGATGCACACCTGGTACGAGAGAGTGTTTCTGAGCCAGACAGCTACCTCCAGCTTTAACACAAAATAAAAATTGCTCCTACCTGTGGCAGCCCCATCTCTGTCACGGTTTTCAGGTGGAAGGAGGCTTTCGGGGGTCTGAGCTAACGTACCATAGCCCTGGGGTGGGCTCCAACACATCCCAGAGGTACCTTTAAGGCCAGCTTGGGCAAGCTCCTGCCCCAGGGTGAGGAGCTACAGCTGCGTCCTGCGCTGCTCCTGCAACACCTGGGCTGTGGGGCACGGTCCCCACCTCAGCCCCACCATGGAACCCTTCCCCAGCCAGCCCTGCTCACACTCGGGCCCACAGCACACCCTGCCAAGGCCCACCCTCAGTGTCCCTCCAGCTCTTCCCCCCCCAACAAGGTTCCCCAGGCCCTGCCCCTCTGTAGCTCCTCCCCTTCTAGAAGGTTCCCCCTGCCCCACCCCTCATTTCCCCTGTAGCTCCACCCCTTCCACAAGGTTCCCCAGGCCCTGTTCCCCAATGCCCCTCCAGCTCCACCCCTTCCAGAAGGTTCCCCAGGCCCTGTCCCCCAGTGCCCTTCCAGCCCCACCCCTCAGTTCCCCTCATAGCCCCACCCCTTCCAGAAAGTTCCCCAGGCCCCACCCCTCAGTTCCCCTCATAGCTCCACCCTTTCCAGAAGGTTCCAGGAGCCACAGCTTGCCCCACTCCTGGCTGAGGCCCTCCTTCTTGATGTGTCCCTGTGGGGCAGGGAGGGCCCCCCGGCCCAGCCCCAGCCGCCATGATAGCAGGCTGAGCAGGCGGCCATGCCCCAGCCAGCAGCGAGGAGGGACACTGTTCATGGAGACCTGCGCACACCCAGCAGAGTTGCAGTTGGACAGACCTGAGGACATCCTGGACTGGGCCTGGAGAGAGCAGGAGAACAGGTTGATGTGGCTGGTGTTGGCCTTCAGCACAGAAGAGGTACAAGAGGTGGTGGTCAGCGTGTCCTTTGTAGGTAGGTGTGGAGCAGGAAGGTCTCTTTAAGATAAACTTCGGTCTCCAGGCAGGCTCTCTCACAACAGCTCCACTCCATATGCAGTGGAGGAACACAGTTACACTCTTGTGTATACTACTATCCTTAAATTGGATTACGAGCATTAAACGAATATAAACAAGAGACTGGAACAGTGACCGGGAAGCCACATGCAGCGTCCCATGGCAGAGACTCATCCCTCATCAACTTACTGAAGTAGCTGTTCAGTGGCTAACAGTGAAAGCCAAGCAGAGGCCGTGGTGCAAACTTGGCAACCCTTCTCTAGAGCCATAGGAACCCAGATGTTCCCACTTAGCTTAAATTGATCAGAAAACATCATCTTAGAGCACAGAAAACATCATCTTATCAGAAGGAAACAATAAAAAGGGGGATTGAGAAAGATGTCCACCTTCAACGTGTGCAGGCTGCCTTTGCTCACCAAGAACTGGATCTCAGGTGCTGCCCTCCATGGCATTATGCTGTTACAAAGCCAGAGTCCTCTCCAGCGTCACAAGTGTTCTATGTACTGGCAAGGTGACAGAAAAACGGAAGCACCTCAACTTTGGAAGAAATCTGAATGTGTATGTTTTCTTCTCCTAAATCACTACCATTTCTCTATTTGAGAGAAGAAACTTAGCATCCAGACACTAGTTTTGTTTTTCAAGAAGGAAAAAAAATCAAACCTTTTATTACCCGATACACTCCCGGCCAGTGTGGGAAGCTTCAGCAGTGCATTGTAGCTTTCATTATGCAAAGTCACCCAAGTGGGTTGTCCTGAAGGTGGTTGCAAAAGGCCACTTTGCAGAGTGGTCAGTGCACTTTACACGGTGCGTGGGATGGATATTTTCTTGGACAATACTCTTTTTATTACTCTACAAAACTCGCAGGAACTTCTTTTCCCTTGTACATAACAAGTCAGCTTGACAATATTGAAGCCAACCTGGAAAGTTATTTGTTTTGCTCTGCCAAGTCAGATCTTTCTGCTCTCAAAAAAATCAGGTAAAGCCAGAACATATTGTAATGTTTATACTTTAATTCTGTAACATTTTAATTTGAAACATTTGATTTCAAAAGTTGTCACGCACCTAAAAAAGCTGCTTGGGTCAACTGGATTTTTCAGAACTATTTTCATCAACACGTGGTAAAATACACTGAAATGTGAGGAATACATACATGGTCATGATGAAGTCAGTCTGTGCCTCTGACCCCTGGCTGTGGCAACGGCCAGCTTGCCCACCCCACCGATGCCAACTGTGGGTCAAGGCCTAGATCAACGCTGGGAGGCAGCTGCAGGAGAGCTGCTAGTATACCAGAAACTAGACACTGCTGACAAGTTGCACAGGGTAAGAAACTATTTGCTTTGCTTGCAAAAGGAAGAATGAGCTCATAAGACATAGACTAGGACTTTGTACAATGGCAATCAGTTTCTCAGCACAAAGTTCTCTGGGAGATTGTAAAAAAGATCAGAAAATTGAGTTACATGTACATCTACCTCTGTCTTCAGGGAGCCTCCCTGTTGTCTAGAGTTCAGACAGACAGAGCTAGTATCAGTCTGGATGGCCTCAGCATTAGAAAACAAGACATTGGTCCTTAAAATGAGATATTGACGTATCTCCTTGAAGTATATGCTTAAACTAGCCTCTTGGCTTACACAGACTATGTGTACAGTGAGTTAGAATGGATGTTCTCATTTGGAAATGACTAGAAGGCTGGAATGAATGCTGGAGGTCCTCACATAGAAGCAGCAGCTTCTGCAGAGATTGGGAATCTCCAGCTCTCCAAGAGACACCACCATTTATCCCCTCTCTTTCAGGGCATTTGATGAAACAGGATTTCCCCTTTGCCCTGGGTTCATTCACGGGCAAAGTAACTTGGTGTTAAGACAATTACCAAACCTGAATGTCAGGCTTCAGTGCTTCTGCTGCTGGAGTTGCAAAGGAATTTTCAGGGTTGCACTATGGCCAAATAGATTTCTGGATTTTTTCCTTTCCTAAAGGGTATTTTCATGGTTATGCTACAGCCAAATATATTTCTGGTTCTTTTCCCTTCTTAAAGGATAACAGATACTGACCGCAGATGGAGACAGGATGTCAGATTGATGTGCCTTCCTCACATTCTCAAAGTTATACAAATTGCATGAGGAGTCAAAAAAATAGTTTCTTTCTCTAATACCATCAAGGGTCATTGAGATTTTTTTCACATTCCCTTAAACATATACATCTTTCTAAGATCTTCAAGACACACGTCCCACAATCAGTTCTCTAACTCAGGACTGAATTATTAATGATTTAGTCTTCTGTGAACCAAAACATTTTAGTATAAAAATCTTCAAGCCCAAAAGCTCAAAGCTGTCTGTGAAAACACAGTATCTCAGATTATCTGATGATCATTTCTGATTTAAATGACCGGGTCACTGGAAGGTCTCAAGGCACATTATCTAGTGTGAATATAATTATCTCCAATTATAATTAAAAAAAAGGATAACCCGAAATACAAGATAATCAGGAGGCCACGGTGAGTCTGAGCCACTATTCTAGACACGCTAATGCTGTACAACAGACTTCCCAACCTTAAGGAAGGCTGATGTTTTCTTTTTGAAGGATGTAACATGTTTCAGTTTCATAACAATAGATTCCAATAATTTTTCCCCATAATAAGGCTAAAAATACTTCCTCAGGCCTCACAAGGTCAGTCATGTTGTTCTTATTAGAATAACACGTGATCACCGCACACGTGATCTGCAGCTCACCTCCTATTGTATGTTATACATGCTTTTCCTAATGCTGCAACCAGTAGTAAAATGTTTTGCTTGTATGCCAAAAAGCCTAATGTTGGAAGTAGTACTTGCCTGCAGTTACCATCACTTGGTTCTGTCTCTGCAAACAGTCCCACAGAATTTCACGGGAGTACTTACAGTCACGGAGACTCGTGCATGAAGAGATGTCAAATAGTTGCCCTCAGGCATCAAGCTAGGATCACCTGTACTCCTGCTGCATGCCCGAGGGATATTTCTCCATCTGTTCTCGAAGGCCTCCAATAATCAACAATAATATTGATTATTACGCCTAAAAATTTCTTCCAGTACTTTCGTGCTTTTTACCATAAGGATAGCCTGAATCTTACTTGCTAGTTCTTCATTACTTCTTGTCCTGTGTATCACCAATAAGAGATTATTCATTTCCTCTTTCAAAAAGGCTGATAATATTTAAGACTTAATTTTCTCACTAGTTAAACGTTACAAACCTCAGTTCCTTCTTGCTGTTCTCCCTGAGTTCCTTCCCATCAGCACACAACTGGTTCCTGAGGTGCTCAAGCCTGCAGCAGGCTTGGGGAGGCCTTACTGTTCCTGGTAGAGCAGGGGGGTGATTTCATGCATCTCTCAGGCTGTTTTTCTGGTATTCATCCCAGGACAATGTTTCACTTCTCACACCAACATTATGATATTGCTGACCTGAATTCAGGTTGTGATACGTGGCAATTCCCAGGCTCTTTTCTGAAAATTGCTATCCAGCCAGCACTTCCCTGTCCTGTATTTGTCCTTCTAAACAGTTCCTGCAAGGTGTAGAAATTGAATTTTCACCTGTTGCATTGCATTTTTTCCAGACTAGTTGTTTAGTTTCATTTTGAATTCTGCCTTTGTTCTACTGTCTCCCAGGTGCCAGCAGATGGGGGCTGCCAGCATGCCAGAAAACAGGGCTGGAATTCCACACGGTCTTGATCCAATTCAGTGCCCACCGAGTCCAGCAGCATTTAATTTGACAAGAACTAGTTTGGTTGCCAATGGAAAAATACAAAATTTGGCCCTGAACATCATGTAAACAGAAGAGACCAGCAAGTTCATTTGGTATTTATCTACAAACTATTAAATAAAAACCAAATGTTGTAGGATTTAGAAAGTCCAAGTCATATGTTTTAGGATTCATTCCTTCCAGGTAACTATTTCCCTCTCTGCCGTTCATTTTCTAAAGGACATTTTTTTTGATTTATATATTAGTATGCTTGTAGGATTGATTGCTTGCTTTTTTAAAAAAGGAAGTTAATGTAGTTTCAGAAATTTTATTTAGACACTAACACTTCAGACCTTGGGACAAGGAGAGTGGACCACCACAATATTTTACATTTAATCATTTATTTTTTACTACAAAACTTTAAAAAATTGTCCTATCTCACTTAAAACTTTCCCAAATACATTGAGATACTTCTCCCCCAGCTCAGCACATCTCACAAATGAGCTTAACTCACTTTTTTTGTCCACTATTGCATCACTAACTCTGGGAATACTGTTTCCAAAACTGCTTAAATTCAAGGTGACGACAGGCAGGCTGCAGAGCAGGCAGGCATCTGACCTACCACTGGACTCCAAAAACTACTCGCTCAATTGCAAACCATTTGAAAACTGGGAAATTGGTTTGAGGATTCTTCCTCATGCTCTAAATTAGCATTTCACATTTTCATTGTGGATAAAAAGTGTATACCATGTTTACAGTATTGATATTAAAAAGAAATCATACATATTTTAGTAATTAGAAAATTCAATTTAACTTCCAAGTTGTTCTGATCAACATCATTGTAAATTCTTCTGTCCTGTAAGACAAAGAAAATCACGTTTAGAAAGGTGGCAGTGCAAACCAAAGAAAGCACGGATGGAATATGATACAGTACAAGTCACTTACTTCCCTCAAGAGAAAACAATGTAAACCATGAGCGCACAGCCCACTATCCAGCCAACTGCAAGGAGTATAGGTACGACAAGACGTGAAAGTGGGACTTGGGCTGAAAGAGAAAAGATGGTCTTTTTCAGAAAGGCCACATTACATTGACTCTGAATTCACTAAGGTAAACACATCAAAACCACAAATGCAACCGAACAAAAAGATACCAGTGAGCTTAGGCCTCATTATCTATGATTGCTATTTTTAGCACGGAGCCACCATATCTTGGCAGACCTTCCAAGGAGAATATGTAGCAAAAGCCCAATGAGATTTCCCTGCTATGGTCTCTGCAATCAGATAGGTACCAGGCTTAGCGCTTCCAAAAGCAGCAGGGTACAGGGAAGAGATGGGCACGATTCTGTCCTTGGTCTCCATAGGTCATCAGGAGAACATCTGTACTGAACTTTATTGACAGCAGCTGTCCCAGCAGATTCAGGATTCAATCCCCGACATGTACAGCACCTTCTACAAGTTGGCAACAGTAAATCAAAAATCAAGTGATAATTTAACATTGCATCCATTTAAGATCAGCGTGCTGGGGCTGCGATGAGGGGATGCTGTATGAGTTTCCACCTCCCAAAGGGATATTTGCCAACGGCTAAGCATCAGGAATTCACAGCTCATCTCTGTGCTTTCTGTGCACAGTGCGTGACTCAGCCCACTCCTGTCCTGCTACTACAGCTATATGGGGTAGTGTAATTGTTGATGTAATTGTCCACTGCAAGGGTGTTCCATGCTTTCAAGTAAGAAAATTACAAGAGTTTCCAATGTGAATGTACCACCTGCTTGGGTGAGTTGGGCCACTCACAAACATGTGATGTCTTGCATATATTGCCCACCAGTACCAGAACAAGCTAAAAAATTACATGGAGATGTGGAGTCCAAAGACGGTGATGGTTCTTCAAGGAACATGCAGAAAGCAGAACTAGCACTTTATATAAATATGTTCCTATAAAACATCAGAATTTCAAAGACCCTTCTATCAGTTTCCTGCAAATAACAGAAGCTTCCCAGAAAGCAGCACATCAACTTTGAGGTCACATTACTTACCAATATATTACATTTTAAAGCACATCTTTCTGCAGTTAAAAGATTTCCAGGTTTTTGAAGGGATTAATAAATAATGTAGAGCTATTCACAACACCTTGCACAGTTTAGATCAAGCAGACAGACTTCAGAAGGATGTTTAATAATTCAAGGCTTTCCACATTGCTCTCTTAAAGCTATGCAGAACACAAACATGTCTTACCATGATATTGCAAGATATATCTACCAAGAAGGAAAGAGAAAACAGAAAATAGAAAATCTGCCCTAAAAATATTGAACACATAAGCAACCACATAGCAAAAAGATAAAATCCTGCTCTGAAACTGGGTGTCTTTTTGCCACAGGGGGGTCCCTTACCTGATTCATTTAAAGACTGTTTTTCCTTTGACACTTTTTAAGGTAGAGCTACTTCTGTTGTGAACCATTTCTCTTTAGCTGCCATTTTTTCTAAAGGTCCTAAATAGAGGGCTGGATCCCACTGGGGTATGAGGAAGAGTTTTGACAGAGCTCTGCTAAGTTGCCTTTCTTTCTACTGAATATGGTGTTTTGTTACATGAGACCCAGTTTAAATGCAGTACGACAAGAGAGGCAAGTCCTGATGGGTCACCAGGAATGCTGTGCCCAGCATTTGTCATGAAGCAGCACGCAGCTGGCTCCAAGAGATAGAGTTTCATGGGAGCCATTGGGAGTACTTGTGTTTCATAGTTTAAGAACAGAAACGACCAGGAGATCGTTTGCTCTGATCTCCTCTATGTCACAGGACAGATACCCCAAGACTTGAGTTAGAGCAGAGCAACTGCTTGGAAGCCTATATTTTATGCCACTAGCAGGAGAGACTGAAGTGTGAGATACGCACAAAGCCATATATGACATTTGAGCAGGTAACCCCTTCGTAAGGCCTCAGAAGAATGTGACAAACTCCAGGGTCCCAGTATTTGGTTGAAGGAAAACTACTCCGAGTCTAAATCTGAGAATCAGTATTACCCTCGCCATGGAACAAGGCTGTACGCACCGACAGCCAGAAACAGAGCATCTGCATTGTCTGCTTTCCAGCCCCAGGTGGAGATGGGCTGTGAAGGGACAAGCAGCAAAGGAACAAAGTACTTTTATACTACTGTGTTTTGGGAAGAAAACTCTTTACCGGCCCCTGCAGGTAACCAGCTTAAATCCTAAAACATGAGGTTTCACTATAATAATTTAAATGAATGCGCACAAAAGCAGAATACTGAGGGAAATGTGGGTTATTGCAGTCGCAAGTACTGCTTTCAAACAGACCGGGGAAACAAAGCCTGGCTGCTGGGGATGGAGCCAGGGCCTGCTGTAATAAAAAGGCCAATTCTGGAAGGCAGCGAGAATAAAGAAAGGAGTCTTACTGTGACCTGTGTACGTAAGCTGGTATTCTAGCTACAAATTACTTTCTTTTCCCCCATCATAGTGGTTTTTCTGTACTTTAAACATCAATTTATCTCAAAGCAGCAAACACACAGCATTTTTGGTGTGCTACAGCAGGGTTCCTCCACATGTGATAAACAGACTCCCAAGCTCTGCGCTTCTCCAGGTCGGAAACTCTGGGAACTGTCCACCCCAGGATGCCAAAGTACCTCAAAAGCCAAGGATCCCTCAGCTACTGGATACAGCAGCCCAGGCTTCCAAGCTAAAATACCAATGAAGTTAATCTGATCCTTATCTCCCATTTTTCAGGGATTTAGCTTTTATCCAGAACCATAAGTTGACTTGGTTTTGCTGTCTGTAGTTGGTCAAAAGTCCTACCAGCTACCGTGAGCAAAACGATGCCTGTGGTCTCACTGAGCTGCCAGCATGTCTGAAATATCCAACACTGACAAAGGCACCCCAAGATACCAGGTGGAAAAGCTCCCTCTGACTTTAAGCAGGCAGAAGCTTGGCGGGTAAAGAAGGGGATGTGTCCCTGCCCCAGCCTGTCAAGCTTGAACTCGCAGTCTACTCCAAAATGCCTCAGAATTTGATGTAAGTTTACTTTATTTTATTTTATGTAGACTACACATGCACACGCACAGCCAAACCACTAACCTGTCACTGGGAAGGCAGTTTGAACACCACGCTGGTCAGCAGACTAGGAGGGAATGTGTGAGCATGGACAGAGGACCATGTCTCCTGCATGCCTCCCAGTTACCAGCCCCAACAGGCAAGTTTTCCCATGTTCCTTAAGTGCTGCCAATAGAGGCTGTGGTGCTCCAAGATCTAATTTCACCACAGAACTGATGTGGACAAGGCTTTGGTGTTGATGGCATTTGCCAGCTTCATATTTAAAAATCCTGTGAACCCTGCAGTTACTCGTTTTGGTGAGGTTGCCCAACCATTTCTAATCCGGGGTGGTGCTGGAGGCGTGGGCAGTCAAGCCCAGCGCTGCGACTCCTGCTGCTGCTGGCGCCAGCCTGGTCTGTTTGAGTGATTACAGCCACATTGCCTTTTTTTTTAAAAAAAAAACAAAACAAAACCAAAAAACAACGAAACACACCCAACTTTAAACACAAATAACAACACATGCTACCACTGCAAAATATGGTTAAGTACTATTTCCTAGTAGAACACCAGTATCAGTATAATTTCTGTGAATATAAATGAAAACTAAAATTAAGAAACAGCATTTGGTGTCCTGTTGTATCTGAGTTTTGTAGAATCCCAGTATCCTTCTTAGATACCAGTAGTAATAGTGCATAAAAAAGGGAGATAAAAGTCCTTAAAAACTTTTAATATAGCTATGAAGATGTCCTTATTCTACAAGGAAATGTACTACCTGAATAACCGTGTACACAGCTAACACCATATTTAAAATTACAGTCATTTCACCATCCAAATCTCTTACAGTGAAATAAACAGAAAATGACAATGAATATAAAAATGCATATTTATAAAATGCCTGTTCTCCTTGGAGAAAGTGGAAATGTGCTTATAATGAAAAGGTCATTATTATAATTTCAGTTTGCTCTGCCACTTGGGTTTGTGGGGTTAAAATCTAAATTATTATATGTTCACCTAGCATTACACTCAGATTTCAGCTACACAGACAGTATATTTAAAAAACTGTGAAATGTAATTACAAGGAACCATGTAAAAAGAGTTATGTTAGTCAACTTAAAATGACAACTACAAAAGAAGCTAAAGAAAAGAAAACTGGTAAGATTCAGAAATATGGGAGGAACCCAAGCTACTTTAAATTCAATGCTGTTAGTAGAATTAGCTTTCTTACTGGAAAATAAAACATACAGTGTATCATATAAGAACACAAATAGCTGAGTATTTTCACATAACATTGTTCAAATCTATGAATTTTAAGAATACATGTTACATTCATATTTAACTGTGCATCTTACCTGGTTCTGCCATTCTTCCCTCTGCTGGTTTTATTGGCAAGTTTTAAGGTTTGCCTCTGCAGTTGTTCTCGTGAGCCTTGGGATGCTTTAAATAGAGCAATATCTGGAATGTGCTGCAGCTGCCTTGCTCACCGATGCCAGTTCTTGACTATATGCATTCATTTGTCTAAAAAGGCAGGAGTTCAAGGGATTCAAGGTTTCCTCTTTGTGCAACTGCACATCTGTGTCAGAGAAAACCAATAAAGAGGGGTCACTTTCTGAAGAGGGAGAGAAACAAGGGCAAAAACTGCTGTATGGTCTCTTTACAGCCATAAAACACCACATAAGTTAATGTAATATTTATGTGCATCCACATATTTAGAGCATGACAGGGATCCAGTTTGTCCTTAGTCTCACACATCTTTTCTTGTCCCTCTTATATCAAAAAGCAAGCCAAGTCCTCTTCAATAATACTTGTATATGTATTTCTATAGTTATTAGTTACTTGCTAAGCATGCCCAGGTATCTTGTACTCAACAAAACACAGAGGTACATTTAGCATCTTCCCTCTGAAGGGTTACGGTGTACAGTCACAGGTTTTCATTACTCCTGAGGGTAGTGGGTAACAAAATTCAAGGGAGGAACATTCCTAAAACAATCTGAGAATGATTTTGTCCTAAACAGGAGAAATTCAGAAGAGAAGAAACATGGAGATGAGTGCCAAATCTGAGCTAAAAGGACAAACTGCACAATAGCTTGTGTCACATAAAAGAGAAGCTCTGTATAAAGATCCCTTGGAGTGATCCTGGCCACAGTTTTTGACCAATTAGCACAAGAAACCCACTCAAAGTTTAGCAGGGAAATGAGGTCCTATACAAAACATTCAGAGGAACACACAGGTGCAAAAAGCCCCTAAGCAAATGTTTTTTTTCAGGCATGGGAGGACATTTTAGCTAATGTTCAGCAAGCTTATACATAATCCCATTTCAGATGCTAAATGAAACAGAGGTTCTTCCTGGGTGTTTCTCAAATGGAAAAAGACACAAATTGCTGTTCAAAAGCCATTCCACATAGCAGGTGCACAGGATGTTTTGAAGTGATCTAATCTGGATGTTTGTGTGGTTCAGAGGAATTGGTCACGGGATACCAGAAGACATTGCTTAGAAACACATTATGCAGATCTTCTAAAAGAGATTATGCCTTTCTTACGTGCTCATTGATTAAAGATTAAATACTTTATGTAAAAAAAAAATTTCAATTATCACCTTTCTTCATAATTGCTTCCTCTCTTCCAGTGACTGTGGAGATCACATCTGCCTTGGAGCTATCATATAAGACAGCCTGAAGGAAAGGAATTAAGCCAAAGTTAGATTCTAGAGCACCAGACAGAAAAAATACTGGCTTTTCATACCAACATAATCTAACTTGTTCTAAAGCAGGTTCATAACTCAAGTATTTAACTTCAAAAGGACTAGAAGTCGTTATAATGGAAGTGTAATCCCAGTCCCTCCCAAGGAAGGGAGGGACTGGGATTACACTTCCTGAGCACAGGAGCTGCTTTCCAGGGATCCCTTCTCAGTTCCCAGCCCGCTCCCCAAGCACCGTGACTGCAGAGGCAGAGCAGGAGGGTGCAGATAGATGTCCAGTGCTACACCTACAAAACCGATGTGAGAGAGAGCCTTCAAAATACCCATAGGAAATGCAATTAAATGTCTGGTTATTTTTACAAGAATAATATTTTTTGCCCTAGATGCAAGAATGGAAACTATGAGCCCCAGGCTACACGGCTTGTGTCCATCTGAGGAGTACTTTCATCCGGAATGAACAAAAAAAAAAAAAAAAGAATGGCAGTAGAATATTTTAAGTACAATTATTTGTATTGCTGTGATCAGTAACTTAGAAACCATGCTAACATACGAAACGTGTGATTGAGCAGCATTCAACGCTGGCAAAACTTTTCTGAAGACAGTTGTTTTACCATCAGTGATGAATTCAGCTTTGTATAGATTGTTTTCATTGCATACTCTAAGCTGTCCCCATTTTTTTGGTCTTTTGAGTTTGACATGAATTCTAAGATGATGATTACAGAAAAATAACTGAAGCCAAATCATGTCACCTAAGGAAGCTTTCATCAATTTCTGCAATCAGTATCCTGACAAACTTGTTCCTCAGTCAGTTTGTGCTCACTGTCTCTTAGGTTCTTGCATTGTATCTCTGTACAATGAGATACTTCAAATCAGGTACTTTGAGACATTCCTTCCACTTCTGCAGATACAATAGAAACATAGAGCTGTATTGTCTGCCCTCTAACACCAGGTCCACACCGATAAATCTCTGCTGACAGCAGGGACTGCTGGCTGAAGGATCAGACTCCCACTTCCTCTAGTAGGAGCATAGGACTTAGAGAATTTTTTTGGAACTTGAAACTTCTGCCTACCAATTAACAGCAATCATGTGATAACATCCTTTCATAAATTTTGACATGATCTTAAAACCACCAGAATTTCTGGGACTTGCTATTTCTAGAACTTCCCACTGGCTATTTCCCAGTGGTTGTGACATCACTTGCAGCATCTTCAGATCTGCACATATTTCACAAAAAAGGTTCAATGAGTCCCCTCAAAGGATATTATTAATCTGCCCACAGAAACTAGCGCAAGGACTTCCACCGGTTTGTAGAGATTGGTTTGACCAAATGGGTATGTCTAATATAATAACTGAAATGGCAAGTTCTCCAAGTACTGAAGTTTTCTGTTACTGGATATGCCCACTATGTCTCCACTGCTGGCTTTTGCCAGTCCTCTGCTGGCTTTTGCCAGTCCTCTGCATTCTTGAGTAAGAAAGTTCTCCTTTAAAAATGCTTGCTTTTCCCCAAGCACCACGTAAGGAAAGTGATTGCATTACTGCTTATCCAAAATGGATATACTCATAAAAGAAAACTCAGGGCTATACAACATTTTATCATGCCCTCTACAGTTCAGTGCTTCATGTCATTTTCAGACACAAGAATAAAATACAAGCTTTACATTCTTTGTCTAGCTTTGCTATAGAGCAGACTTTTTGGGATAGGATCCAATTTGCTGTAAAAAGAAATATGATTCTGTTCTCTGTGCAATAGAATTATTGAAAAAAAAACCAAAACACCCACCTCTCCGATACAATAACTTCATTGGCTGCGTAGCTGTTCCCATAACACTCCTATCTGTTTTTGTTCTGCTAATTATATATATACATCTGATCTAATGGAAATAATTTCTACCAGGAACCATGTATTCCTAACAATACAATCTGACCTTCACAGATTGGGATCTTTCCAGGCGTAGTTCCCTTAAGCAAGGACAGAGAGTTATTGCTGTTCACAACAGTTTTGCTAACTACTCCCCTAATTTAGCTGCAAGCATAGTAAGTATTGTTCTGCAAGTCTAAAGCATTAGGTTAAGGATATAAAAGTTGTAATCGCAGCAAAAAATAGCATAACAATATAGACATTATTTTAAACAACACATCTTCTGTTTGGAAGAGAGGAATGAACTGCAGACATAAATCTACAATAGATCTCAGTCCAACAGCCAAAAAAAAAAGCAGCGGAACAGTTTCAAAATATAAAACACAAGGACAGTACACAATGCTTAAGAAAAAAATCAAGAGAATGATTCGTGGCAAAAAACATCTACTTTTTTGCCTGCTGAAGAACAATATACAAGAAAAACAATTACCTCATTTTTAATTGTGTTTCAAATTACATTATAATTTGTGTAAGTTTCTTCCTCTGTGTTTGTGCTGGGATGATGAAACACTCAATATCCAGAGTTAGACTTGGACTGTTGTGGTGTGAAATGAGATCTCTTCTTTAGCCTTCAGTTCACTGAGGTACTCAAACAGATTTGTCCCACTTAAAGCAGTCTTTTGAGCAGCCTCTTTGACTTCAGTGCCCTTAACTGCTAAAAGCTAGGAATGCACTTTAAATGCTTTAAATGCCTTCAGTACTTTAAGTAAATTAGGGCCAAAATTAGGAGGAGGAACTGAGTAAGCCAGCAGGGCTGCAAGACTTTCCGGAAGAGAAAGCAATTTTAAGGGGAGAAAAAAAAAAAGTACTGATGTTTTAGAAAATATTAAATTTTCTTCTTCAGATCCAAGTGGACCTTGCCAAAAGAAAAAAAAAAAAGCAGTAGAGGCTGCTGATGGATTCAGTGGCTGGCTGGCAGATATGAATGCCGCTGTTCACCAGCCCCTGCTGTTCCACAGCGTGGCTGGGGGGAGCAGCAAGAACCCTCTGCAGGCTGATGGGTTGTCTTGGTGCCAAAGATTTGGTGAAGGGCTGGAAGGAACAAGTTATTCCTAGTGTCCATCCTAAACCTCCCATGGCACAACCTGAGGCCCTTTCCTCTTATCCTATTACCTGTTCTTCAGAAGAACAGACGGATTTCCCCCTCACTACACCCTCCTTTCAGGAAGTTGTAGAGACTGATAAGGTCTCCCCTTTTCTCCAGGCTGAACAACCCCAGCTCCCTCAGCCATTCCTCAGAAGACTTGTTCTCCAGACCCTTCACCAGCTTTGTTGCCCTTCTCTGGACATGCTTGAGCACCTCAATGTCTTTCTTGTAGTGAGGGGCCCAAAACTGAACACAGTACTTGAGGTGGGACCTCACCAGTGCCGAGTACAGGGGGACAATCACTGCCCCAGTCCTGCTGGCCACACTGTTCCTGATGCAGGCTAAGATGCCGTTGGCTGCCTTGGCCACCTGGGCACACTGCTGGCTCATATTCAGCTGGCCATTGATAATAATGTCAAATTTATATTTTTGTTAGGCATACTTCTAATACCCAAAAGTCTACACGCAGCATTCAGTAGACTGGCAAAAAAATGCTTTCAGTTTTACAAATCCTATACAATTCATATAAATAACTGTAGGCTACACTGCTTTATATTAGATTAGAGGGACACATCAACTCATTTTCACAAAAGGAATGCTCCAAATAATTATAGCTGTGTCATATTGATACTAATTTTTAAAAATCACATTCCTTTCTTTCAGTTAATCTTTTTCCTTTAAAAAAACACACCCTGATTTACTAGCAAATCAAATGCCATTACTTTGCCATATTGTCTTGTGACCTGCAAACTAACATGAGAGAAAGTATGAGATTATTGCATTCACAAAATAGATATATGTGGAAAACTTGTCTAATGAGATGCATTTTATTAGTCACATCAATCTTAGCATTTGAAAGCTCCCTTAAAAATGTCTAGAGATTACTTCCACTCACATTTACATCATGAAAATAAAGACTGATTGTTGATGTATTTGATAACTACACAACTGAAGACCTGAAAAATTCCATTTATTAAGCTACTAAATGTTTAATTCCACACACTGCTTCCTAGGGCTTGGGGTACATGCGTCATTTCTCTTAGCAGAGCACTTCAGCTAAATGCTGAGATATCTGATTTTAAAAGGTGTATATAATGGAGAAACAGCAGTTCAGTGTAGACATCTACATGCGCGATGTCATTTCTGGATTAGTTCCCCACTGGTGTCTAAAAATAATGTCGATAACGATGTGGGTTTTGTCTTTGTATAGTTTCATTTCAATGGCTGTTGAGTGATTGGTAAATACCTTTCTAGCTGGCACAGTGATAATTGCTGTAAATAAATCTGCCTGACACATAATTTATGAGAAACCATCTCAGCTGGATTTCTTAGCACTGAGCTTTAGATGACTGGAAGATGAGCTGCATGACAAAACCATGGCTTGCAAGGCAATGCAAGATTTCAAAGCTGCGACTTTAGTGACTGAAATCACAACGAGCACTGCAACCTGACCAGGGTTTCCATCCTGTTCTGCACAGCCTGCCGAGATCATGGGCACCCCACAGGGATGGTAGCACATGAAGAGCCAAGCATACTTAACCACAGATATTTGGGGACAGAAAGCAGCTCTGGAGCCCTCTCCGACCAAGTGCCCCACATCTTCTCCTGCTGCTGAACTGAAGGGCATGCAGGATACTAAACAATTCCCAGGAATAGCTCAGAAACCAAAGCTGCCCAGCTTAGGGTCAGTGATAGACAAGTTTCAGATATTTCATATAAAACTTCACTGAACTTCTTCCTCTCCAGTGATGATTATTCAGGAAAGAAACCCAGCCCATCATACCTTGTAAATCCTCATGGGATTTATGACTCGGGAAATGTGAGCTTTCTGGAAGATAAATTTTATGATTTATACATTAGTGTAACCTGTTGGTGCAGCTTTCACTGTGACAGCTAAAGAAAAATTGGCATTTTCCTCATAATTTAAAGGCATTTAATGTGTTGCTTAGATTTGCACTGCATTCTGGGCTGCATCCCCAGCAGGTCAAGGGGGGGATTCTACCTCTCTATTCCACTCTGGTGAGATCCCCCTGCAGTGCTGCATCCAGCTCTGGGACACCCGTCATCAGGTCATGGACATGTTGGAATGGGTCCAGAGAAGACCGCAAAGATGATCCAAGGGCTGGAGCACCTCTGCTATGAGGACAGGTTGAGAGAGTTGGGGTTGTTTGGCCTGGAGAAGAAAAGGCTCTGGGGAGACCTTACAGACCCTTCTAGTCCCTTAAAGGGGCTATAGAAAAGCTGGGGAGGGACTCTTGATCAGGGAGTGGAACAGTAGGACAGGGGGGAACAGTTTTAAATTGGAAGAGGGGAGATTTAGACTAGATATTAGGAAGAAATTCTCTACTGTGAGGGTGCTGAGACACTGGAACAGGCTGCCCGGAGAAGTTGTGCATACCCCATCCCTGGAGATGTTCCAGGTCAGGCTGGATGGAACTTTGAGCAACCTGGTCTAGTGGGAGATGTCCCGACCCATGGCAGGGGGGTTGGAACTAGGTGGTCTTTAAGGTCCCTTCCAACTTTAACCATTCTATGATTGTATCTGTGTTTAAAACCCTACATCTTCCAGCCTGCCACTCCAGATCTGCTGGAGGTAGGGTACTAGGCAAAAAGAAAACCAGACACACAAAGCCATTAGCACAATTTCTGGAAAATTCTTTGCATTTCTCATCTTTAAGACTAGCAATTAATTGATGGTTGCACGAACAGAGCAGAAATTAGGAACTCCATGTCTGACCTGCTTGGAGAATCCTGAATGTGCAGTGGTCTCACTGCTTGGGCCAGTGAAACAGGGCACACACAAGATCTGCCCCTTTCCCAGCATTGCCTGTGGCTCAAGGGCAGTGGCAGAGGAAAGCAAATGGGACAAACAACTGCCTGAGCTGCTGACCAACTGGTTTTTCTCCTTTTGCCCAGCATGAGGTGAGGAAGCAGCAGTGGAGGATGCCAGGAGCAAGTTGAGACGCTCCAACAAGAGGTATCTAAGGCGATCATTATTCTCAAGCACTTGGGTTTTGCCATGATGCCCTAGCTGTACCCAGACAAACAGATGGGAACAGCTGGATATTAAATTACACTTTTGGTTGTTCCCTTGTTCTAACTCCTGAAAAACAAACAACAGAACTGCTCAGCTGGGATGCATGTTCCAGTTCTTGGTTCAGCCCTGAATTTTCTTGTTGAAAACAACCTACTAGACTGAAGATACTGCATTCAAAAACAAATGCTGGCTTGTATGATTTCAGTTCATGTGCTGAGCAAAGTCATACACAGAGTAAAAACATTTTTATTTTATCTTACTGTGTCCTCTGAAAAAACATTAGATCATGCCAGCAAGGAATACAATGGCAAAACACAAATTGGCTAAAGAAAAAAGGATATATTCATTAACATAAATTGTGAAAGGCTTTCTAAAATGCTTTGTTTATCTAAGACTTTAATTTATTTCTTGATCTGATCATTCCAGTTAACCATAAAAAACGAGATAAAACTGAGCAAGATGATTTCTATGTCCTCTTTAGAGGAAAATGAAGGATTTCTTCAGAATTTTTTATTCTACATTTTTCCATGTATTAAAAAACTACAACACAAATGAGTATAAGCCAGCCCTGGAATTTGTGCCTTAAAGTCACCCATCCTAAACTGCACCTTCCCCAGCAGAAATACCCACAGATATCTTGCTCAATCTGTACATGTGAGGACTTCTTTTTCTTAAAAACTGGAGAAAGCAAGTTCAAATAAAGTTGGCAGTTAATGAAAGGGGAGAAAATTCAAGACCAAAATAAAACAACTTGTGATAAAGCAAAAACATACTAAAGTCAGCAGAGATACACCAAACAGTACCAGCTGAGACTCAGCTGTAAGGAAATCGCATTTATATGAGGGGTAAGAGCTCTGCACACTGCGAACTTACCGCTTCGAATGCGAGCCGAATCTGCGTGATCTCGATGCCAGATTTGCCACTGTCCTCCTGGTGGGACTGGTTCCTCATTCCACTGCTTTTTGTAGACAACCAGTCAAGTAATTTTCTCCCTCCTTGTCCAGGTGACTCTAGCAGAAGTTTGCCTGGATTCTATACGTCTGTGGTGATGACCTCTCCTTTTGCAGTCAGTCTGCTTGTGCGAGAGCGTGAGATGGGTCTTTTTGCCCTTTTCTATAACTTATATTTTTCTTTTTAAACGAATCCTCTGTGCTGGGGAAAATATGCATCTTTAAAAATACCAGAACAAATCACAAAATACCAGAACAAAGCTTCAAAAAAGCTTTGCAAGCCTTGAAAAGCCATTAAAATGTTACCAAGTTTTACCCAAAGAGAAATAAAGTTCTCAAAAACATAAAAAAATTGACACTCCTGTGCAAAGATTTTGAAAAAGTATCTTATTTGTAAGAATATAGTCAGCTTTACTAGCAAGATATGTACTGTAAGCCAATTCTTTAAAGAAAAGGTGGTGTGAAGAAGAGGAGCTCCTACTCTTGTGCTGCAGTACCCTCTTGCGACAGATGGGGCAACTTCAGATTTAGAGGGAATCCAGAGGATGCTCTACTGCATCAGTCAACTGAGGCGCTGGACTTACATGCACAAAAAAACGTGGGGCTTTTAAAAGAAACTAAATATGGTGTACTTAAAACTTTTCTCAGGAAGTATATACTTACCATTTGAGGGCTTTGAAAAAGCTGTGTGTTTCCTCATGCTGGGGTGTCTTTGCCTCTGTTCAAATGAATCCCACTACAGTTATGAGAAACCAAGCAGGGCACCTGAACCTCACGGCCCTCTGCCTGGGGCACCTGCATGCACAAGCCAAGTATGCTCAAAAATAAGTATGCACTGGCATTTTGGCTACTGTTGAACTACTTAAATCTGGCCTCTGCAACAGCTTCGGGCTGAAGCAACACACCTGCCTACATTATTACTTCATTTTATCCATGGTAGATGAATGAAATTAGTGATATTTGTTATTTCACACATTAGACTGAACTGTTGCAATCACAGCAAGTCATTTGACTTCTCCAGGACTTCAGGAGTCAGGTCTCACTACCCAAAATCTCTCCTTCCTTCCTGGGCGGCTGCATCAGCCTGCATGCTCCGGCCCTGGGCTGGGGTGGGTTGTTGCCAGCAGATGGCAACCCCTTCCTGCAGTCCCGGCGGCCAGGCCAGCTGAGACTCAGCCATATAGTGTTTGGAAAAAATAGATCTGAATGATTTAAAAAAATATTAAAAATTAAGTATTTCTATAATGAATTATATTATATATTATTTACATAACAGAAATATTATTTTGTCCTGGATATTTGGACAGAAACCTCTCCTCTTAGCATACAGAAGGCAAATAAAGAGCCACACATTTCCCTTCCTCTCTCACCCACCTATACACACAGATACCTCTTAGCAAGGCTGTGTTCCTTAAACACTTTAGGAATGGTTCCTTTTCTGTTCTCTCAATGATGTATCACAATCACAGACATCAGAAAGTGGTTTAAAATAACTACAATGTGAGAAAAGATCCCAATTTAATCAACATTTGGAAGACAGCTCTTTCTGCAACAGCCCTGCCCTGGAAAATGTTTCCATGAGGTATATTTCTGTTACACCACTTCTCTTAACCCCTCCCCTGTTTTTATGGAGTAAAGAATAAATGACAGAAGTCACCTGTCTTTCCTCAAAGAAACAGCAGGTTTTGTAACACCCCAAATGACAAAGGATGTCACAAGTAAAATTTTGCCAAAATTGGCTTCTTTTTTTTTTCCCATTTTTAAACCATATGATTTTCTACTATCGCATTCAGAGTAAATGGTCACACATATGGCATACACAGAACAATAGCATTTTGCATGTTCTCATTGCAATGCCAACATTTTTACAATCAATTTAACATACCAATAACTTAGTTTTATTAAAATAACCAGTTAGTAGTCACCTCAAAGAACAGAGGCTTAAGACACTCACTGTGCTGAGCGGGAACTGTAGATGTTCTGCTTTCTGAGCTCCAGCCCAGCCAGCAGCAACCTGGGGCTCCTCTCCCTTGCCATGCTGCTCCCGTGGCTCTTACACAGCCTTCACTCCAGCATCCTGCTCTGTTTGCCTGTTTCCTGGAGAAGGCTACACATTTGGTGAGGGAACTAGATTTGGATATGCTTCTCCTACTGGAAAAAAAAAAAAAAACCCACACATTTTTTAAAAATAGGTTATTCTTCTTTGTTCTATACATTTGTACACAATCAAGTAAATATTCATGATGCTAATGAAAGCAGTGGCACAGACTAAAGGAGGAAAGTAATTTGGCTTTACCTTGCCAGTGAAGGCAGATGGGTTTATAAAATCCTCATCCAAGATATAAAAGGCCAATGGTCATTATTGCAAGGCCTTACTTTCACACAGAAATTCACCACTTTAATACTCTAGTTTAATTGCTGCGAAATAGAGACATTCTTAGTTCAGTAAAAGTTCAGTTTCAGTTTATTCTTCTTTCATTTATACTAAACTGAATTAAGCTATCTTTAAACCTCATAAAGAGCATGTTATCTGTTATAATGGTTTAAGTCCATTAATTTTAATGCTGCAAATAAAAGGGCACACAGATAATTTCAAAGCCTAGGACAAAAAGGAAAAAAGATACTTTTGAAGATTTTTAAAGGGGAAGAATCTCTAAAAATATGCTTTTAATAAGTTATCCTGAAGTTTAAATTTAAAGCAAAATCAATAGAGAGATTGCATATGGGCTGTATTTAATGTGTATACGAAACAACTCTTCTGGGGATATACTAATCTATACTAGATTATATTACCAGCAGATGAAAGTTCATGTTTTCTGACTGTGTTTTTATCTGAGCACCAATGACTTTTCTAGTTCAGCAGATGCTCTGAACTGGCCATAAATTATTCTAGGTTACAATATGACCAAACACGTTGAAGGCAAAATATTTCATGTGTTACAAGAACAATTAGAAGCATCACCAACTGCCAGAAATAGTTTAGAACATACTAAAACCCCAAAAGAAGCACAAATTCACTTCCCTTTTCTCTTCAGAGGAACTGATGCTGCTGATAACCAAGTCAAGTATCTTCCTTGAATACCAATATTATCATCTGTCCTGAAAATAAGTTACTAATGCAAAATGGTAATTGTGAAGTCCCAATGCTTGTTTTCATGTGAGTATATGCACAGGGAAGGAAACAGAGGAAATAGGAAACATCTGAAAAATTAAAAAATAGTCTGAAATTAAACTAAGTGGACTTTATTTTTTCCTGGTAGCTATTTCTGAACAAGCGACTTGAAGTTTAAATGCTTGTCAAATATCAAAGGATGTTTTTTTTCCTAAATAAATGCTAGTTAAATTACTAGCATAGGTAATTACACTGACTTTAAATTCTGTATATATTATGTAAGATTTAAACCAAGACAATTAATATTCAGTATAACCTTATACTTTTGGTTTCTGTACTGATATATTACCATGTATTTCTTAATTGTCATTAAATTAAGGATCTACAATGCACTTATTTCCTCAATCACTCTTCCTGCAGCTTCTTTGCCCCTGAGCTACTGACCGTGGCACGAGGTTCTCCTGCACCTAATGAAAACTGGTGCCATAATATTGCATTGCACAGTAATAAATAGGGTAGAAAGAGTTTGCATGTCAGTGCAGGATTTGGTAATATTGGTCTAGCTATTTTTAAAAATAACCTCAGGTGAATTAAATATGATCCCACAGACTTCCCACTAAAACAGTGTTCTTCACATACAGCTGAAATTAATCTTTGAATGATCACTTCTCCAACTCCTCCAGGAGCTAAGAACTGTCACAAACCATGCCATCCTCTTGCCCT
This sequence comes from Gallinago undulata, assembly GCA_026546715.1. Classification (NCBI taxonomy): domain Eukaryota; kingdom Metazoa; phylum Chordata; class Aves; order Charadriiformes; family Scolopacidae; genus Gallinago; species Gallinago undulata. Next base: position 9,249,981 of record JAOTQQ010000052.1, on the reverse strand, counting down.
TGCTAACACAACTTTGCAGCACCAGTACCTTGGGAAAAAACAATTCTGTCCAAAAAGCCCATATGCTGCAGATGCAATCATCTCCTTAGGGAAAGAACAAGGGCAGCATGAACCGTAACATTCAGATTTTAGCCAAACCCCATCGTGACCTTAAGTGTGGCAATACATAGGGCAGTGACAGCATAGAAGACCTACATAAAATAAAGTGGTCTCAAAAAGTCTTTGTCCTGTGTCCAACAACTATCTACATGCCAACTATAGAGAGAGGGGGCTCTTGTGACACCAGCTCATACCGCACACTGGCCACGTGTCATCATGTGGAAACAATTTCCAGTCACTATTTGCCTGGACCACATTTATGGCAGTGACAGGTGAGAAGAACTATTCCTTTTACTCACTGTCAGGGCTGCTGTGGCATGAAGCCTCTTGACTGACTTTGGGGGCTAATGACTGATGTTGTGTCATGTTTCAGGCTTGTACACAAGGCTTGTTGACGTGCAGTATATTTTTAGTTGACCTATTTTTATCTGACTTCTATATTGCACATATTGCAAAATCCCTGAATTTCATTCCCCACTGCAGTACTGGCACCTTGCACCCTAGTGGTACTACTACAAAAGCATGAAGTTATGCATATACGTAAGTCACTAAGATCAGGGTTTTGGTCTCTATGCTACGTCCTGAACTCTAAAATTGGAGCAATGACATAAGAAAACCTTCATAACTGAGACACCTAAAAATATTATCCCAGAAAATGTCACACTGGCTGCACTGGCAGCTCAGTCTAGGTAGCTGGAGTGGTTGCAATGTGAGCTGTGATGGCATGGCACATCCGTGTTCCTGTCCTTCCCATGACACCATGAGCAGCTCCACAGGGTCCCAAGAATGCCCAGTTTCTCTTTTTGAAGTGCTGTTGACATGTCAATGCAAGATATTATTTACAAACCTGTACATTTTTTAGACATCCCAGCCTCATTCCATAGAGGGTGAAAACCTCGGGAAGTGGCAACCAAGGCTTCCATTGCACAGAGACCGCAGAATAAAGTGTGAGTTCATCTGAGCTGAATGGAGCGCACCCAAGAAACATGAGCCCTGGCACTGCACTGACAGCCCGTGTAGTTCATTTATTGACATTTTGAAACATACCAACTACTTTGGGGAGGCTAGAGGGAACTTTCTCCTGTTAAAGTAAAAAAGCTTGGACAATTCACTCTGGCATAGTAAATAATACTGATAGAAGGAGCTATTTTTGGAGTTCTTGACTAACTTTCATGAACAGTATAGGAGAGCCTAGGCTTTAAACCATAACTATTTCTATTCCACTCTGGCAATTCTGTATTTGGATCCTTTTCTGGCTGGAAGGAAGAGCTCTGCCCCTGCTCATCAGAGTATATGCTCCAAGCTCATCACAACAGCAGCTGACCACAGTAATAACCAACCACAGGATAACAGTCTATTGGCATCCCTACCAATTACAGCTCCCAGACACATGAAAGCAAACGATCCCATCAAATAAACAGCCTCATCTTTATATACTGCACCTGGAAATGCATTTTAAAATTTAGCATGAGATAATATTAACAAATTCCCAGTATTGCACTTATCCCTTATTTAAAAGGCTTAAGATATTATACCCCCTTCTCCTTGTATAAACCAATTCAAGTTATATAATGTATGTGGATTTGCTTTGACCTGATTCCAGATGGCAATATATTATTAAGCCAAGGCTGTACAATTGCAATTTAGTGGAAAACAGGTCAGGATTTTATTACACGTCAAAACTCTCTAACTGTTCTGAATATTTCAAATTAAAAAGTAGAAAATAACCCTTGTGTTGGAATGATCCTATTGCATTACCTTGCTCATGAATTTATATTGGGTGCATATTTTATCAGTTCTTTTGCTCCTTTTCAACATCCTTATGTGCAGTTTGTTATGACAAACCGTGAGACAAACCAGGGCCGGGATTGTACAGATACAAGAGCAGGGCACCAGCAGCCTGGCAGCTCCTGCTCTCCCTACCAAGTGCAAGAGGTTCAGCTCAGATCACGCAATGTAAAGACAGTTTCAGGTGAAGGAGGAGCAGAAAAGCCAAAAAGGGATGAAGAGCAAGATCTTACATGCAATGGGCTTGACGGTTTGCTGGTATCAACCTCATCTCCAGGCAGGACATTGAAGTCTGACTGTCAGGCGGATGTACGGCTCTCAAAGTTCATTAAAAAAAGAGAATAGATTTCTGGAGCAAAGCAGGTTTCCTTCCAGCAATCTGAGGAACAGAGTTGCCTTTTCACTCTCTATCAACATCTCCTTTGTACCACAAAGCACACAGAAAGTCAGACTGCTAATTTTCCCTGCCAACTCAGGGCCAGTCCTCAAGAAACCCATTAAATCCATTAATTTCCAGTCTCATCCTTCTCTTAATGCATGATGCCAATGCTGCCTGTGAACTGTATTAGTGGGCTGCTTGTTTGGACAGATTTAGTTTGTCTGATGCTATTACACTGCTCAGCTACTTCCTGGCCTATATTAATCCTCTCTGTATTATTTTTCTAGTTTAATTAGTGCTGTTAACTAATTTGTTGTTAACAGTTGTTTCCAAGTTCATTGAAGGAGAAACCAGAACTACAGAGTCTCTTTGACTCTCCACTGCCCATTTTAACACATTTCAAAGAATGTCTAATAAGCCATGTTAGTCATTGAAATCAATCAGCGTATTGGTGCTTCTCTAATTTTTTTCTCTTTGGGGGAAAATAATCATCATAATTACATAGATCTCAAGATCTTAAATTATGGGACTGTCTTTCGCCAAACAATATATGCCCAAACCGTATTTGCAGCTGACATTTATGTTCTCATATGCATATCCATTAGTTTCACTACTTTAGGAGCCACTCAAAAATGACTAATGCTGTAAACAGCCAGAAGCAGGATCAGTTGCCTGGGGTGGCTCTTCATACTCCACTGCATTATGCTGTGGGGCTGAACACACTTGCCACAAGCCAGCTTTTGCATGCCAGGATCCTTGGACAAAATGCAACATCTCATTGTGCACTGATAAAATCTACAAGGTCTTGTTCATAGATGAAACTGCAAAGGAAAGAGAAATACAGCTGGACGACTAACAAAAGGAAAGTCTTTTATATGTCTGATTCATACTTCCTCACAAAAAGAGTATCAGAAATACAAATAAGAGTATGTAACAGCATAAGGAGTTACACGGAACATAAACAACTAATGTTTCTGAACTATCCCTTACTATGCCACTTTATCTTTGTGTTGTTGCTTAGTGTTATGCCTCTTCATTTCATAAACAGAAGCTGACCCAGGAAAAAAAAAAAAACGACCAAAAAAAAAAAAACCCACATCAAACCCAGATCATTTCCCTCTGTATTAAATCCCTTTCCCAACTTGTCTTCTGAATTATTCTTACTAGCCTATATTTGAATGATCCCTCTGCACATTTTGCTTTTGATATATCCTGCACCTGTGAATGCTCCCCCACAGCATTTGTAGTATTGCTTTTTTAAGGAGAAAAACAGGACATTATTTTTCAGTAAGCTGCAAGGCTGATCAACTAATGTAAAAAAATAATGAAAGCATATAAAATCTGGAACACTGTCATTCCTGGTTTCAGTAGGCAGTGGAATGTATTACGGAATGTACAGAATGTACCACATTATCTCATATCATCTAATGAGGTAAGAAGGTGCTGAACACCATAAACCCTGGTAAATGAAAGCTGACAGCATCACTACATGTCTTCTCTCAAAAGCTCCAAGAAGCAAGCCCAGGGCCCTGGTGTCAGGGGCAGGAAAAGGAAGTTACCACAGTGTCATGTTTTAGGGGAATGCAGAGATCGAGCTGCTCTAGTACAGAAACCACCTGAAAGTACATTTCTATCCAAAGCAGAAAGAAAGACGAGGCTGTTCATAATCAAAGGGGTTCTGGGTACGTATTGTTTTGGGCTGAGTTCTGTGGGAGCAAAAACACACGAAGCTGAGCAAGGGACAGAGGCAGATACGGAGACAAGCAGCAGCTGGGGGAACAGCTGTGCTTGGCCTGTTGGGAAAGGACTCTGCAGGAGAAGGACTGGATGAAAGAGTGATGAGTAAGAATTGTTTGCCACTTACTTTGTGCATTCTGGTTAACTGAGAAATGGCATTGCACCAAAGACGCATCGTTATAACCCAATACCATCAGTGACTTTTATTTTTTAGGGTAACAGCCTGCTAAACCTGCTTCCGCGAGTTTTGGCTACCTACCCAGCCTGAGCTGGGACAAAGATATTACTGTCCCAAGCAGGAGTGAAGACAGCACCAAACAACACCTGGCCACTTCGCAGGTCAGGGTGAGAAGAGTTCTTCCTCAGAGTTTGTGTCTTCTCATCAATGACAGGAGGCTCAACTCCCACACCAAGGGTTATGTCAGGCAGAAAAAAGTACAAAATACCTCAAGCTAGCAAAAGAAAAGTTTTAGTAGCTTTATCAAAAATCTTGAACAGCAGAGCTGACTTGGGACAAGACTGCTGAAGTGAAGCAGATACGTCCCTACAGAGAAGAGAAAGGGTGGTAGCACCTCATGTCTTTGTTCGGTTCTAACAAGCCATACTTGAAACTGTACAATCCGGCTACTTCCAGTGCAGTATCCCACCTTATTTTAAAGTACTGCCAGTGGTTCCTTGGCTTTATTAAAAAAAAACATTCATAAAACCCTTCCTTCCACAATTAAAATGCTTGTAGAGTAAGTGTGGCTCAAGTCTGTCTAAACAGTTGTCATTTATTAACTTATTTTTTTATGGCACTAGCACTACTGCTACAATAGTCATTTATTTATTCCTGACATTTATTATGCTGTCATAAAATTCAGTATTCTGTATTATACAGAGAAAAATAGAACAATTCTCCCATAACTACTCAAATTACATGTAACAGTTTTCAGAACTAGATGATTATTGTGTAGGCTGAAATCTTAACCATAGCACTACAGTGGTATTGATGATCATTTCCAAAGAACTTTAAAAATCTTATTCAAATTCATCCGTATTCATCACATTCATTTTTTTTTTTGAGTCTCCTGATATGTGAAAACTCATTGCATCACAACTTAATGGATTTTATTGCCACAAACACATTTCCCCCAGTGCAGGTCTGAAGTGTACATCGCTACAGCAAGGAACTGATTCCCTATCCCTCCCAGCAAGTTAAGGACCGATGCCACAAACAGGTGTTGTAAACAATCTTTCTATATGCAAGTCAGACTTGTATATTTTCTGGTTTTTATGAACCATCATCTTCTCAAGAAGATTATCATCTCACCTTCTCAAGAAAAAAAAAAATTTACTAATACAAATTCGTATTAAATGAATAGAGATAAAATATGCTTTGCTGCATAATCTCTCATTTCCTGGCTGGCACGGGGAAGGGTGCTGCCGCATTTCCAATGAAGCACAGTCTGAGGAATGAGCCAGTTGCTGGACAAATTAAACTAAGGACTAGGAGCAGGAATTCCCCTATGGACTCTCCTTATAGGACAGATTCCACTGCTGTTTCACAGAGACTATTTGCTCCACATACAGGAAGTATTTTCTCTTCGTTCTGCTTTCCCCACAGCCACCTCAACAACCTGCAAGGCTCCTGCTGCAGTTTTCCTCAGGAAAAGGCGCTCCTCCTGGGAACTCCAGTCAGAGCAGTTCTGCTCCCTCACGGACTTACCCTGGAGACTAAAATTACTAACTGCCCAAATCCCCTGCTCTTGAGATGGCTCATCTCAACTGCCTTGCCTGTTTCACAAGGACAGGATTGAAACTGAGCTTTTAGTTTGAATTAGGAAAAAAACACCAAACATTTTTCTCCTGCCATATCTCAAGATTAAACACATTACAGCCCCCTAAAACAAATGCTGAGGAAATAAATTATCCTCTCCAATTCAGTAATACTTCAATGGGTAGGTAGGGAATCAAGGACTGTAACAGAGTTGCTGATCATCTAAGAAAACTAAAGCAGGACCGTACATGGTATGTTTGGCAAAATTCTTAACTTGAGACACATGAATGCTTAACAAAGTCAGGCTTCACTGCATTTATCCATCAAAGCTCTTGCCTTCAAAAAGGGCCTGGCACACTGCAATCCTATCACAATAGTAGCGTTTAATCATGGGAAGTTAGACGATACAGGCTTTTCTATCCCTATTCAAGAGTTTATGGATTCAAACATATCTATGACAAACAAGACATTTTCCACCATCTTTTCCCACCCCCTCAGTTACTGTCATTTACAGGCACAGGTCCTCCTGCCTTTGTTTCAAAAAGAAGCGGGTGCCTCTCTGACAAAAGAGCTGCTGAACCTGCTGCTTTTATTGGCACATACCTTTCACATTCGGAGCAGTGGCTGTTGGAGAGGGGGCTCCTGAGAGTTAACCTTTGTTTTCAGATGCAGATCCATTCATGTTTATTCTACTGAATTTTAATTTAAAGTGTAATATTCTGCATATGCCACTCTTGATTCTTTTTTCCAGTTTCTAGAAAGTTAAAAGATTTGACAAGGGGCCAAAAAGAGACAGAAATGTCTGAGATGGTTCCAACTGCACCTAGAGAGCTTCTGCTTTGCTTTACAAAGCTCCTGTCTCCATAGTTACAAAAAGTTGAAAAATAATGATCAAGTTTTACCTTAAATGCTCCCATCCAGAATGAAAAAATAAAATTGCTCAGAAACTCCCGGTCTGACAGCCCACTGGAGCGTGACTCCGCTTCTTTCCACTCCTGTGGGCTGAGTCCATCCCTCTCTGGATTAGGTGACGCTGGACACTCCCCACCTTGCTCTGGGCAGAGCCAGGATCCAACACATCTCCATTGCAGCCCAGGATGCAGATCACACTCCCATGCATGTGCTGATTTTATTAGGATTTAGTAGACATCGTTCACTTCCTTTGGCTACCTCAAAGCACCCAGCTGGCAGCTTTGACTTCACACCGACCCTAACAGCTTTAGCCATCAATGGACACGCAGGAGTCCTGCCCAGGGACCGGCACTCCCTGCTCTCCTTGCTCAAATCAACAACCTGGCATCCGGGTCCTCCCTGTGGCAGCCACCACCCCAGGCACCCCCAAACCCGGGATGGCCACACACTCCTTCTGTGCTTGGGTGGAGTAAAAAGCCCAGACAATTCACACCTCTCTGAGGGGCAAAAAGTGACATAAGCTAAGGGACCAATTTCAAAGCTCCAATAAAGTCCTCTGTCAAAACCAGAACTGGAGGCTGTGATCTGTTAATTTTGCTAATCAAACAGAAGGTAAAATATATGACATAGAAAGCTAAAGCCACCCTACAGCTTGCTCCAAAACAGATGAAGTTTTGTTTTCATTTATAAAAGGTCAAAGAACAAAGTCTCTGACTCAGAATAAAAAAACCCAAACAAAATAATAAATGAAAAAAAGTCACACAAAAAAAAAAAACCCACAAAACAAAAACCCAACCAAAAAATCCCCACACAAAACAAAAGAAAACAAAGAAAAAAAGCCCCAAATCCCCCCAAAATTTCAGACAGACACCAGTTGTGCCCCACAACCGCTTGCTCTCCCAGCTATCCTGGAGCAGCAAGAGCAGAGATGAAGCACAGAGAGGAAGAGACACCCACCATAGGAAGGGCTGACTACGCACACCCAGTTTGACGCAAGGCTCATCTGCACTATCGTGTGTTCAATCCCTCTTTGGCTCTTTCTGTCTGCAGCCTGGGGTGTGAAGACAATCAAGAGAGATGTGCTTGATTATGGAGTGGTGGAGAAGGAATTGCCACCAGAAGTCTCCCGACAGAAGCTTCACATGTACCATGAAGTAGAGTACATTTGTTCTCTGACTCTTAAAAACGCTACTTGAATGCTTTGGCAGATCATTTTTGTTTTCCTACTGCCAACGCTAGATGCTGATGAACAGGTGTATTAAGTCTTGACAACACAATAAATTCACCGGTGCAAAGTGACATACAGCAGGGCTGCCACATGGACAGGCCATATAGATAGGCCAGTGTCAAAAGAAAAAGTCCTCAGACGTGGTCTTTTCCAGCAGGATGTATGCTGGCTGAATGGGAAATTTGACTGGAAAACAGCTTGCTGTATTACTTTTCTAAAATCAAATAGGAATTGTTCAATAACTGTTGGCTTTGTTCTGTTTTTTTCAGCTCAGTAGTCTGTTTCACAACAAAAGCATTAAAAAAAAAAAACTTTCTACAACTTCTGCTCTGTAGTGTAGAACAGCAAAAAGGAGAGGAACCATGCATGAGAGACGACAAAGGAGAAATTCTAACCCAATTTTGACACCAGAGAATATGTGACTTTGCTAAATCTTCCAAACCTGACACTTTTAAGTATCTCCAAATAGATCTATTAAATATGGCCAGGTTTGAAGCAGTCCCATGGAAATGAAAGGATCCATTTCAGTTTAAAGTAGCTAAGAATATTATTCAGGCGTGCACTGACAGGCAACTAGAAATCCCAAACTGCAAAAGGCATCAGAATGACAATATAGTTGCTGACAAAGAGATGTCTGTTCTGCAAACATGATAGTTCTTGCCAATGTCTGAGGAAAAGACATTTGACAAGTGACATAACTTAAATTTGCTGTGCAAAAGTCACAAAGCTGGATCTATCCTTAATGTGTGAGCAAACAACTTATTAAACTTTAATGAATGTATGTTTGGCAGCTATTTAGTTATTCTGCCCAGTTCCATAAAGGTGTTAGCGCTGCTCAGGGAGCCAGGTTAGAACCCCAAACAGCTTCCTACCACGATTCTGCTGTCACTCCATCCCATTCCACTGCCCATCCTTTCAGCAGAGCCTTTGAATAGCTGTTAAGCTCATTGGTATCCAAGCAGCAAACAGACAGGTTTGACAGTGATGGGAGATGGCTTCACCACTGTGGAAGACAGCAGTAACAGGATTCATTTTTTACTGAATTGGTTTTAGAATTAGTCAAACCATTATTTATTTATTTATTAATGATGACAGAAATATCATAACAACCAGTCTGGATTTCCAAATTATTTTTTCCAGAGAAGGTGTCTCCTCTGCAGGAGGAACAGGAACACAAGCTCTTACCAGCTCTCAGTTTTCACACAGCCCAGCAGAATCCAATGGAGATCTTTTGGGTTAGTGGAAGAGACCATTCAATCAACCATTCTCTTGCCCAACAACTTTTCTTCAACCTCCTTGATGGACTATGATAAGCAATCATAATTAGGGATATATATTTATCCCTTGAAATTTCTCCAGCATACCAGTACTTCCAAGAAAGGCATTCCCAGTCCACCAGCAGTGATTGTTACAGCAAGTGATCAGGTTAATTTGTCTATTTTGGAAAAAAAAAAAAAAATAATCAAATTGCTAACTTTTTACTTAACTTTCTTCCATGGCTTTTCCCAGCAATGTTCCCTCTTCTGCCTCCTCTCCGTATCATTTTGTGATGAAGAAAGCTGCAGTAACATTTGATCTATGCAGACTACAACAAATCGTGTTTGTGTTAGGCCAGATAGCCAGATTTTTCACCACTACACACAACATAACAAAATCTGTCTGCTCTCGGCCAGACAGTCAATTATCTAAATTGAGTTCTAACTATTTAGTAACAGATCTTCTATTCATCTTTCAAGTCTCAGTTTCAGATTTCCCCAAAATCTTTCCCCATGTGTGAGACTAGGTGATTTGCATGCACAGGCTGTGCAATTGAACAGATGGATCTGACAGCAATGGCATATTCTTCCACAAAAATGACAGGATAATAAGTGGAGATCTTGTTAAGCTTGGCTACCGTTAACATAACTGCTTGTTTACTAATATTTCACAGCAAGTCAGACTTACTGACAGTGCTTTACTTGCCAGGCACTGAATGTATTGGCAGCTGCTTTTTCTTAGGCTTAAAGAAACAAGGAAAAAGAAACAGTAAGACTTTCTAGAAGTAGTCTGACATTATTTTTTTTAATACTTCAACTGCCATTGATCAGTATTTGGAATCAAATATATACAGAGAAGTAATTTAGAGCAAAATCACAAGACCAATCAATCTCTCAGAACCAAAAAACCAGCTTAACCTTTTTTTTCCTTAGGGAGAAAAGTATCAACTCTTATTATGTGTTTGTTTTCAAGAGGAGACCAGACTTCTATTTAAAAAAGAATAGCAATGCCAAGTCCAAAAATAGAGGGATTAGGAAGGCCTAGAATCTGATAAACAAGACAGTTGAATGTGTTCCTCCCAACTTGTGCCTTCTCTGTTCTTCAGAGTAATTGTGTCCAAGGTAGTCCAAAAGGAGTTTTAAAACATTTTGGAATATTCTCCCCGGTCATTTACCAGAATGGCATAAGTGAACATAAATCTGTTTGCATTCCTTAATGGTTCTGGGTCTAGGCTGAACCTTACTATCCTTTTTCTGTTATTACCTGTGTAAGGATATCCCAGCCTCTTCCTACTTCCAGACCCACCACTCAAGCTGTCATCGTCACACACACACAATGTAGGTGTAAAAACAGTCACTTATCTGAATGCAGTAGAGCTGTGGCTGCAAAATAGGAAATTTTCTTTGTAATTTTATGATACTAGAGTATTAGAAGAACATTGAGACAATATATTGTCACAAAAGAATGAAGATGAGGATGTAATCTGTTCTTTAGCACTCTGTGCACAAGTGCTGCAGCAGGTAACTCCTGCCCTTAAGAGTTTCAATTCCAGCTTTAAAAGTTCAGTTCTCATTCAGAGGAAGCCATAAAGGATTTAATGGACTTACACAGTGAGTAATCCTGCTTAGTTCAGTGTAATGTGATAAAAATATCAAGTGTGCTTTCTGTTAGGATTATTTTTTTTATGTCCAAATACCAGTCTGTTGTACTCTTGTAATGATAAAAACCAGTTGCTCTAAACCAATGTGCATCTTAAGAAGTACAGCAAGAAGCAAATTTCCTTCTCTCAACACCCTGAGAGTATGGAAAGATACAGATGAGCTCCCTCAGGCCTTTCCACACTGCTCCATCTCTGGAAACGATAAAATTCCAAAACATAGGGACTGCATTTCAGGGACCTTCACAGTGAATGCGGGTGAGTCAGGGCCAAGCTGGTGTTAGAGGGCAGAGCTGGAAGGACCTGCCTCCTCCCTCACCAGGGTTCAGCTCCTGGAAAAAGACATTCATGTGTTCTAATAAACTTGCTCTCCATGCTTGTCAGAAACAAAGAAATATTCTGCATCCCTACCCCTCCTCAAATTCCTTCTTTCTTCTCCATTGCCAACAGAGCCTAACCTGGCTCTCTAGTACTTGTGTCATTGCTACTTAACTAATCTGATTCTGCATCCAGAGCATTTTGGGGCGTGCACAAGGCAACAAATACCTTTTGAGTGTCCAGATCCAAGGTGGTTAGAGATGACCCAAGCAAGCAGAGACTTTTCCAAAGGTGCTGCTTAATTACAAGCCATTAGAGAAGTAATGAGTCTGTAGCATCCCAGCAACAGTTTTCTTGACACTGTATCATTCTTCTCCTTTACTTTATAGGGATACTTACTTACAGACTTTCATTTGGAAATCCTTTCTTCAGGCATTACTTGTTATAAGAAGCAGTCCTAAAGTCACTGGAGTTTAGCAGCAAGCACATATCGTCCTCCCTTTCCTCCTTTAACAATTTCTGAAGCAGAAATTCATACCATTCAGAATTATATGATACTAGTTTGTATTACCAACATCCTGACCACGTACCACTGCCCTTGTTCGCTGTCGTGGCTCTGGAAGGCAAAAAAATAGGATTATATTCCTGCTGCACAGGTGATTGAATGCATTCCTTTTAGTAGTCTCGTTTTATTCACCTAACAAGACCAAACACCTCCTGCTGCCATAACGGAGGAAGAGATTGTTGGATATCTCATCAACACCTATCCAGTAATACCACGAGGAACCTTGGGGGCTGCCAGTCTGATACAATCCTCTTGACAAAGGCTTTTCCCTGCACGTCAGCTCTTGAGCTACTGAACTAATCGGAATTAGGCAGCAATGTATTGTCTTCCTGCAGAAACTATAAGAGTTTCTAGAACGCATATCCATTCAGCAACTGCATTCTCTGGACTGTTGAGCCTGGCGAGGCTTTAACAGATGAGAAATCCAGAATTGCCATGCTTACAGCACTGTTTTCTACAGTCACACCAGCACTTTCTCCACAATTCTTTCGCTTTTAAACAAATGAAAATACATTTGATGTGTATGACCAATGACCAAGCATTTTGGTCTAATTTATACTGTTATATAGCTCAAACAAAATACATTAAATTATTCCTTGATTAAAGCTTTGCATTCAGAAGCAGAAGTTGGCTGTTGCTTGTATTTATTCATCCTGCTAAGCATTTAGCATCTCTATTAAGTGCAACAGAAGGTGCTGCCAAAACCATCGAAGAGACAGAAACCATTTTGTTTGGCACTGGGCTGAATCCCTCTGCACAATTCCTAGCAAAGACCTACAGCAGAGAAGTGGTTGCATCCTACTGGCCTGATAATGTATGAACTTGAATTACTGGCAAAAGAAACACACACTTTCACATCCTTTGAGTAATGAAAGAAGTGCTTTTCAGCAAGGAAACAAAAGGGACAATTTACTGGACATGTGTACATAAGGTCTTTTCCCTTCACTCCTGCTGTCAAGTCTAGCAGTATTCCTGCTGCAAAGCTGGCTCAGTACTGTGCTTGGCACAGAAGGACTGAGCACGGAGACCAGAGGCAAAGGAGATCCTGCTGAGAATTTATCTTTCAAATTAAAAAACATAAATCTTGTTTTATCTCATGAAAGAACATATTAGCTTCATAGAAATGCAGAAGTATGAATTCTTCCGCAACCTTCTCTCATGCTGTTGTGGATGGGGAAGGATTCTGCTGGAACAAAGGTCTCATGGCTTCAGTGTTCCCACAACTTGAACATGAGGTGAATCAAAGGAACAGTTTTAACTCTCAATCACCTGTGTGGCGAGGGCCATGCTTTACTTACATGACCCCAAGATATTTTTGTCTTTGTCCCTTTTACCCCTTAAAGGATGCTGGCAGCCTCACCTCAAGCTGCTTAGAGATTTGGGGTTTTTTATTCCATTAACAGATTCCCTGTGGTCACTTCAGCTTTTCTAGTTGAGGACAAGATCTCTGGAGAACAGCAGCCACTTTCTGGTGGCATTACATTTCTTCATCTGATAAGGTAATACAACAACAGCTTCTCTCTGGTTGTGCTTCATAAATACCCACACTGTGCACTGTGTCTCTGCATGTGGGGGTGTGTGTGTGTGTGTGTGCACGCAGGACTCAGAGACAGCACTGTGACTGTTGGCTCTGCAATCCACCTTCAGAAAGCTAATGAACACCCAATTAAAAACAGGAGCCTTATGGACCCTGTGCATACAGCCAGAGACTGAAGTCTGTGCCAGAGGACAATATACATTCAAGTGGGCTGAGCCTTTGCCCACTGACTACACAGATCAAACCAGGAAATCATAATTACTATCTTCTAGAATTAGGAATGCAGCTGATTAATGTGAAAGCCTAATTTTATGTAAATGCTATGCATAACTAGGTTCTCACTCAAGCCGTAGGAAAAAAGTGGGAGTACGGGTCAAGATAGCTACAATTTATTTAAATGAATTCAAAACAGCACATGTGCCCTCACTCCTAAGAAGGCAAGGTTTAAATATTTAACATCCAAGTCCCAAGACAAAATAATACAAGGGTATTAACCACCATCAACTTTACTCAGCATCACCCCAATTTGAAGATCAGATATGGAAGAGTAGAAGAATCCTAAAACGTATTTTAAATCAAACTTGCATCTCCAGTGTTAGCCTTTCAAACATCTTTAAATGGACTGACTCTGAGTAAGTAACCAAGAAGCTGACTTCCATCCTACCACACATCTGAGGAAACTCTATCAGCTTCAGTAGTTACACTCTGGATCCACACTGATTTAAAGAACCCAAATTTAGCACTTGATTGCATCCCCTTATTCTGATGAACTCTTCCCTGAAAGAGGATTCACTTGGATACTACTAAATTTTCATTTTACTGAGAAAAATATTAGTAGTGCTGAAAAAAAAAATAATCAAATTAACATCAGTTGCACCTCTGCAACTTTCCATATTCTGTTTTCTCAGCAACTGTTACTTTTCAGCAGAACTACTCCACTGAATTTAAAAGTGTCACTTTAGACTAACACATCTTGAACTAAAATGAGATTTTTGGCTATAAATGTTTAAGATGTGAAGCACTAAATTAAAAGAAAGAATCCACTTTTAAAAGCCTGCAAGTCAAATAAGTGCTTGAAAAACTAAGCATAAATTAATCATCTGCTTCAAGACATCTGTTTCCCTTAAAAATGTGCTTCCTTAAGACTGTAATTCCTTAAAATGGGATCGCATAAATGTCTGACTTTTCTGACAAACTTAGGTCTATATCCAGATGTACCTAAATTAACTGTCCAACTAATGCCACGGCAGAATATTGCATGGACCATTTTCACCATTCCTTACCTCTGTGTCTTTGCTGTACACACACACATGAAGTGAAGCAGCAAAGGCAGACATTCAATCAACGTAATCCACTTCAGAAGAGTCTCACCGTACTCTTCAGGCTAGATGTGGACCCTAGTAACACTGTTACAGCTACAGCAGTGATTAAGTCATAAAGACAAATCTCTGCTGCAAAAGGTTTACATATTAAAAAGCAACTGTTCCTTAAGAACTTAGTCCTAAAGAACTAATCTATAGCTACAGCTGCCCTCCCTCCATTCTCTTCCATGATCCCTTCTTAGATATAAAAATGCATACTTGACATTAAATTATTTGTAAACAGACAGCAAAAAAGGCGAGGTAATTCAGTTGTGAGCTGTATGTGGGGACTGCAAATTTTCCCATTTGGTCCACAGCTATACCAGACACTAAACTCACATACTAAAGAACACATTTCAACTTCCATGTTTCTCTACAGTGAAAAAAATGAAACAACCAACAAAACCACCCGTGCTCAACTAGGCCAATGCAGGCACTGCCCACTTTCATTTATTTCTGTCTCAATCAACACAGGACTTTAAAAGATAATCTCTGATAGAAATTCAATTTATTTCTCCTTCTGCATGTCTGAGCAGATCTGTAATCTGTGTAATCACTTTGCCACACTGTCTCATACATGTGGACTGAGGGTCTGGGGACATTGTTTTCCCTATTGCAAATATGAACTGCATTGAAATTTTATCAAACCAAATCTATCACCCATTCTGTGCCCAAGAGCCATGGGCACGCTGAGGGAAGTGGGTGCCCAGAAGTGCTGTTATGGTTTGTTGTTTGTTTTGGGGTTCTGTTTTGGTTTTTCGTTTGGTTGGTTGGTTTGGGGTGGAGGTTTTTTTGTTTTTTGGTTTTTTTTAAACTATCTTGGACAATCTGAGGCTTCTCTGGCCAGCAGCAACGCTACCTGGAGCACTGGGCAGCTTTGCCATCCTCTCAGAGCTGCACAGGCAGACTTTACAAAACAAGATCTTGAAAATACAGAATTAAAATATTACTCCTGAATGATGAATGTGATTTACCACCTCATCTGATCAACCACATGTGACTACATCACACCACCTCAGCACTGCTGAAATGCCAAAATAAAAACAAATACTTTAAAAAATACTGTTCAACATACTTACTTCTGTTTCTCACCTGTTCTAATGCCTAAAGTACATGCCTTCCCCGTCACATTGTCCACACATAGATCGCTCTTATGGGTACAGTTTCACTTCTTGTTTGATGCACCAGTGGTGAATCTGGCTGGGCAATAAACACCTCCCTTGCCTGTAAGGATTAAGAGAAAAACTTCCTAGCAGATCTTAGGACCTCTTTGCAGTGCATTTCTATCAGAACATGGGTTCCTCTGACAAGGCTGAAGCCTGTGAAATTGGATCCCTAACACTAGAAGTATTTTCTACTGCTCTTAAAAGCAAGGGCAATAGATATTCTCATTTAAAAAAAAATAAAGGTAACTGGAGACTCTTTTTGCCTTGGAATTAAAGAATATAATTTGTTAAAAGTAATATTTCAATCTTGGTTTTGCTGCTATTAGCTGTTCTCTGCAAATTCTTGAACAGATTATTTCATGCATTCTTTCATAAGCTAGAAAAGTAATTTAGGCTGCTAACACAGGATGTGAACTGCTAGCCTTTACGAGGTGAAAATAATTGCTTATTCCCTTCTTCTGATTTTTCCTTCTAGGCAATAAAGGTATGCATTAGATGAAAAAGGGTAAAAACACCTTCAGCATTCATAACATACTCTTGCAAGACAGACTAGAGTGGTATAGATCCTTAGTGAAGAAAACAAATTGTTTCTTCCAGCAAAGTTATACCTACATACAGTTAGGATGGAAGACCGCTTGAAAGTATATGAAACAAAATATTACAGAAGTTAGGATCCTATCTGCTAAAATGTTGTCTTTTTTTTTTCTTTCAAGAGAAGGAATTTGAGCTGAATAACAACTTTTTTTTTGGTTTTGTGTTACTTACAACCAAGCTTCTGAAATAAGAGTATGATACAAATGATAACTCCTGATTATTTCATTCTCAGTGCACTGGCTTTTCTTTTTCATAAAAATAATTTACTCTTTTGCAAAAGAGAAAAGTATCACTCCTTTCAGCAAATACGTAACCCTAACAATACATTTCCAACAGCACCAAGCCATTTATGGAATTTATCATCTCCTCCTTCACTGTGTAAAATGGCCCTGGCCATTTGACTGATTGTTTAGGAGCAAACATACAAAAAACTCCTTTGTCCTTATTTGTGAGAGTTCCCAGCAATCAATTATTCTGAATCAGGGAAAACAATAAAAAAAATGGAAATGAAAATCTATTCAAATCAACAGGCACTTGCATCCAAGAGTTTAAAAAAAAAAACCAAACCCAGAACTGGCTGAGGGACACACTCCACACTCCAGTAGTTAATTTTTGAATTTTCAACTGCTAAGGTAGTTGCACAAGGCTGAAATAAAAACTAAAAAAAGAGTAAATGCAACGAGAGAGATAAATTTTCCCTAAGAGACTAATACAAAAATTGGGCAGAGTAATTAAAAAATATATACATATTTCTTTAGGGAGAGTTAAAGGAGGGTAATGTAATTAAAACCAAACAAAATGTGATTAAAGAAACTAGATTTACTGGACATCTTGCTTTTTTATGAATTATAACAGTGCAGTCCTTACAGGTAAGAGTGATGATGATATGTTTATAGTCTTCCATAAAGCATTTAATCAGATGCTTCATGATATTTTCATCAAGAGACTTTAATGATACATGATCATTTTATACTTGCTAGAAGAGCACAAAGCACCCAGACCTCCAAACAGAGCTACAGACAGGGAATGGGTGGTGAGAGAAAGCATTTGGATTTGAGTCCTGCAAGGCAGACATTGGCCCTGTGCTGTATCAATGACCTGAAAAAAAAATGTATTAAATTGGTAATGATTAAAGTTTGCAGAAGACAAAAAAATTCAAGGAATGCAAAATAATAAACAGCGTATTTCTCAGCTGGAGAACAAGGTAAGACGGTAGGAAGGAAAAATACAATACACACCTCAATGGATCTCGGAGAAAAATGCAGATTGTATTTACAAAGCACGAGTCCGTGGGACCGGATGGGATACACCCGAGAGTGCTAAGGGAGTTGGCAGAAGTCATTGCAGGACCACTCTCCATCATCTTTGAGAGGTCCTAGAGAACAGGTGAGGTGCCCGAGGACTGGAGAAAGGCCAATGTCATCCC
>JAOTQQ010000052.1:9203034-9232098 GCA_026546715.1 Gallinago undulata | reverse complement strand
TGTCAGGAGGACAGGGCTGGTCTTTTCTCAGTGGTGCCCAGTGACAGGACAAGAGGAAATGGGCACAAACTTGAGTAACATGAGGAGGAACTTCTTTACTGCGAGAGTGGTAGAGACCAGAGAGGTGGTGGAGTCTCCTTCTCTGAAGGCATTCAAAACCCACCTGGACAAATTCCTGTGCAATGTGCTTTAGGTAGACCCGCTCTGGCGGCGGGGGCGGGGGGAGGAGGGGGTTGGACTAGATGATCTCCAGAGGCCCCTTCCAACCCCATATGATTCTATGATTATAAATATAAACACAATCTGATACTAATCATGTTCTCTTGATGCTTTCCACTGACATAACTGCCCCTGACAGGCTGCAACTTTTTCTGGTGCCTACAGTTCTTTATCAGTGCTTGAAACTTTACAACCTTTACAGGAGACCTCCAGGAATGAATTAAATATTTTAGAGAGCCTTCAGGGGTTTGATCCACATAGGATGTGGCTACATGTTTAGTAGAAGTCCAGAAGGCTGTGACTTCATGTTTATGAGAAACTTGGTGATAAGAGCCCTTTCAAGTGAGCAATCAGATAAAACATAATTTCATTCTGGGAAGCGAAGCTAGAAAAACATCAACCAGAAATATTTGTTTTTAAGCACTGAGAGTAATCAGTATTGAATAAGTTGAAGTTTGCAACATATTCCAAAAAAGGCTTCACTAGATGGATTTTCAAAAAGCTGCAGCCTTGTTCATACACAGTTTAATTAATTTGGGGGAGAGACTGAAAAATTAATGGCCTTATCAATGTCTGAATTGCAAACTGTTAGTCTGTTCTATCCATATATCTAAAAATCCTGGCTCTATACGATGCTTCTCATAATCTATGTACCAGATGCTCATAGAGATTTAAAGACCGAGATGAGTTCAGAAAGCGCTTAGATTTCTTGATACAGTGTCCCTTCATTTTATTATGCAATACACAAGGCTACCGAAGCCATCATTTTTAGTTTTCCAAAATTGTACCATTCCTAATGTTATTCAGCGTCACATTTCAGCATGAGCATGTAACCTCCAGGTTACATTTTCTCTGTCACTGCAATCATTTCTGCAGCACAAATTCTCAATGAGACAAACTGCTTTCCATAATTTTGACAGTATGTCCACATTAGACCATGACTATGTCACATTACACCAGTTCTGCGCTTGTATTATTAACACCCACCAGTGAGACCACATCATCCCCCAGATACGGGATGATGAGCAGTTTTCAGATGTGCCAGCCATCTTCATGATGGGAACATCCACTGGAGCGGCTGGATTGGCAGTATGCTTCCAGGCTCATAAAAGCATCCCAATATGAGGCTGCCGTTTCCTTCTGGAAATTGGCGGTTACTGAATTAGCCTGATCCCTAGACTGTCGTGCAGAAGTTGGTGAACCCAGCATCAGCATCAGTTCACACATACACGTTCACACAGCTGCATCCTGATGCACACACAGCAGCAGCAACGATTCCCAGCGGCATGCATAGACCAAGTGTGCCATATTTTCAAGTTTATGCCAAGGATCAGCATTTCCCGGAAAAAGTGGGTGGTATCCAACCAAAACACAATGCTTTAACATGCCAAAAAAAGTATATCTAATAAAGCAAATTTATCCCTAGTGTAGCTCCCCTGATGAGATCTTATACCAGAGATGTGTTTGGCCTGGTACTTAGAAATGAGACACTGCCTGAAACAGACTGGTATCATGCACTAATTACAGTTCCCATCACCACAGGAATGTACTTTTGTTTACATCCCTTCCATGAAGCTTACTCGGTTAAACTAGAAACTGAAGAAATAATAGCAATCTTGAATAGATATTAAATCAATTGGAAGTGAGAATATAACCTGCTACAGAAGGCAGTACATCTCCTTTAAAATAATGGGTTTACACCAAGTAATTTCACTGAAGAGCGATGTCTGCCTATCTCCAATTCATCTTAACCTCCCACTTCATACACAGAAGTATTAGCTTATAGTTTATCAGACAGATGTCATCTTTAACTTAACAGAAGTTCCATCTTTTGTCCTTGCCCTACATTACTATTTGTAAGTTCCAGATTCAGAAGCAATATGGACAGTTTTAAGTAAAGGATAAAGTGTTGTTTATAAAAATTTAACTTGAGGTTTCAAGCATCTTTGACATCTGCTTATAGAACAGCTCCTAACTCTGTGAAGAAGTTAACTAGACACAACAGTAAGCATAGGAATAGCCTGAGTGGCACTGGGGATTAGACATACTTTCTGACCTGGTACACAAAAGGAAACAGGGCTGCACTTGGACTGGACCCTACACCAGCTGGCAGGCAAACAGAAGGCAGGTCAGTCCTGGGGAAAATTCTTCACCTGCCTGTTCTGCAAGGTTAGTATGGACTCTGCTCCTCTGGACCTCAAGCTCTTCTTTCCAGAGTCTGCATGCTCTCCATTTCTAGTAGATTAAGAGAGAGATAGTCAAATCATTATCTTGTAAAGACACCCAATGCACATGCTTTAACACAAAATACTAGATTTAATCCAAATGCATTTTATGTGCAAAACAATACCATTGACTTTTTAGTACTTTATATTTACTACTAATCTTTTTTTCCTCTTATAATTATGAACATAAAAGCAAGACATAATGTCTCTGACTTTGGCTTAGACCTCTCTCCAATTCACACATTCTATACAGAATGCTTGCTTCCAATAGTCGTAACACTTCATCACATCCTCAAGCTTCTCATAGGTGTCTTTATGCTCCCATACTCACTACTTGTGATTTCATGCATTCTTCATGCATGGAAGACATACATTTAAGGACCAAATCAATTTCTGAATACAACCTATCAAAATTAATGTTCTGCAGACCAAAAACTTCCCTCTTAAAATATCACCTTTGCAAACATAAAAGTAGTCTTTCTTACCAGTTTTCCATGTCCAGGCCCACAAACTGCCCTACATATTACTCAAGAACAGAAATTAATGGTAGTTGACATAAGCTCTCCCTGTCTTCTCGCCTATGCCAGAACACAAGACCTTTGAACATCTTGAATACTCCAACTCAAGTTCTTCAAGACTCAGAGTATTCCAATAGTGAGAATTTAGAAGGTTTTGGCACACCCCAGTGCTACACCACCAAAAAGAAACTTGCACAAACAAAACATAATTTGAATCTCAGTGAGACAGAAAAAACAATACTAAGCCCAGTAAGACAGAAAAACTACTGAGCCAGATCTTCCCTTGGCTTGAGTCTACACTGTAGAAATCCTGCTCTGTTTCACTACTCAAATTTCACACAAGAACCGTCCCCCTCTGAATAATTTCTAAATTAAGAGGAAAGCATAAGAGATTAAGTCATGAGAGAGCACTGTAATAATCTATTCTGACCTCCTGCATACACCATTCAATTTTTCTAAATTAATTCCAATTACGGCTAGAAACAACCTTCAAGTCAAGATTAGTTTTTTTTAATCTCCTGCAATGGAGATGATTGTATCATTTGCTTAATCACAAAGCACTTCTAATGGCAGTTATTTCTAAAAAATGTATAGGTTCTACTAATACAAATCAATTTATCTGAATATGGTGTGTGAACATCTGTGGCACGCAGCATTCAGCAGAGCTGATGACAGCCTGCACACATCCACTCTTTCACTTGGAAACAGCCTCTAAACTACCACAGCAGACAAACTACCAGCAAGTCAAAAGTTGAAACCATCTCTCTCGGGAAGTACTGGCCCAAGTTCCGACACTCCAAGGCACAGAGAGAGCTTCTGAACTTCCCTGAAGTTAGAGATGGCTTCAGCTGTGCCTTCTGAATTTTATCAGAAGTACTGACATATAAATTCAGGTCCAAACCTTAAGGGAATAATCCAGCATCTGGTTCTGTTCCTCCATGGAAAAATGCTTTTTATTTAGAAAATACACCATTCTCTCTCAAGGAATCAAAACAACAGCCATTTGCATCTGCTCGACTCTTAATGGAATGCAATGGGAATATGCAGGCAGTTAGGCATACTCAATAAACATGGCTTCCTATCCAGAAAAGGGAAAGAGCTCAGCTGTAGACTTCTAGCTATGAACCATTACCATCTGTGAAATGATGGAATTTTTTCCTTTTCTAATACCTTATTGCAAGTTCATAACAAGACAGATGTCTGCACTCACTAGCTACTGTTAATCTAATAGTAATTGTATTTGCTGAAGTTTCAGTAAAGATGTAACCAAAGTGCTTAAAAATCTATTTTAATGATGTTTTCAAGAATAATAATACTCTGCATTACAAAAGAAAGAGGTAAAAGGTACATCTTTTACATATAAGAAAAAACTTACAGCAAAGGCAAAGAATATCTTAAAACCAAAATAAAGCTATGTTGTTCCCTACAGGGAAGCTTCAGGTGTTTGAGATTACTCACTCAATTCACTTTCAGTATTCATAGAAAAAGATGAAGGACAGTCAAAATAGTTACTCTACCATGTCAGCTTTAAATATTCCACTGACTTTCAACAATTTAGCAATAAAATTACAAATATACAGAAAACCGATCTGCTACTGTACTGAAGCTACACACACAACCAATAACAAAAATACACTACAAAATATGCAGAAATTAAATGTTTTCCATTCATAAAAGCAGAATTACTCCCATATTCCACTCTGTCCTGAAATGAGCACTCCACACGGTGACAAAAAGGAAGACAATTTATAGAGTAAGCAGAAGACAAATCTACACGTTACTCACAAATTTAGACTAACCCTAATTCTACAAACTCTTTGCAGTAGAATCATAGGTTCATACGTGGAAACATGTAAAACTACTATTAACGATTAAGTACAAGTCAGATTGAAAACAGTGATGTTAATGAAGGGTCTCATTCAGAGACTGCTGCTTGTTGGGCAGAATGAGTCCCAGTCTAATCCCAATAACAGAAAGCACTATGCTTAGCAGAATTTGCACAAAAGACCAAAAGTGATCACTAAAAATGTTTTTCCAAACAGCAGGACAGGACATCAGGAAAACAGAATATTATTGTATTCATTGCAATCTTAGGCTTTTGAGCACAGATGTTCTTGACATAAAAATGACATGCATCACAAATACAAAATGCTACAAATGCTTACTGCATGCAAATAGTCCCCAGACCACTTCATAATTTCTAAATCAAAGTAATACATACATAAGGATGGAACATGGTTTCTATTTACATAAGCTTTGACAGGAAAGGGCACATTAAATCACTAGCATGAAATTGCATTTCTAAATAATTTAAACCCTCACTTCAGCATGTCTTGCTAAAAATCCTTCATTTCAATGAAGTAGTTTGTAAACATTGAAGATGTACATTTATACAATCTACAGTCTCAGCAGAAAATAAATTTCAGGCCTATCATCATTACTGGGTTCCAGCTGCAGAACAGAATCATGTGTATACAACTGGTCGTTACAGCCATAGTGCAAAGCAGCACACGCGCCCTCCGGAATTCCTCTGTCCTCCACGTCCTCCCCAGGGAAGCTGTTCAGGTACCTGGCTATATAGGAGCCCGTTGAATGCCTGTTGACAACGTGAGGAGATGCCGAAGGCTTGTTCCGAAGAACGACCCCGGCTATGCTACTTGCATTAGAAGATTTTTGCTTGCTGGCAGCCTCCTGCCTCTCCTTGGCACGGCTGGCGATATTCCGCACCCTGCTCTGGCTTCTGGATGAGAGTTTTCTGACCAGTGCCTTTGGGCAGTCTTCATCAATCTGCCTGGAGTACAGTGTTTGACAGCTTTCCTCCTGGTCCAGGGACACTAGCTTCCTCAGCTGTTCTGTCAGAGCATCCGTAGAATGTGGTCTCATATTCTTCATTGCAGCAAGTTTCTTGTCTCTCATGCCTGATGAGATGAAGCTCTTACTAATGTATTGATACTTACTTTCAAAATTGCAGGAAATATCCTCTGATGTCAAGTCTCCAAGACTCTTGGATTTGCAAGGGCTAGTCTGCTTGATGGTTGAATGAGGTGGGAAAGCCAAAGCATTTTTGAGCACTGGTGAGTGTATGTTGAACTGGGATCTCTCAGAGGTACACACTACATCTTTCTGCTTATCTGAATAATGATGATGATATAAAAAGCCAACGTTTTCACACATTGGAAAAGGGAGTTGATTCCCTGTGGTCCTGAAGTTACCCGAGCAGTCCAAGGCAGCAGCACAGAGCTCAACAGTTGCACTGCTCCCAGAGGTTCTCCGACCACCATGCCCAGCATCCTGCTTTTGCCTCAGTTTCAAAGGGGAAGCCACCTGGCTCATGTCTTCCCTTTTGTACTCACATGCAGTTACCAGGAGATCTTGATAATCCCCTTCTACTTCCACAAGACTGCTACTTTCTGAATTCTCACCAGTGGGAGGGTCAACAAGTGTCTCCTCAAAGATGAGGCTATTGGAAGCAAAAGAACTAGCAGACTTAGGGGCTTCCCAGCTTGTTCCAGATTTTGTTCTGCATTTCCTTTTGGAATCTGCATTTAGCAAAGAGAGAGATGAAGGACAAGGAGAGCAAGGCAAGTTGTTTTCTACGCTATTTAACTTTTTCTTGCAAACCAATTCACCATGGGTCTCACATTCAGAAGCTGGTGTAAGAGTTGCCTCATGGATAATTGTGTACACAGAATACTCTGCAGTCTCAGGGCTGGAGAACATGGTAGTATCTGGAGTTGAGAATAAAGGGGATTTAACAGATTTTGTGGCAGTAAAGTTGTGCTTACAGGGACTTTTAAGATCTGCAGTAAGCACATGAGGGTGTGTAGCCATCACACTGAAGGTCTGGCTGTTAGCCCCATGGAGGCTTGATACTGCAGTAAGATTAGTTTGGTCATCTGTGACATCAAACTGTCCAATCAGAGCTGAGACAGCACTATCCATCTCGCTCTCATTTGCTAAAGAAACTTTATCTATAAGGCGAGAAATGTCACTGTCTTGCATGGTTAAAGTGGAATGCAAATCAGAAACATCATGGCAAATGGTAGAAGAAATATCTGTCAAAGAAGGAGATGCTCCAGTGCTTTTTTCAATGATGTCATATCTGTGATTTTCCATCTCTACTTTTTGAGAAAGGCAAACTCTCCCCATAAGAGTTATTTTCTCTTCCTTAGACCCCTTTGCGTCATCATCTTTTTTATTGTCTGCACAGTTTTTGGCATTTGTTTTTTCGGTGGAAATTTCAAAACCAGAGTCCTGCATTAGAGGGACAGTTACATCAGAAAGGTGATTTTCCTGATAGCCTATGAGGTGATTTGTTTCAGCTACATCACTTGCAAAACCTAAAATTTCAGGTTGCTCCTGTAGAGGTGGTACCAAAGAGTCAACTGTAGTCTCCTCCTTATCATTCTTCTTAAATTGAGATGCCAAATTTGAAGTATTCGCTGTTTTCTCAGAACATGTGAAAACAGATTCTTTCAAGCTTGTTTCCTCCTCATTTGTATTGTCATCACTGTTGGCTAAATTAAATAAGAAACATATTAGTTGCATACATTATTGTGTTCTGTTTATTAACAACTATTTCGTCCTTAGACAGACAAATGGAGAATGCAAAATTAGGCACAGTTGTGACAGAACTTAATTATGGAGTTGTGCAGGTTTAGTACAAATTATCTGTGTGATATGAATAAATGGAAAAAAATACAACTGCAGGCACTTCATTGAAACTTCCTTTGAATGTCTATTACATCAACCACGTGATGTAATATTTGTTGCAAATAATGTTAATGAGGTACCATATCGTAGCTTGCACATAGCATTACCTTCAGCTGTGTTCCTATTCAGATTTCTACTATAAAGAAGCATGGCAATAAAGACAGAACAAAACAGCTCTGTTAACAAACAGTACTTTGAAACAAGATGCATGCTTAAAAGAGCCAAATAAAAAGTATCAAGTAGATGGACTCCAGACTGTGTTGTACATGTAGTTATTGTAAAATGTTGCAATTTAAGGATTTTTAATCTTCTACAAGCATACTGCACTCATGAGCTCAAGAATTTGAATTCCATGAAAAATACAGATTAGATATTTGCTCCACCAAATCTTGTTATTTGTCTTTATATGCCAAATCCGAGCTGCATGACTCACTCTTTTGGAGCTTTTAAAAAAAGCAGGGACTATAGAAGTAAGCTTGGCATGATATATACTGTTTCTAACATTTGCTTGAAATCAGGTACCCTAGGAAGAAACAAGAGAATCCCTGATCATTCCATAACAGTGACTGAACCCATCCCCTGGTACAGTAAGAGCTATTTTCAATGAACATGGCAGTAAAGACTGATCTCCAAAATCTGAAAAGTTCCTCAAGCTTTCTAGTGCTCCCACATAAGGATGGAAGAGATGCACATCTCTTTGATTTGTAGTTTGTTTGTTTGTTTTTTTCTATAAAGAGCAGGGGAGAAAACAGACAGCACACTGTCCACTTGGCGTAATTCCAATTGAGACAGTAGAGATGTTCAGCTGTAGTATTTTAGCAAGAAAGATCTGTTGGACAGTCAGTCTTTTCCATTCTTCACAGCATCCTGCAGTAATGAACACTTCATCTGACTTCACCCCTGAGGGTGAAGTCACCTCCCAGTCTGAAATATTTGTGCTGAACTTACTTTCTGAGAACACCCAAGCCCATGCCTGTATGTGCACGAGGCTGTGTTGTACCTCTTATCATGTTTCAAGGCTTCCACAAAAAAAGGAGCCCAAGGTACTTTTCTCTATGTCCACTACTAAGCATAGAAGTGATAAGGTCCCTTGGTGACAGAAGAGGATTCCATCTGGAATTTCATCTTCTCTGCGTCATTTCTTTCTAAGGTGGCCAGTCCTGCTCTGTAGGTGTTACAGAGAAAGGCCTACAGAAACTTCAATGGACGGGATGTACTACTTTCATATTTAGAAGGGGCAGCATTCATTCCCCACAACTTTTTAAGTCATCTCACCAGGTCTTGTGCTTTCTGTAAATGTTATTTTGCTATATATGAATAACTGTGACATCCAAAAAGTGTGGCAGGTTCTTCTAAAATACCTTTGTGTCTTTGTCTGTAGCATCCTTAGAAAGAACCACCTATGAAATAATTACATCTGCCACAAAGAATGGCTGAGCTGTATCATCTCCACAGGCTTACCTAGAGGATGTTTCAATTTAAAATACAGCATTTCAGAGTTACTTCCTTTACTAGGAATATCCTTTTTCCTGTCTACAGTTTCTTCTCAGTGTGGTAGAAAAAGAATTTGTTTGATTTTGCTTGCTCTTTCTCCTAAGTAACTTCTTTTACAAGATCGTGTCCGGATTATCTGTTCCTTCAAAGCCTCTAAATAAGGGCAAGTAGAACAAAGGTGGCTTTCCAACACGTTCTCATCCGTGCCTGGTGATTCTCCAATTTTAGGGTGGCTCCTATAGCTGGTGGAAGCTGCTGCTCTGCAGCTGAGAATATCCAGAGCAGAGCACCACTGCCATCACCCCCCCAGCCAAAAGAGGTTCTCTGTGTGCTCTCTGCATCTTACCAAAGATGACAGATAGTGGTTCTGGCCAGCTAAGGAAGAGCCCTCCGTGACTAACTGCAGAAATGCCACACTGTCAGAACTCACCAGAAACTGAGGATCTGGCTGGCCCTGCAGCCTCATGAGGACAGCCTGTATAAGTGCTCACGCTCTTCCCAAACAAAGAAAAACTAGCCCCAAAAAGCAGCATAAATGCCCTAGATTAGGGCCAAACTCAGGGTGGAGACAGCAAATCTAATGAATTACAGCCATTGTATTCCAAGCTTCCTAGACTTACTTAGATATTCAAGTAAATCAAATATTAGGCAGGTCAAACACACTAACTTCATTGTTGTCATGGGAATAATTGGATTTCAAAACCAGGACTATTATTGCCAAAGTCACTTAGAAAAAAAGCTATTTTAAGAATTAAATTGTATTGTGTATCAACAAAATAAGAACAAGGTTTTATCCTAACACACACTTTGCATATAACATAAGCTACTTAATTTGATCAATTTAGGAGGAGAATATCAAGACTGATAGTCATAAAGTTTGAGGTATGTTTACCCCTTTTACATCTATTTGAGTCTGCATTAGTCTTTACACACGCTATTTCCAAAAGCATATGCTGCATGCTGTTCTTCCTCCTTGCAAATGGAAAAAGAAAGCCCACCATACCAGCAGCTCTGTTCTATACGTAAAGGGACAGTAGCAAACCAGAAACTGAAGCAGCACAAGTGAAGGCTGGTTCTTAAATTATGAAAAGAAATTTCACAAATGTCCTTTTAACAGCACTTCCAGAAATTATTGTAAGTAATTTGCCTAGTTTGCAGAGTAGACTGCTTTCCAGGGTGTCATTTATCAAGGATTAAGGAGCTGTTAAAATGCTACAATCTTAAGCATGTGTAATTTTGCCCAGTAACTCTTATTTCAGACAAAGGAATCTACTTGCAGAGACTGCAGAACTAAGCCTTTTAATAGACTATTTCAAGTTCCTTCATCAAAAGTAATTTTGGAAGCATCTTACCGGATGCATTTTCTTTTCCTTTGGCATCTTGGGTAGTTTCATCTTCTGGGCATGGCAGTCCTACAAGAAGATATTTGTCCACGGGCATAGAAGCAGGACGTGCTTGCAAACTCCGGCTTGTACGCCTTACAACTCCTCCTTTGTCTTTCAAGTCTACTGGTTCAGATGCACTGTCTTTAATTTCAGTAGCTTCCAGAAAGCCCATTTTACTTTTCTTTCTACCTTTTGCTGGTGCACTGGCTGTGCGCCGGAGAATTCGATCACCAATAGATCGTTTCCGTACATAGTGCCCACTGGTTTCAGCAGAATTGTGCTTAGGGTTCTTGTTAAACAACCCTCTGAGTCCTATCAGCTGCTTATTCTGAAAGGATAAGAATAACCACAGTTTCGAGTGAGTTCATATTATTATATAATGAGCACAATGAAAAGGGCTGCTTTCAGAGAATTTATGAATGATGAAGAACAAAGTTAAAAATGCAGCAAAGCAAAAATTCACACCAAGCAATTCATATCTACTCTGACCAAGGAACTATCAGCATAGATCTCCATGAATTCATGCATGTCTGTATTTCTCCTCATTAGGATGGCAGCCTGCCACAATTACAAGAGAGGTTTGCTCAAAATCTCCTAATCAGAGATGACAAGACTGTAAGAAATGTACTGCAGTGACAGGCTACACATTAACTTGGAGTTTTATGCATGGGCTTCACCAAAGCAATATTCAAATGTTTCAGAGTCTGAATGAGGAATGATGTAAGTTTGGTAGCTGCAGTTCATGCGATTAGGAACCATTTGAAAAATCTGTGCCCAGCAAGTGCAAAGTGCATGCTAATGAAGTCTACCTTTGTGGCTCCTAGAAAGTGCAATATTGTGTAACTGGGATTGAGGATTAAAGGGCTCCACTGAAAGGCAAAAAAATGCAAATACATTTGGCTAATGTTTTCAAGACTGTGACACAAGCAAATAAGATAATAGTACATCAGCTGTAAATATAACCCCTCTACAGCAAATAATTTAAAACTATTTATTAGTCTAATGTCAGTCTCTCTCAGAGACTTGGCCAGATATCCTCACTTAAAAGAATGCAAATGTGCATTCAGCCTTTGTTTCTACATTAGAAACAATAATACAGCCCATCATTAAGGCAAGCATTAGATGAATAGACTAAGTGATACAGAGATAAAATCTCAATGGGTCTTTTCCCCTCCCTTCTTTTGACTTTCCTATGAAACTACTCTACTATTTTTCTTGAGTATATTTCTTCTTTGAAGAGCACATGAGCCAAGAGCATTAGCCAAATAGGCTCGTCGATCACAACCCCCAAATTTCACACAGGTACCCAGATGTGTACAGATCTAGGTATACATTGCAGATGCATTCCAAGCTGGTTACTCCTGCTTTTCTTTTTACACTGATTTAGGAGTAACGAAGTCTACCTTGAATGCTAAAAGCGTCTCTTTGTGCACCAAACATGCACAGGTCTGGTACGGTCAGTGCCGTTCCCTCCACCACCTTGCTGCTGTCCTCCCTGGCAGGAGAAATGGTTGCTGAGGCAAGAGAAGATGAGAGCATTAAAACACCAGGCCCATGCTGAAACAAGGATGCCAAGAGCGAGACAGACATCTAAGTGGTTGGCAGAGCCATCATCTGACCTTTTGGTGAACTAATGGGATCAGTGAGGACAAAGATACTGGAGTTAAGTGAGGATCTGGACTTCCCACATCTCAGCCCCTAGGCCTTGCCTATGTTATTTTCTGTCTCTGTTCCACTGAGCTTTCCTTGGGTGCTCACAGAACTGTGAGCTTACATATTTGACATGACGTTCTCTGCAGCCACTCTCAAAAAGGAGAAAGACTGAGGGCTAACTGTGCTTTTCAACCTATACCCTCCATAAAAGGTGGGGGGGAGGGGGAGGGGGAAGTTGTTTGTGGGTTTTACATGTTTTTCCTTTTTATTTTTTAAAAATCACTACAAAGAACTATTTTATTTTAGCATGCTGTTGAATAAGGCCTTTATTTCTTTGTGCTAGCTATCTGCAATGGCCTCCTGTAAACTGCTCTTGAAGACAGCTGAAGCAGAAATGCATAGAGAAAGCACTATACTTTAATTTTTAAAATGTTTTAAAATTAGTTATCTTGAGAAAAGCAAAACATATGCACTACAACCTAAAAGATTTAAAGCTTAAATTAGCTGCTAAAAATAGCTTAGCAGATACCGTGTTCTGGTGCAGTTACAGTTCTCAACATTTACTTCTAAAATAAAATTAAACACACTGAAGAAATGTACTTCGTGTATCTAGACATAATAATTATTAGGTGCTAACAGTAAGAACCTAAGTGCATGCACGCTAAGACTGGAGTAACAGTACGTTACTCTTTTCCTGCTGATCACCTGCAAGGAACCCCCTCCCACACACCATGAGCTACATCTCTCTGCTTCCTGAGCACTCCAATGGGAGCGTGTCTGGGCTGTTATTGGGGTGTCTCAGCTGGAGAGAGCCAAGTGTTTTACTGACATGGGTATGCTGTGAGCAGGTGCCCTGGCTCAGTGCTCCTCAGAGAAAACACTCAGAATAAGGAATTGTGGTTTGCTCCTTGAGCATTCTAATTCCTAAGGAGTGTATGTAGGTCCCTATACCTGTACAAATGTAAATGAAAACATCAAGCTGAGGGCAACAGAGATTCAGACATTGTGCTTTTTCATTGCTGTATGATCTGAATATTTGTTTAAACTATTACTGACTAGTGCCAGAGAGAGCTAGGTATTGCCTAGCAATGTACAAAATGCCACAAACTTAAACTGAAAGAATCATTTAAGAAGTCACAAATCCTATGAGGTTCTGTGGTATATTTAAATCCATTTCAATCAGAAAAATTAAAACAACAACAAAGTCATAAAAGATGTAAAATTCCAGATATCCTACCTTTCCATAGATCTCATTAATGGTTATATGAACAAATATGGATGCTTCAGTCAGTCCTTCTAAATATACATGACGATAACCTAGTAAAACAAAAATATCGCACCATAAATAATCAACAATTTCCATCTTATGCACAAATGGCAATGACTGCCTATAAAAGTGAAATATATATGGTAAACCACCTTATGCCTTTAGTAAAACTTCTTATGTTATCACAGGTTTTCCAAGCCCCCCAGTACAAATTGCCTCCTAGTAACAAATAAGACACCAGCAGTAATTTCTAAAGACACAGACACCCAAACTACTTCAAAAGCAATGGTAAGTATACCACCCTAAGATACCAGCAGAATTGTCCAAGCACATACATGAAGTCTCAGAGACATAAGCGTATACTTCATGCTCATAACCTCAGCTTAAACTATATGTTCAAAGGTGTCTGTGCTCCAGCTAGATTTCTACGTCAAGGGAAAACAAGTGGGACTAACCGGGCACAAGACTGCTGAAAGGCAGGGTTCTTTGTCCAACAAAGTCTCTCCCAATAGGATCGTGGTCCCAAACAAGAAATCGCACCAAAGCTATTTCAGGCATGTGGATGGTAAAAGTGAGCGTTTCCTCCCAAACAGGATTAAACCCTGTAATACAAAGAAATTTTTGGAAACAAGCCCATAGCGAGCACTAGGCTCAATTTTCATGAGACAAAGTAAGAGGCATAAGAAACAAGCAGACTAAATAAACAAATGAATACTCATTGCTCATCTAGATCTAGGCGCTCTCAATCTCCTTTATACAAGTAATTAGAAGTGAAAGATCTGTCTTTTGGATTGGTTTTACAAACACAATGGTTCTTGCTAGGTAGCTGGCAGGGATACCAAGGCAAGTTGTTGTTTTGCAGAACTATAGTAGGCTAAAGATAGACCAAAACCACCAGGAACTAGCTTTTCTCCCCATGGTTTTGTAACTGCCTCTGAGCACTGATGAGTACCTCTCCTGCTCCAACAGCCTATCCCACTCTGTTATTCATCTCCTCCCCGTAAAGAACGTGATTTGCTTTCATTGCATTTGAAGTTATACAAGTATTTTGTATATATTAATATCTATATGTATTTGGAACCTCTGCATAAAGGATATTTAAGAACAAGCCAAGAGAATGATATTGTGGTGAACAGTCCTTCACCCCTAGCTTGTCTGTCCCACACACACCAGAAATTCTGTCTACAATGCAGAATTAATTTGTTAAAACACAATCATTTGATTTCATCAGGTAAGAAGCTTTGCAATTTCAAAGTAATAACAGATACCAAATAATTTATAATTACTTAAAATTTTATTCTATAATAAGGAAATCAGCTGGATTGTCTTACCATTGTCGTCAACCACCCTGGTCTGATCTTTACAGCAGTCAACAGGTAACCCAATAATTTCCACCTCAACAAAGGGATCTATTATCTATTTTTTAAAAACAAAGTATTTGAAAAGCAAGCCAGTAACAAAAGTACCAGTCAATTTAAAAAAAAAAAACATGCAGAGAGTTAATCTAAATTCATTTGATAATTCAAACCCCTTTGATTCATATGAATTTTCAAGCAGCATGAGAAATGGCTTCATGAAGTATAGGCTGATGTACAGTTTGTAGTCTTAAGAGCTATGGCCAGCTATGAACAATTGTCCAAAAAGTGAAGTCACCCTCAAAACACAAAACAAAGCAGTTCCTGAATATCATGTGTAGGGCATAGACTCTGTAGGAAAATGTAGAATTTAGTGACCAAAAGATTGACAAGAGCTGAAGTTTATCAGTATATTTAAAGAAGAATGAAATTTCTTTGAGTCACACACTGCCGTGTCACTCCATTTGTTGGTATCAGAGTATCTTACCTCTCCTCTGTCTCCTAACATTGAATCAGGAGGCTTAGGTAGCTGCTGTCCACTAATGATTTTCAGAATAAACTGCTTTTTAGGACTGGCAGGGAGTGGATCAGCAGAGTAGGGGTTGAATGTGCCTAAAAGATGGGAAGGAATATGAGGTGTTTAGGAAAAGATACATAGAATAAATATCACCCCCCCAAAGATGCATACATATAGGCAAGATTCAGTTATAGGCAAGTAACTTAGACAGTATGGAGCAGCTGTTAATTTTAAAATTTTATTCCACTTCCTTAGAACCTTTACTGAGCTGAGCAGTCCTTGTTTACGTGATTACAAGAAAGGACCCCATTAATAAGTAGGGCTTTGCAAGATTACTAAGACTCCCTTGAAAAAAAACCCCACATCTTTCTTCTGTAAAGTAGTAGCTTCAAAAATCTCCAATAGTTTTAACCCAGATCAGCAATCTGATCATGTTTCTTGCACAGCTGCTCAGATATTGAGAAGCAGCAACTAGTAAGCTGCTTTCTGCAACAGCCAGTGCCTGCTTTAAATACCCAAACTCCCTCTACCATTTCTCAAGTACATTTCAATTCAACGCCACTGCTTTTAATAGGCACATTATGAAAATAACTTAAGAGATATAAAGGCACAATCAGATCCCAAGACCTCAAAATACGGAAGGGCTGTCATTGCACAACACTGAAAACCACTGGCTCCTGTTCTAGCAGCATTCTGAGGATTCAAACAATTCTTTTTAAAGAGCACAAAAATTCCACTGACTTGCTTGAGAGCTGGACCAAGTCCTGGTTATTCGGTCCTGGGCACCACTGCATACCCTGTTCTTGCTTGCAGTTGGCTAACCTAGGATGCCCATTTCTTTTTTTAAACACATATTAAGATGAAGCCCTTAAAATACATCTAAAATAACAGCAAGAGATCCTATGCTGGTACTTACACAGTCTGAGAGTTAGACACCATTTTTTGAGGATAATATATATATGAATTCTGAAGTAAAATAAGCTTATGAATTTATGAAAATATAGATGATTCTACATATGTTCTTAGTTTTCTTTCCTGCGTCTTGGCAAATTCACCATGAAGACATTTTCTGAAAAGCTTGACATTTATTACTGTAAATGTATAGTGAGACATTACCTTTGCACATCTGCTGAGGTTTGAGGACATAGCCACAGTTGCCATTTACCCTAAATTTTGCATTATTTAATTGCATCACGCGTCCATCAGATTGGTAGTTTAGTGCCACTGTTGAAAGAGAAGACTCAGGTGTAAGATATTTACTTATTACGTATTCAAGAAGTGGAAAGCAAGTTATTCATGCAACACCTACCCAACTGGCAACCAACATTCCAGTAAGGTAAAGGATTGAAATTGCTGGAGTCAATCCGATAGGCTGATGGATAGACTCTTGTAAGCTGTTTCTGGTTGTAAAGCATAAACTGTTCAGCCTTCTGCTGCACTGCTTGGTGGGCTCTTGTTTCACTGAATGACAGCACATTCCCTGTTGATCCTGTGTGTATTGTTAAACCAACAAACAAGTTACAAAGCAATCCCAGGAGACGGGGCACAGGGCTGAACTCAGACCTCAGTTGCACTGGTATTAATCAAGGGGAACATTAGATTTAGTTCAAAGTTACACTGATAGGTTGTCTTGTCACATGCAAATCCTCTTCCAGGGGAGGGTCTTTTCTTCTAGCCTCAAGTTTCCAGAGTTACAAGGAAAGCCAAGTAAGAACTCACACTAATTGTTAGGGCATTTTTTTCTGCAGAATCCCAGACATGATTGCTATGAAGAATTTACAGAGAAATCTAACAGCAGCATGATCAAAACTATCTTAGTGAAGAGCTTATAGCTGGGAGAAAAATGGGCCCAGGAGGGCTGTGATTTTGCTTTTGACTTTGTAACATGCTAATAGCTGCACTCAACCCCTTTCTCTCTCACAGGTTTCTGCAAACTCATCCTTTCTCTAAATAATCCAAGCAATCTTTTTGAACTCATGAGTTTTCTTTGAGTATTTGATCCCCTTAGGCAGACCCCCTTTGATCATCTCTGCCTTCTGTAAAAGTCTAACCAGAAGAGTTTCCTAGGCAAGAGTGCCCAGGCTTCAAGGGAACAGCAAGACCAACTCAACTGTACCATCTCTCCCTGCCCATCTCCTCAGCTAGGATCAGGAAAACATAAGGTCTAGATGAAAGGCAGCTGCAGTACTGTGCTCTGATAACCAGGCCTTCCTGTCTGGAGGGCCACAAGCCATCAGGCGTGTTCAGCAGTACCACCTGACTGCAGCTGGACCTGCGGAAAGAGCTGAGCTGTCTCTCAACTCAGATCAATAAGACTGAAGCTCTACAAGACTTTGTTCTTGTAGGATTTCTTGGACTGTTTCTCCACAGTGCTCTCCCATTAAATTCTATTAAATTAGGAATTAATTTTATAATAATTACAGAATTTCATACACAGCTTGTTCGTGTACATTTGGTGACCTTTGCCACAAATTCCTCTGCAACGTCCTTGATTTGTATTTTGCCTCTAACGTGTTTAGTGAAACAACTGCTCATTTTCTGAACAGAGATCACATCTATTTATCACAATTCAAACCTATCATGCTACTAAACACTACTTGGGAAAGGATATTTCCTAGAGAAGGAAAGGGTGGTGCTTTACTCTCTCCATACATCAGTAAATGGGACAGGTAACTAACTACTCTGCTTTTAAATACAAGGGAAACCTTGAGAACACAGACATGTTTCCTATCCAAAGAGAAAAGTGAAAAAGGCATATGTAAGTCTTGTGCCAGCAGCCTTACCATCATCTACTATATCCTGGGCTGCAACAGAGTTCGTGTACACCACGAGGTCAGACAGAGCTCGGCACAGCTTCACCGTTTTTCTTCGACGACCCAGCCTGCTTAGTTATATTTAATATTCAAAACAAAATGGGAATATTTTAATATTTAAAGCCTATGTCCATCCCCCTTTCTATTCTTTTCACCAATAAGGAAATAAACAACTGCGAACAGAGGACTGCATATGGCAATATCCTTAGAGAGTGCTCCAAGACTGTTCCCCTTGTCACACCACACAAACAAAATTTTTCATTTAACACATAATGGAATAGCTGCACCATGGCTCTTCTCAGCACAAACAAGGCAGACAGTTTTGAGCTGTCTGAAAACAGAATGTTTCAGTGACAACAAATGGATTCTCAATGGCACTTTTTTGATTGCTTTTTCTTTACGTTCTCAGATGTAATGAAGTTGGCTGGGCTGTGATGTACCCTTATTTAGCTTAAACAGTTTTCTTTGAGCACTATTTACAGCATGCAAAATGTAGACTGGCATTTTTCCATTAGAAGAGTATTACTGCCGCATTTCTTTTCAGTTTAAGGGTAATTGCTATTTGCAACCTATGAAAACCTACACCACCTAAACATCAGGCTATAGCAGTCACAGCAAAATATACCCCAACAGTAGTGTCATAAATGACCTGCTCTTAAGAACAGACTTTTCTGAGGCAGTGACACATACGTACTGATAGTAGTAACATGTCTCTAGCTTTAACTAAGCTGTAAAACTATGGTGATTCATAGCTTACCTGTGGAGCTGTCCTGTTTCCTTTCCAGAAGAGTTTTGTTGGCATTCTTCATCATCTGATGCACTATGATATTTGGATGCTGCCTTCACAGCTTTCTGTTGGGAAAGAATCAGGCAGAGCTGTGTCAGTTTATAGGGTAGTTCTATAAATTCACATTACAGTAATTAATGTTATGTGGGTGGGTGAGCTACAACAGGTTTACAGCACAGGACCAGTGTCCTACAAGGATGCAGAATGACCCTTGGGGGCTTGACAGCAGATAAACCCAGGTCATACGGCAAGTGTTTCCATACATGCAGAGGAGGAATGTCAACACAAAGCATCTCTACTCTGATCTCACTCCATCTGACTGCAAGGATCCAAGCCTGCCACCAAGGAGCAGGTTTATCTGTTGGTGAGCAGACAAATCCAAACCTGAATAAAATTATTTCTGCAAACTGGCCAGCCCACTGCAGGCCACTGCAGCTTCCCTCCCCTGCTCCGTCCTGACCCAAGAGGATAACTTTGTTCCACTGTCTCCAGTACACTAGCACTGGTGCTGCTGAAATTCTAGTGGATCGTATCTTATTTAACAAACAGGAGCACACAGCAGGATCTAAATGTACGGTGCATTGCTTGCACCTACCTATGCTTTCCCCCCAGTTTAGAAAATTTAACAAATTCATTTGTGAAGTTGAGAAGAGAATCCGGGAAAAAATTTCAAGCGTCATCTCTCTGCTGCCTTTTGAGCCACACATATAAGCCTTCAAGTTATTCTAAATT
Source organism: Gallinago undulata (assembly GCA_026546715.1). Lineage (NCBI taxonomy): Eukaryota > Metazoa > Chordata > Aves > Charadriiformes > Scolopacidae > Gallinago > Gallinago undulata. The sequence goes on along the minus strand of JAOTQQ010000052.1, from coordinate 9,212,420 downwards.
CTTACAGTATATCCTAAAGAAAATAACTATGATAAAAAAAAATCTCAAAACCACTTTTTTTTCTTAAGCACCTATTATTTATTACTGTTTCCAATTCCAACATTACATCTTTTGTAACACTAACTATAGCTTCAAGTGAGAGTTTCTCTAATTCCCTTCTCATCAAGAGGTAATTAACAATACAACTGAGAGCTCCTTATCCTTTTGCTCATACGTCTAATTGAGCACAGATTTCTTTTCTCCTGCTGCGCACCAATAATGCACATAATTTAGTTTGCTGTGTTTAGTGATGAAATAAAGTTGACTATATTGGAAATCATTTGCGTGGTTCAGTTTTGGAATCCAAAGGCCTGTACCAGGGATGTTCCCTGCAGTTAACTTGCAGGAATTACAAGCCTTACTGTCTTTGTCCCTCCATGGACAGTTTTTTAAGAGTTTATACATGGATATATTTGGCACAAGAGCTGGGTGAAAACATCACAAGTCAATAACCTTGGGTGAATAATTCTGTACTTTCAAAAAATACCAATGGTAACCACCCTTCACATGCATCCCTTTAGCTGGAAAGGCATAATGGGGATGTTACTGGATGTCCCTATTGCCATAGTCTACAAAACTGGCAGAGGTACCACTGACGGCACAGTGACTTGGCTGCAGACTTGCCACATGCCTCTCTCACAACAAGCCTATCCGCTGATTTAATTACTTGATATCTGCAAATTGACTCTGTGAGGAAGGAAGCTTTCAGTTGAATCAGCTCATGCAGAGGCTGCATGTTCAATAAATTGAAGCCTTGAGGCAGCAAGGGAGTGTAGGAATAGGAGAGCCGGATGATAGGAACACATTTGTCAGGATATGGGAATGGGGCACACTGTCCCTTTTAGTGGCTGTAATCTGTCCAACTATAAAATGAAACCTCACACTCATTTGAATTTTATTAGCTCTTGCTTGGTTCAGTAGAGTTGCCACAGTGAAGACCCAGCAAAGCAGACAATTTGACCAAGCAGCTACACAAACACATGAATACTACATGAAAAACCACGAAGAGATCAGAAATAAACCACATTTTTACAAAGCAGAAGCCCAGAGCCAGTACTCAGCCACAGCAGTCCCTTAAAGCAACTGGAAAGACAGTAACAGCATGTCTGCATGGCATTGCTCAGGGTATGAAAGAGGGTAGAACTGGACCTTGAATCAAACAAACTTTGTCAGCTGTATGGACAGAGGTCTGGAAAACAAGTACGCCAAGACATTTATCTACACCGCTCTTCTGCTGCTGCAAGTTTGATCAGGAAAAACAGCACTTCCGCATCACCAGTAAAGATGATTGTTTCGGTCAGGCAAGATATTTTGAGTTTGTGTGATCATTTTTAAAGGGTTCTCCACCCTGCTAGCTGCTATATTCTTCTGACCAGCAATAAATATACCAAGTGTAATCGCATACAGTCTTTCCTTGCTGCTCCCATATATACCACGCTTGTCTCAAGCAATAAAACATACCTGCTGTCTCTAGAATGCTATCAGACCAAAGACAGCAAACTAAGTCTCTCATTTTACTTACTTTGTGTTTACCGAAGTTGCCCATTAACGATCGACCATGAGACTTTTTCCCACCTTCTTTTGTATCCAGGTTCTGTTTAGAGAGAAAGCAATAAAAGTGTAACTAGATACCTTCAGAAGTATCTTTAAGAAGTCTGCTACAGTCTCTAAAAGACACAGTTTTAACCCAATAATATAAGGTTTTGTATGTCACCATGATTCACTATTAGAAAAGCAGAGATGAGAAAAAAAAGTCTAAAACCAAGTTAAATGTCAAAACACAACATACTGATCTGTCAACACAAATTGAAATCCAAAATCTCACTACAGGACTTTTCTAATTTCTTGATATGCTTGATAGCTTAGCAATCCTCTAATAGTAAGGAAAAGTACTAAAATTAAAACTCAAGATGACAACCAATCGTAAAAAAAACAAAACAAAACAAAACAAACCAGTCTAGCGAAACCAGGCAAGCAACAACAAAACATTTGAAAATGTTCTTGTTTCACAAAGGAAAAGGGGGGGGAAATATTTCCTAACAGATAAAGGCGGACTTTTTATAGACAGCCTGAAGTCCAAGTTTCACATTTAAAGCCATACCCCTAGACATCTGTTCAATAATTTCTGGCAGTATCTGTTTTTTTCTGTCAGAAAAGCACATCCCTTCATCTTCTAAAGAGCAAAACAAAAAGGTGCTGAAGAATATTCCTTCAGAAAGTCCTACAAACTCCAGTTATTCCCTGATCAGTGTTGAGTTGGATTTAACTTCTGGCTATCATAACAGTAATGGCACCAGATGGTTTCTTCAGGTCCAAGAAGAAAGTCAATAATCTCTGTATCTATGTTCAAAGATTTGTTCCTAGCTCACGCTGAAAGTCTCTGTAATACACAGAAGGAAACCTTAGCAGATAAAGTACTTGTCTCAAGTAAGAGTGAAAGTTGACAGTTTCAACAGCAAATCCGAACTAGTATCAGGCCTGTCAGTATCATACAAATACATAAACTTGTACTGTGATTGTTTGGTGGTTTTTGATTGGGTTTTTTTTTTTTTTGAAAAAAAACAAGTCTTTGGGAAAATGAAAATCACATCAGTGACTAAGTAAAGGAAAATGAGATTTGATCAGCAAAAGTGTAGAAATATTTCCCAACATATCCCCTTCTGGTACATCAGTTATATAGTAACTACTAGAAAAGAGCTTTACAGCACCACCAAACAAAGCTGGTTAATGAGTTACAGAATTACCGAATCATCACAACATTTAACCAATGAGTTTTCTCCTAGCTATGTCAACAGTTGATAAAGATTAATCTTCCAGTTGTTTTAACTTATTATTACTAACTGTTCAGCTCTGTATTACTTTAAGACCTTTGAAAACAACATTCATGCAATCAGTCTTCATACGGGACTGTTGCAGCAAGGGAAGAGATCTCTAAGTGTCCCTTAATAATTTAAAATAGGTCAATTAGAAAAAAAAAATCTATCACTATATTATAACCTGACAGATGTTTGAATAATGCAGTTGCAGTACTGAAGTAGTTTTAGTATTCTGGTCCTGTCAAAGACATGTAATGGGTAATCTCAGGCATCATATCCAACACAAACCCTTAGGAAAATTTGCATGCTTGAAACAAAACTTCCTGCCCCCTCAAATGCTAGCTAGGGGCCAATCATTTTTCCTGAGAACATACCCAGTGTATTAACTCTAACTCAAGATAATATTGAAATGGCTCATATCTGATTGCATTTACTAACACAGGGAGTTTGCTCTCTGAAATCCCACTTTTCCGACCTCCTGAAGGCCAAAGGGAATAGGCAAGCTGACTCCCTTCTCATGCTGCAAAGCCACAGTCTAAAAATAATCCTTATCTGTCGGGTCAGATGGCTTCGTCCTGTGCATTCTTACAGCCTCTTCCCACCACAACACAGCTTCAACCAGGGGTCTCAGGCATCAGCACAAACCTCGTATGTTTTCTGTAGCCAAGCCTGGCTTCAGGGAAAAGTCTCATAGCTCCGGCCTCAGAGATTGACAAGAACTACATAAACCCTACAGAGCGGGAAGACATGCAGAAGGCAGGGCTACACATACTTGACCTTTTAGACTACGCTGGTTACAGAGTAGGCACATCCCACACAGAACAATTAGCTCTGTATTTAATATAACTGGGGTTTGCATCCTGTTGAGGTGCAAGTATGGTAACTGTGAAATCAAGGTACTAATTGCATATTGATTTACTCAAAATTCCAATACATTTAGCTGTTTTACATAAATAGTTTGATGTAAAAAGGAAAAAAAAAAACACTGTACCATTCTTAATATAAAACAGTCTGGGCATGAAAAACTAGAAATCTTGCTTAGGGCAGTAAAACCACAATCCTGTGTTTTAGTGCTATATAAAACAGCCATCAACATTGCAGGCAGAAATGCCTGCAATATTGGTACTTACTGACTAAGTCACCTACAGGTCTTACAAGGAATAAACCAGATCAGAACATATTGAAACATTTGACCATTCAAATTCTCTCATTAGATATCTTCCTGAAATAGTTCCAAGTTTTTATTTTGGCTAAAGCAAACTCTCAGAAGTTGTTCATAATTTTTCAGATAAAGCAGATAAACGTGCAATATGCATTGCATTGTCTATATACAACAGAGCATGCAAAGGGGAAAACCGTACATACCTGTTTCAGGTTAACATTTAAGCCTTCATGAGTTGCCTTTAGCAGGGCTCTCACAGTGAAGCTGTCAGGGTCTTCTTTGTCCCTGATTTGGGATTCTTTTATCAGAGATTCCAGTTTTGTTCTTATAAAAGATTCCACCTGATGCTCGGTTGCACCATTACTCTGAAAGACATTAAGAAATCCAGTTGAAGTATTATGTCCATCACTTCTGGGACAGCCTAAGGGAGCATTACACATGCTTCTTCAGGCCACACAGTGCTCCCAACATTTCCTCTCTCTGTGGAAGAAATGCTTCTTGCATAATCCTAGCAAAAGCAGGCAGGTGGCTTTTACTGCCATTTCCATGTTCGTTTTTCCTCTTTAGTCCTCCTGACACATAATTTACCCTACCTCACCAAAGCACAGTCCACCATGCAGATCACTGCAGAACCTGGCCCTAGTGTTATTTCTTTGATTCAGAACTGTCACAAGTCTGACCACCTCTTTCAGATGATGGAATGAATCCTCAAGCTAACACACACGCTTCCTCCAAAATATCAGACAACCTAAGCATCATTAGATTCCTGCTCCAAATAGTAAGAAAGAGGAAGCAATTACTGTTAATCATATGGACTACACACACACAAACCAGTCCCATACATAATGTGCTTAAAATAAAAACAGGTCCTACAGAACAGCATGCACCTGGCATCCCTCTGTCCAAGGGGTATGAGGCCTCTCCTGAGACACGACAGGAAAGCAACTGTTCTGTCCTAACAGGACTGAAAATAAAAATGTTTCACATCTCAAATTCTTTTCATTTGTATGTTTCCTTTAATAATTTTCATATAGCAATTGTGTAGCCATTCCATCATGCCATTTCTTTGAGGACTATACATCTGTATCTGAAAAAAGTCTAGCATGCTTAAAGTGCTGGCATCAATGTGTTCAGTCTAGCATACCAAAGTAGTTAAATCTGTCATTTATATGATTTGAATGAAAAAGTATGCATTTCTGAACAATGTAACTCCATACTTAACTGTAGAATTATACAACTTCTATATCTTAAGGACCTGAAATCAGAATTGAAAACTCTGATCTGCTAACAACTTTAAAGTAGGATTATGGAATAAGCATGTAAGAAATGTGGAGATGTACATAGGAGTTATGGGAACTGTGCATATGTGCATACATAGCAGGGCTTTAATTTGCAGTCATCTTCGATTTCATCGGCGCTATCCTCATCTGAAACTTCTCCTTCCTCAGCATCTTCTCCAAGACTGCGTGGCAACTTTTTACCCTAAAATGAGGAAAAAATATTCACAATTAATGCACATATGGTCAGTGTTATTTATTGCAAAGACCAAAATAGCCCATTCCTCAACTATTCCATAATTAAATTGTCACCATAGTTTAGAATTCATTTTCAGAGGGTCTCATGCAAACTGGTTCAAGGACCCAGATTATCACATGTGATAATTTAAGTATTTCTGGAAGAGTTTGTTACCAAAAGATCTTTTCAAGCTCTTTCAAAAAAAGCATACCATCTCTCATCTCTGGAGCAAGCCAGCAAGTGTCCAAAAGATTTTCTTGAATTGATTCTCAGATACTTCAGGATTACCCCAAACAAGCAGACCATTTTATGCTTAAAATAGAACTCTAAAAATCAGAAGCTGAGGTTTTGTTATAGGCTATGGAAAATGCAGACAAAAGAACTCACTGCAGGCAGCCAGCAGTATGAAGGGAGCAAAGCCTATTTTAATATTGCAACACTCATGCAAGTATAGTCAGCAATCCAAAATTAGTTGCTAATCCAGTACTGTGAATATCATATACCTACATTAGAAATGAAATACTTTAATTCCATGTCTAGTTCCAACATCTCATTAGAGTGGTGAGCATCTAACTGAGGTTATTGGCTACTTCTGGAAGAAAAAAAAAGGGGGGGGGCGGGGCTCCAACAGATAAATTATCCTTCTTAGACCATTCATCTTTAATTCTCTTGTATGATCTCTCATAGCAAAGCCCAATCATAGAACCTTATAAATGTTGGCTATGGGACCTATGAAGGTCTCTGGCCCAATCTCACACTAAAGCGAGATTCTGAATTGTCACCAACTCTAGATGAGCTTTGCTAAGCCAAGCCTTGCAAATTTTCAAGACTTTAGAGTCCCCCAGCTTTCTGGACAGCCTCTTTCCATGCTATACTTCCACAGCTGAAAGTTTTTCCTGTCATCCAATCTGCACTTCCCAAGCTGTAACTTGTGCCTCTTGCTTTACCATCTGCTACTTAATAAATCCCCTATTAAACTTCTGTGTTATTACTTCTGTCTTCCTCACTGATTGCAGAAATGTTCGCAGTCTACCTGTTTCAATGACAGAGATAGATAAGAATTACATTCAGATTACTGCAGAAACAAGGAGGACTGATTTACAGACTGCATTTTGAAATTAATAATGCTGTTCTGCTAATGAGTCGGTCAAGTCCACTTCACAGTTGCACCTTTATACTGCTTTAAATCCATCAGTACCATTAGAATTACTCTTTATATACACTAACAAGATAAAAATTATGCCAATTACTTGAAATTGTTTAGCTAATGAATATTGCCTTTCAAATAAAAATGTATAAAACAGAGCAAAAATAATAGCAAAAACATGAGAAAATAGTTTACTTCTGCACAAGACTCTGATTCCTAAATGTGATTTTGGCTTTTGCAACTGGGCTGCTTAAATTAAGCAGGAGATGGGAGATAGGGCTTTGTGGAAAGATACTGTGATGCTGAAAATAGTATTCCTCATTCTAAAAATGTCAGCTTGCCTCCACACCATTTTTTAACTACTCACAGGATTTCAGCACTGCTAGCTGAGGAATCAAAGTAAGTTAAAAACCCAAATGTGCCAAGAAGACCAGCTCAAAAATTCATGTAAGAACAGCACAGCACCAAATCGCTTGCCTTTTCCTGCATTGACACAATATTTCAAGCCAGGTTTGCTGGGTTTTGTCACATGATTTATGTTACATACTATTTTGTTTGACTCCCTAAAATACCACCACTACATGCTTGCATAGTTCATTAACTAGCAGTTACACAAGAAAACTGATTCAGTGAAATTCAAAAATCACAGTTGAGCACTCAAAGGCTTTCTAATTCAGTGTCAGTTCTGTACTATGCATTGAAATATGTTCAAACTAACATTAAACCAAAATTGTGAATCCTTGTAGCCAGCTTGATACAGAGGACAGAAGGGGGTGGAAATAGTATCTCAAGAGCTCACAGCAAAGTAATTGCCCCCATGTGTCAAAGTAAATTAGACAATCTATAAGCCACAGCTCTATTAATCATTCTCTCAAAGGTCTGCCTTGCATCTTTCTTATTACAGCCATCTTGGTCTTTGAAATCCCTTTCAGAGCAAATCTGTTTATACTGAGAGGCTCAAGCAATTAATCTTGCATACAACAGTAACTTCAGTGCTCCAGGGCCTCCTCCCTCACTGCTCCTTATAGCCACCTTCTGAAGTGCTCTTCTTTCATAAACATAGCTGATGAACCGTGAAAATAGTTTCATTTCATGAACTACTGCTCATAGCAGGGTGAGGAGGAAATGCAAGAAAATGCACGAAATTTTCAGACACTTTTATATTGTTCCAAAATACCTTGTCCAAGGATGGACTGTGGGTTAACATTTAGATACTATAGGGATACAGATTATATAGAACAATATCCACTAGTTACAAAACAGAGAAATTAAAAAAAAAAAAAAGATAAAATATCAGGTTCGGGTAACTGTATCACAGTTCATTCTATTCATAATGATGCATTTTATATCATTCTTCTGGTCTCCTGACTCAGTGCTAAGGTTTAAAAAGAAACACCTCTGACTAAGATTCGCAGATAAGATGCTTAAGAAGCAGAAAGAATTCTCTTTTCACTGCTGTTGATATCACCTCCCTGTTGAAACACTTACAGAAGTACCCTGGGACACTCTCCAAGTCCAAGGTAAACCCTGTTTCAACATCTTTGAGAAGCTCAGAATGTTAACTTTCTGTGCTATTCCACATGATACTGCTGAACTGGTTCTCCAAAGCCAAAGAAAATCTATGATGAATATCACATGCTGACTTTTGTTGCATTTTGAATACACCACTAGTAGCAAGTTACCTTCACTAGGATTTTCCCTTTCAAATTCTGAGGGCTAGGAAGCTGTTTGGGATCTCCAGCAATTACAGATGACAAGTCCAGTTTGTCACCAAATATCTCTTTCAAGTACTGAGCAATCTTCTTTTGCTGTTGAATACTGCAGTGGTTTTCAATAGACAGTATCACTGGAAACCTAAAAACAAAACCCCCAGATATTGTCATAACTGTGTTTTAAGAGACAAGACTTGCACAGCTTACCATAAAACTGGTTTAAGCAATTTGCTTTGCATTGTCAGTAGTCTGGAAGCAAACTCACTTTGGGAGAAAGGACTTTGCACATGACCTCCCAATTCCCTGCTCTGTCAGAATCCCTCGGATCGTGCCTGTAGGTGTTTCCGCCTTCTCCCTCCCACCCTACCCACTAGTGCACAGGGTGACAAAGTTTGAAACTAATGACCACCAAACATAAGGCACAGAGAAACTTGCAATAAAGCTCAGAACAACACAATTCCTTTCTATTCTATAGAACTGAGCAGAAGGTATGTTATTCCTTTGTGAGATGTGTACAAGGTCTTCATAAGCTGCAAGTGATCAGCAAGCTGCTCCTGGAGAAAATCGTTTTGAAGTCAACAGATTCAAAGGAATTGGTAGCTCTTCTCCATTCATCTTCCAAAGACTGGTAGCTGTGTTAACTATTTGCTTTTGCCTTAATAAGTGCAGCTACAGGGACTAAGACCAAACCTCTGATGACACCCAGACTCTGGAGAAGGAGAAACATTTGGCAATACTTTCCAGAATACTCTCCCAGGCTCCAAGAATTTGCAGTTTAAGTTTCCTGAGCTAAAAACATTGCTTCTTTATATAACAGTCCAATTTTTCTGTGTTGCCCCATTGTTATGTAATTTCTTGGCAGCCTCAGAATCCTATGGCAAGGAATCCCACATGCCAACTACACACCAAATGAAGAACCACCTCCTTCAGTTTTGAAATCATCACCTCCTATTTCTAATTGAAAACACCAAACTTTTGGGCTCAGGGTTTTTTGT